>QNUK01000217.1:310000-627500 GCA_013621035.1 Clarias magur
CACACACACACACGTGTCTTTGCCTCTATGACTCACCTGTTCTGGTAGCTGTAGTAGGTGCCGTCGCGGGGAATGGTGCAGAGCTGCTTGCCGTAGCAGCAGAGTGTTTGAGGCGAGAACTCGTACTGCGAAGGAACAACAAGATTTAACATGGAGGTAGTGACCTCTGCAAAGAAGTGGGGTGAAATATCCAAGCGGCATGATCAAAAAAGTCTGCTAAACACTCGACACTCAAACAATTACGTGTATAGAGCGGAACCTCGCACATGAATGCCCAACTCTTTTATGAATTTTTGCTTCAATAATTCAATCATAATTTTGACCACCGTATGAAACATTTACAGCACGCGACGAAACAAACAAACCTGGCTAAGTTGCACGTGCGTCATGTACGTCCGGGATCCGTTCAAAGACTGTTTGCATCGGTGGAAAGCCAAGTGAAGCACGTTTACAATCCATTTTATTATTTTTTTTCCAGTCGGCGAAAGCCGTTTTTCGAAAGAGCTGACCAACGATATCGACGCTGGGTTTCAAAAGAACATTTTATTTTTTTTTAATTTTTTGCTAACATGGTTAATATTTTTGCGTGGCTTGAACAGATCATCGCCGCTGAGATTATTTCTTACGGAAAAGTTCATCTCACACTAAAGCATTTTCGGCTTTAGAAAGACCAATGAAAACTCATGCATGAAAATTCTTGAGTATTTTTTCCCTATTAAAGATGAGGAAACGCTAGAGAAGGCCAGATCGAGGTGTTTTGTTCATGCTCAGAGGAGAGATTGTG
Organism: Clarias magur; assembly: GCA_013621035.1. Taxonomy (NCBI): domain Eukaryota; kingdom Metazoa; phylum Chordata; class Actinopteri; order Siluriformes; family Clariidae; genus Clarias; species Clarias magur. Next base: position 310,785 of record QNUK01000217.1, read on the forward strand.
AGCATATCTGAGGCCGGAACGGCCGGGCAGGAGGTCTAAAAGAAGACCAAAGAGGAGATTTATGGATGCAGTGAGAGAGGACGTGAAGTTAGTTGGGGTGAGAGAAGAGGGTTAGATGGAGGCGGATGATTCGCTGTAACGAGCCCTGAGAGGGAACAGCCCAAAGACAGTAAAAAAAAAAGTAAAAACAAACAGAACTATAATAAGCACTGCGAGGTCGATACTAAATAGAAACGTCTGACCGCAAACGTACGTGAAAGAATCCCTGAAGAATGACCAGATGTCACGATTCTAATTAACGTACATTACAGTTCCAACCTCAGCATCCTTCTACCGATGGACAAACATGAACAAAACACCTCAATCTGGCCTTCTCTAGCATTTCCTCATCTTTAATAGGAAAAAATACTCAAGAATTTACATAGCATGTGTAAAATAAATAAATAAATAAATAAATAAATAAACAAACAAACATTTTAGTTTTTAAAATGTTTTTTTTTTTTTACTAAAGACACACAGTATAAAGAATTTATACACTTTTCAGGAAAAGAAAAATAGTACCGTGTACATTACATTGACAATTTTAATATCGTTATCATATTGCAGTACCTTTAATACTAAAACATTTTAAAAGTATTTAAAGTGTGTATAAATCTTTCCGGTCGACACCCTGACGACGGCGTGACCTCTCACCTTCCGGCCGCAGCAGTACCCGAGGCCCTGCATGACGGGGTCGATCTCCTGCTCGAACACCTCGGCCAGCTTGGAGCAATACTTGTAGACGCGTGACGTCTTCCGGTTGTACAGCCAGGCGTTGTTGAACATCAGCCAGACGTCGTCCACGTACTGCCACGGCTCCTGGTACTGACCCGTGTCCAGCTTGCGCTTTATGGTGGACAGGTCGATGGGGTTCTTCACGATGTCAAAGTAGTCCTGCAGACGCACAAACAAAAAAAACAAAACAACAACCACCACCGGCAATGTTAATAAACAATAATTTATTTAAAGTGATAGGACTGTGCAGGGTGCGAGAGTGACAAGGACTGACCGGGATGCCCAGAAGGATGGGATCCACAGGCTGGCGGAAGGGCAGAGACTCGGGATCCTGTCTGTATAAAGACTCCAGCGTAGGCATTAGCGCCTGGCGCAGCTCTTCCGGCTTGAAGACTGGAGAGAGAGAGAGAGAGAGAGAGAGAGAGAGAGAAGGAGACACGTCAATAACGTTCTCGTCTCTTATGTATCTAAAATAATAACACTTTATATATCCACCATCTAATACCATCGATTACAACCACGCGGTTCAGCATTTCCAAGGGAGGAACGCGGCACTCACTTTTGCGTCGAGACTGCGACGGCGAGGACGATGTAGTTCCAGCCGCGCTGCTTTCTTCCTCCTCTTTCGGCTCCACCTTGACGTCGGGCTTCTTATCCTCCGTATCCATGGGCTCCTGCTTGGTCTCCGAGCTCTCGGGCTCTTCCTTCTTGACCAGAGGGCCGGGTTCATCCTCCACCTGGGACGGGGAAAGGGGGGGGGGGGGTCACATGACAGCTCGTTACGTCGCGCTTCGTAACATTAATCATAAAGCATCAAGGAAATTATGTTATATTTACAGGGTCATTAGGGGGCGCTGCTCCTTAAGAGTAAACCAATACCCTACATTAACTATATGTTTATGTATTATTTTTAATCCTTGCGCTTTTTGTAAACACAAAACGTGCATGTGCACTGCTGACACGACAAGACGTTTAGATTTAGGTATATGAGGTAGAAGCGTGCATCTAGAAACAGACACGAACAGACACTCGCCTCCATCTTGGTTTCGGTTTCCACGGTACTGGACTCGAAGTCCTGCTCCTCTTGCTTGGGTTCTACTTTCGGCTCGGTCACCGTGGGCAGCTCGGGTACGGCATGCTGGGAGTGCAGGTCAGCGCTTGCTGTCGAAGCCGGGGTGGGGACTCGGTTATCGGCACTCTGAAAGACCGAGAAGAAAAAGAAAAAAAAAAAAAGAGCGAGAACATGAGAAGTCTGAAACATTCATACACGATTCCAGTCATTGTGTAAATAACTCCGATACGAAACCAGCAAAAGCATTATACTCGCTCAAAATTGGACCTGTGTTAATAATGGACAATATAGAAATTTATTTGTTAACTTATTTAACAGCGACGTTGTACATTAAAATCACTTATCTGTAAAATGTACCATAATTAGAAACCAGCTATTTTTCATCTGGACGATAACATGTCGGTTTTAAAACTATGAACAATAACAAAACATAGTGGTGAAACCCTGACAATTAAACCTTGGATAGTGAGAATAATTCACTCCGGAAGCGTGCTTGTATATCAAAACATATCGAAGCGAATTCCCCCCATAAGAAGTAATGGAAACTCTGATGATGCGTTCGACAACCCAAAAATATCGATATCAAAATAATTTAAAGCTAAAATTAAACAAATTAACCCGGACTTTACCTTTGAAATGAATCGTGTCTGGTGTGAGGGAGACGAGAGAGGGGAGGGGGGTCGTGTATCGTCTAGGACGACTTTTACCATCATTAACACAATCACGCTCTAATGACGCTTACTTTCGAGTATTTTGCCGAAATGTGATGTTGCGTAGTCGTTAAACAGATCAGCCAGAACGGTCACTACACCTGGACACAAAATTTAAAAAGTGCTTTACGCACACGGATATTGACTATACGAGTGACGCAGCGCTCCGAGACGATTACCCACAATCCCATGGCAGGAGAGACCTGAACCATTGGCTCGGTTGTGATCATGTGATGCAGACAAAGTGTACATGTACTATTCGCATTGCAAAACACATGCAGCCCAAAGGTTTTACTGTATTAGGACAATAAGATGAGATGAGATGAGATGAGGGGGAGCCCCGTGTCCTCGCTCACCGGTGTGCCGGGATGGGGCTGTGACAAGGCCGGCAGTTCGTTCTGAGACTGCGGTGCGTGCGGAGGCGTGCACTGCGCCGGGCCGGGCGTGGGAGTGCCGGCCTGATTTGCCTGCAGTGGTGTCAGGTTGGTACCGGTGACGGTCGCTCCGGCACTAGGGGGCGGGGTGGCCCTGAGGGGAGCTTGGGGAGGCGCAGGGCAGTTCATCTGAGTGGCCAGAGTGCCGTGTGAATTCATAGGGAGGTTCTGTGGCTGCTGGGAACAGAGACACCAGGAATGAGCGCTAGGTGCAGGAGTACAACAACAGATACATGATACTCACACGTGATCTGTGTAATTATACAGCAATTATATGACAGTTAGCAATGTATCATATGCATGCTTGTGTGTGTGTGTGTGTGTGTGTGTGTGTGTGTGTGTGTGTGTGTGTGTGTGTGTTTAACCTGAGGGACAGCTGCCTGCGTGTTGGGCTGGCCCCCCATGTTGACGTTCATAGTGTTAGCATTGGTGGAAAACTGCTGCATAAACGGCGTCTGGTTCGCTGCTTGAGGAACCATGTTCGTGCCGTGGGGTCCCATCATGCCTTGCGTCGGCGCCATTCGCGTGGGTGACATTCCGAGCTGGGGAGGGGAGGAGAAAAAAAAAAAAAAAAAATGACACAAATGAGATTTTTTTTGGACCCAAGCACTATGACATCAGCCCTATTATGTCATAGTTCTGTCTAGACGTTTAGATCTCATCGAGCTGAACAACTTCCACATCGCATGTCATGGGCGCTCCTCAAACAGGAAGTCCGTTATTTTGGGTCGTTTGCACTCAAACACACTCATTGGAATTTGATATTCTACTCCGAGGGGATTCGGATAACATTAAAAGTGGTTAATAACACTGTGGACGCTTTTTCTCCCCAACCATCCTGGGGCGTTTTGAAGGTCCTGACACGGAATCACCCCCTATTCTAAAATTATGTCCTAAAGTTCCCCTTTAAAACACATGCACACACTGAGCCAACCGTCTTCCTTGTGTGTCCGAGTGGTGATGGTGCAAGGTACTTGGGCCCGCTCATTGTTGCTTGCAACTATACAGTGGAACTTTGGATTATGAGCATAATTCTTCCCGGAAGCAGGCTCGTAATCCAAAAACACTCGTAAACCAAATAGAATTTTCCCATAAGAAATTATGAAAACTCAAATTATTCGTTCTACAGCCCAAAGCAAACACATAAAAATAATTAATACAATATATGAAGTAAAAAAAAATTAACCTGCACTTAACATTTAAAAAAAGTAAAAATAAATCCAGACAGATAAGTGTTTCCGTTTGTGCGCACAGGCGCCGTGTATTTGGGAGATGTTGATTATACCAGTAAGAGCCGAGCACTAAGACCCAGCAGGGGAGACGATTACCCATAATTCCCATAATTCTTGCAGCACAAGAGAGAGAAAAATCATTGGCTCAGTTGTGATCACTTGCCGCTCGGTGTCAAAATAAGATATGCGTGATACATTATACTTGGCGCTCGTAAACTAATACTTGCTCGGTTTCCGATTAAGAATGTATAAAAAAAAAAAAAAAAATCTTTGCTCGCTTTGCGGAACACTCGTAAACCACATTACTCGCAATCCGAGGTTCCACCGTTTTTGATATTTGATGATACAAATAAATTTTTTTTTTAAAAAGCACTAACCTGAGGAACAGAGCTCATGTTTATCTGTTGCGCGTGACTCATCGGGGAGGCTGCTCGGGAAGCCATTGGAGCTTGAGACATCTGCACATTCTGCATGGACATTGCATTGAACTGGTTCATCCCTAAAGAATGAAAAAACAAACACCATGAGTCAACGTTACCACACACAATCCTTTTTTTTTTTTTTTAACAACATGCACACACCAATTAACCGCCATGATAAAAAAAAAAGGGGGGGGGGGGGAGGAAAAATAAATAAATAAAAAATGTCAGTACCTTGTGTGACCTGCATGCGGTTGATCATTTGACTTGGCACATTGGGCATAGGCACGGGTCCATCTGAGCAGAGATACAGATTAAAAAGAATGATTCAGTGCACACACGTGCGGTGTGTATGTTATGTGGACGTCTGTTCAAGACTCACTCTGAGGTCGGGGTCCCAGAGAGTTAGGTTGGTTCAGCGCAGGTTGCTGCTGCTGCTGCTGTTGTTGTTGCTGCTGCTGCTGTTGTTGCTGCTGCTGCTGCGCCCCGGGCGTGGTCATGAGCGCCTGGTTGATGTTGGTCTGCTTCTGGAGCCGGGAGCGCCTCTTCTCCTCCAGCTCCTTCTGGATCTTGTAGATCTTCTCGGCTAGGAAGTGGTAGTACTCGTCCTATAGAGACACAAAATAAATAAATAAATAAATCACAACAAAAAAAAAATCAAGTGGAGGGACACGTCAACACGTCATAACAGTGGTACGAGTGTCCCTTACTCTGCTGTTGGCCGACTCGTACATGTCTCCCTCCACCTTCCGGGCGTACGCCACCAGGTTCTCCATGCGTCGATCTTTCAGGGCTGCAGGGTCCGGTGTTGGGAAGATGGCCTGCACTCTGTATGACACACACACACACACGAAAACGCACTGTTGGCGTGGAAGCGCAGACAGGAGACGGGTCGTCAGCACGTGTTCTATTTCTAATACTAACAGTTTGTGGACGAGGTGGTTGCGGAGGTCCTGAGTGACGTGTTCATGCCAGACTTTTCTCACTCCGGTGGCGGACAGCGCCGCCGCCGTGGGCACGTTTCCCAGCGCTCCCACCGCTGAGCCGTCTGGCATCAGCTGACTACGGGAGAGAAGGTCGGGTTAAAGACAAACATTCCCGAATTGAGATCCATCCGGAACTTATCTACAGATCAGAGTCGGTTGCTTACTTGTTGGCGTTCAGAGCGGACGGCATGTTGGGGTCGGGATGCAGTTTGGGTTGATCCGACGTGGGCACGCCCATGGCACCGCCGCTCATTATGGGGTTCGAGGCTGCGGAGAAACACAGGGTCAGACAGAGAGCAGACATCGCGTCCGAATGATCATAACGGAGTGAGAGCGGTTACCGAGCGGGTTCAGCGGCCTCATCTGCTGCTGGTGTTGTGTCTGCGCAGGCTGAGCGGGAGACGTCTGGGTCTGCGGAGGGGTCTGGCTGCTGTAAGGGAGGCCGAGGGCAGCGTAGGCTCGCTGCATGGAGCTCGGGTCGATAGGAGCCGCGGTGCTCAGGGCCGGGGACGCGTTCTGACCCGAACTCACCGGACCGATCGTGTTTTGCAGGGCGGCGTTCGGGGACGTCAGCATGGCTACGGAAATCAGAGGAAATCGTTACCTTTAACTGTAAATCGGTAAAACTATTCAGTTATAAATCGTGATTCTTTTAAATTCTTTGAATCTATGAATAGCAAAAAAAAAAAAAAAACACATTATATATACACATTTTTTTTTACTTTTTTAAAAAATAAATAAATATACACAAGTTTACATTTATATTATAGACGAACAGGTGGTTTGGTCAGTGACCAGAATCGCCTGATTTTCAGTTTGAATGCCGTAAGAATCTGTGCCAACACATTCTTACGGCATGACATCATAAAAAATCGTGTGAAAATCCACTCTGTGAGCGAATCAGTCTTAAACCCACTCATTATACAATCGATCTCAAAACAATGCGAGTGCAGAATAGTCAGAAATCGGGTGCGTTAGGAGCCACGTGCACCCGTGCACCTCGCAGCCACTCGCTCACTGTACAGATGAGTTTTGAGACGGTAAAACAAAGAAATAACTATAATTATTAAAGAATAATTACGGCGAATAATATAACAGATGCATGCTGCTCAAAAAAAAGAAAAAAAATCGCCTATTTTGTTTTTTTTAGTTTGAAGTGAAATGGTATTTACAATTTTAAAAAACATTAATTGCAAGAAAAGAAAAAAAAACAAATGGGAAATATATAATACAGAATTATAAAGATTGTGATACTTATAGAACGACGATTGTAACTGAATTGGCACAGAGGATTTATAATGTATACTGTATGCCTGGTGATTCCCGTCCCTTTAAGAAAAACAGCTTTAAGAGGACCGGTGTGGCCGCTCAGATTAATACCGAAATCAGAAAACTGCCTAAAAAACAAAAACAAACAAACAAAAAAACCAATATGAAGTTCCGTTGCAGCTGCACTAACTTATGCATGTAGTTTCTCTTCCTCTTCTCACACACTCTTCCTCTTCAGCGATCGGAGCGAGTCGTTTCGCAGGGGCGTACCAAGTAATCGGTTATGCAATACGAACCGGAAAAGGGGGCGCTCTCATTATTTACCCCTGTTTATTTATGACCGCGGTTTAGAAGTGTATAACGGATATAGAGGGGGGTGACGGGTGAGGGAGGAGGAGTGAGGGGGTTTAGAGGAGACTCACGCTGCTGGTTGCGCTTGTCGCTGGCGTTCTTCAGCGGGAGGCAGACGGGACAGTCGTGCCGTGTGCAGTTCTTCCAGTGAGAAATGATCTGTCTCGAGGACGCGCAGTGAGCCACTGTAGAGAGACGAGAGAGAGAGAGAGAGACGAGAGTTAGAAACTCAGGAAGCAGAAGAAGAAAAAAAAAAAAAAGAAAAGAAAAAATTGTGGTGGTGGTGCTGCTGCTGCTCAAAGTGTGTGTGTGTGTGTGTGTCTGCGTGCGGTGGTAAAGCGACTCACCCTGACAGGACTTGCCGGCCTGGCAGTGCGTCATGTGGTTGAGGACGTTCTTCATGGTCCTGCAGTGGGGGAGGGCACACGCCCGCACCTCGCCGTTGGCTTGCTCACGCCGCTGGCACTTGTGCGCGTGGAGCAGCAGGACCAGCTGCTGCTGGATCAGCTTGCGCTTCTCCGGGTCGGCCGTGGGACCGGCGGGAACACCCTGACACCCGACCATCCCCACCGCCACCTGCTGCTGCGCCTGGGGCTGCACGCAAACACGAGGACATGTTAGCGAGCATGTTGGGGGACACCAAAGAGATTTGAGTCCAACGAGATCTGAACCCGTCCTGACTCGCGCCTGTGGACTAAAATCATCGTGGAGTGTGTGGCGCGACTCGCTGCTCCAATGTTTCATCAGCGCTCAACTCTGACCCGTTAGGGTGCGCAGGACACACTCGTTTTCCTAAGAATTATTTTATTCCCCGATGTGGGATTTTTGACATGTCAAACGGGTCAACCGCGACGATGACCTGAACTCACGCTGAAAAATGATTGATAACTTTGTGTGGCCTTATATTGAGTGACATCATTATAGTGTGGTACTTATTTTCCAGCATCTGTGGCCTATTGTACACACGTACACATCACAAATGTTAACGCTCACACACATTATAAATGTTAACACAAACTCACTCGTATCACACACACACGTCACCGAATGCTAGCACTCGCACTTCTCTCTCACACACACCAACAAGTCATGTCTCACCCGCATAACATGCATCACAAATGTTTCCAGACACACACCACATGCATTCGTCACACACACAGTCTCGCACACGGGTGCTTGGGCCCGCTCATCGTTGCTCGCAACTACACACGTGGACAAAATTGTTGGTACCCTTCGGTCAATGAAAGAAAAACTCACAATGGTCACAGAAATAACTTTAATCTGACAAAGTACTAATAAATAAGAATTCTATGAATGTTAACCGATGAAAGTCAGACATTGCTTTTCAACCATGGTTCAACTGAATTATTTAAAAAAATGAACTCATGGAACAGGCCTGGACAAAAATGATGGTACCCCTAACTTAATAGTTTGTTGCACAACCTTTTGAGGCAATCACTGCAATCAAACGATTCCTGTAACTGTCAATGAGACTTCTGCACCTCTCTGCAGGTATTTTGGCCCACTCCTCATGAGCAAGCTGCTCCAGTTGTTTCCGGTTTGAAGGGTGTCTTTTCCAGACAGCATGTTTCAGCTCCTTCAAAGATGCTCAATAGGATTGAGGTCAGGGCTCATAGAAGGCCACTTTAGAATAGTCCAATGTTTTCCTCTTAGCCATTCTTGGGTGTTTTTTAGCTGTGTGTTTTGGGTCATTGTCCTGTTGCAAGACCCATGACCTGCAACTGAGACCCAGCTTTCTGACACTGGCCAGCACATTTCTCTCTAGAATCCCTTGATAGTCTTGAGATTTCATTGTACCCTGCACAGATTCAAGACACCCTGTGCCAGATACAGCAAAGCAGCCCCAGAACATAACAGAGCCTCCTCCATGTTTCACAGTAGGGACAGTGTTCTTTTCTTCATATGCTTCATTTTTCCATCTGTGAACATAGAGCTGATGTGCCTTGGCAAAAAGTTCCATTGTTGTCTCATCTGTCCATAGGACATTCTCCCAGAAGCTTTGTGGCTTGTCAACATGTAGTTTGGCATATTCCAGTCTGGCTTTTTTATGATTTGTGTTCAACAATGGTGTCCTCCTTGGTCGTCTCCCATGTAGTCCACTTTGGCTCAAACAACGACGGATGGTGCGATCTGACACTGATGTTCCTTGAGCATGAAGTTCACCTTGGATCTCTTTAGAAGTCTTTCTGGGCTCTTTTGTTACCATTGGGATTATCCGTCTCTTTGATTTGTCATGAATTTTCCTCGTGCGGCCACGTCCAGGGAGGTTGGCTACAGTCCCATGGATGTTAAATTTCTGAATAATATGTGCAACTGTAGTCACAGGAACATCTAGCTGCTTGGAAATAGTCTTATAGCCTTTACCATTAACATGCTTGTCTATAATTTTCTTTCGAATCTCCTGAGACAACTCTTTCCTTCGCTTCCTCTGGTCCATGTTGAGTGTGGTACATACCATGTCACCAAACAACACAGTGACGACCTGGAGCCCTATATATAGGCCCACTGACTGATTACAAGCTTGTAGACACCTGTGATGCTAATTAGTGGACACACCTTGAATTAACATGTCCCTTTGCTCACATTATTTTCAGTATTTTCTAGGGGTACCATCATTTTTGTCCAGGCCTGTTCCATGAGTTTATGTTTTTTAGAAATTCTGTTGAAGCATGGTTGAAAAGCAATGTCTGACTTTCATTGGTTAACATTCATAGAATTTTTTTTAATTATTACTTTTGTCAGATTAAAGTTATTTCTGTGACCATTGTGAGTTTTTCTTTCATTGACCGAAGGGTACCAACAATTTTGTCCACGTGTGTATATTTGCTCTTGAAATACAGATGACGCCTGCGGTGTTAAACTCGGCGAGGGACGTCTGTGACACGCCCGTGATGGAACGAGCTGTACGAGCGCCACAAACACGACACACTGAATCTCTACAGGTTTTACGTACAGTCAGTCACACCTCGAGAGACAAATGTGAAACGTTATAAAAACCATCAAAACATTCAGCAGGGACTTGAGAGTTACGTAAGGCATGAAATAAGATACGACTTTAAACCTGACTGAACCTTAATTTATGCTAAGCTGCTAGCTGACCATCAGACGCTCGCTGTGTGTGACTGTAACTGTGCTATAATGTTTTGTACCATTTTTCAGAGCACCTTTTCTTTAAGTGTTAAAGATAATCTGAGGGACAACAAAGAGAGAGAGAGAGAGAGAGAGAGAGAGAGAGAGAGAGAGAAAACTAAACACTCACCATGCTGGGAACGTTCGGCAGGCTGTTCGCCAGGGCCGCTTTATTCGGTAACTGCTGACCGCCTGCCTGATACTGACCGAATGGACTGCCACCTCCTGGCATTCCCATCTACACACACACACACACACACACACACACACACACACACACACACAGAAAGAAATAGATAAAGATAAATGGAAGAAAGAAGAAAAGAAAAAAACACCATGCTGTCTAACTATCAGTCACATACAAATATTAAGATAAAATATTCTACAAAGACTTTTTTAGAATATTAAGCACATAATGATCGTTTCAATAAAAAAAATCATTGATTAATTAAAATGAAGGAAAAAAAAAGTTTTATTGAACTCAATTTGTTTACTAACTGATCACAGTACAATTGTTGCCCTCACGTTAGTTTCAGCTTCCAGACGTTAACGACGCATGCATGCGATCGCTCCGTGTGATTTTTCACTCGGGCAAAAGTCACGTTTTATCCATTCAGATGGGTCTCCAGTGTTCATGTTTACATTTTCTTATGCTTTGTTTTTCACCTTTTCCCCCACACGTGACCTCATATAAAGAGCCCCTCCTCCCCCGTCGTGTCGATCAGATCATTTACATGGACACTGAAACGGTGGGATCGGAAGAGGAGCGAGACACTGGTAGTTTGGGGTGTGTGTCAAACTGAAACCTGATGCTACTTGATGGCAAAAAGCATCCAACCTGAACACTGTTGAGAATGAAAACACAAACTGCAGGGGTTTTTCCTGGGGTCTCCAAATGTACTAAAATGAGTATTAATGTATGAAAAAGGAAAAAAAAAAAAAAAAAAGAAAACGTGAAAAAACTTTTGTTCTAATTATGTCGCCAGAAATGAGTTATAGTCATGAAAATTTCTCATTTAAAAAAAAAAAAAATTTTTTTTAAACATACGACCAACATTCACTTTCATTACATTCTTTCTTTTCTTACAAATGAATTATTATTATTATTATTATTATTATTATTATTAATCATAAAGATAATCTTGGTGCCGTGTATCAGCACCGTCCCACCGCAGCGGATCTCTCAGTCCTGCTGAACACACATTCCACCAACCCATTTTTTTTTTTTTTTGTAAATCATCTCATTACGCTAATCGACTAATTAACAAACCTGAATTGAGGTCCATGAAGAGAGGGAGGGGGGGGGAAACAAAAACAACAACCAAAAAAAAAAAACACAGGAGTGTTTTATTTTTTCAGCACAGGAGTGCTCGAGGAACAAGTGCACTTCCACCCTCCCACCCGTCTACACTCGTTCATCCACTTCAACACTTCCACTCCTCCCTCCCTCCCCTCTGTTGACATCGCTCCAGCAGACCAGATAAAAGAGGCCAGCTGAGCGCCGCATGCACTGCCAGCCCTCCTCTCTCTCTCTCTCTACACACACACACAGCTTTATCCTGACCCTCCTCCTGCTGTGCTTACTCATTCACATACAGATTTGTGGCAGTCTCTGCCCCGGCTCGCTCACTCACTCACTCGCTCGCTCGCTCTCATCCCTCGAGAGCAGTATCTACCACTCTGTCCACTGTCTCTTAACACACACACACGGGTCTGTTAGATACTTGATTCTGACTGCGCTGATAATACCGCATGGCCTCGTATGCAGGACATTTTTTTCCCCTTCTCATTTCGTTTGCTAATTTTGTGGCCCATCAGCGCAACTACATGAAAAAAAAAAACTCCGGAGTTGTAACAGCGCTGGCTTGCGTCATGGCATCCCGCTATCTGTTCTGTTACTGACGCAACATCTCACCTTCAGGCGTGAGAAGCAGGGGGCCCCCCTGATCGCCGTCCGATTGCTACACACACGGAGAAGAGAAAGCACCTCGGCGCTCTGATGTGGTAGCGAGTAGCGAGTAGTACGAGTCTGACAGAGCCTTCCTACGAGCTTCCTGTGAAACCGCAGCGGAGTTCGGTGAAAGGTAAACACCACTGCACCGTACTGTACTGTACACAAGGTTCCACGGGAGAAGGAGGAGGGGGAGGGATGGGTTTCGACACGCGTGAACAGCGCGGTAGTACCCCGGAAGCTCGTACAGCGCAGGAATGCTGTGACGGCGCACGTTTCTCTCATCCAGAACCAGGTCGGTTTTAGACAAGGCAGCCCGGGAGCAACTTCACCCTAATTTAACCAATTAAACATGAAACGCGGAGAAGCTAGCCAGATGCACGTCTGTCCAGACGAGCGCCATTTGCATGTGATCCAACAACAAAATACAGCCTCTATTGAAAAAAGGTAAAATAAACGGGTATTCTGACGTCCTCTCACCTTGTTCATGTTGCCTGCTTGCTGAGCGTTCATACCCAGCTGCTGCGCCCCCTGAGTCAGGGTCTCTGCCAGCACGCTGCCCGCTCCTCCTGGCGCTCCCCCGGCCGCCGCCGCCGCCACCTGCTGCCCGACGGACGACGCTCCTTGGTACTGCATGCCCGGCGCGCCCCTGCCACGCCCACCCGGGCCCAGCGTGCCGTTCATCACCTGGCTCTGCTGCTGCACGGCCGCGCTCTGTGCCATCATGCCGTTGTTCAGCATGGCCTGGTTGAAGCCGGCGTTCATGCCCATGCCGCCGTTCCCTGGCGCGCCCTGAGCGGCTCCCGTCGGCTTCGGCGTCGGGGACGAGTGCGAGGGAGAGCCCTGGCCCAGCGGGCTCTTACCCAGGGCGCCCAGCTGAGGTCCCATGCCTCCCCCGGGGCCCGGGCTGGACGAGTTCATAGCTGCTGAGTTCAGACCGGGGCCCGTGCCCCCTCGCAGGAGCTCCGAGAGCTGCTTGTGCTTAGAGGCGGCGTCCGCCAATCCTGCTGCCGTGCCAGCGCCGCCGTTCGAAGGCATGCCGATCAGACCGAGGTCTCCGTTCGGGCCGCTCGGAATCAACTCGTCCGGCAGGTTGCTCTCCAGGTCGTCCCATGACAACGAGCTCAACTCTGAGAGAGAGAGAGAGAGAGAGAGAGAGAGAGAGAGAGAGAGAGAGAGAGGGGGAAATTTACGTTACACTCGCTCACCTTAAAATACACAACAGATCAAATCTACAACGTAGATATACTTAGAAAAACATAGTTTAGACCATTCGGGTGTTTTATGAAGATGAAGACGATGCCTCGCGTGCAGCCTGATATATATATATGTGTGTGTCTGTGGGTAACCAAAAACAATACAGTAAACTCTCAAATGCTAGATATGACCCGTAGTTAAGTGCAGTCGCCGCGGTGTACCTCAGGGCTCTGCTTTAGAACCACTATAGTGACTCTGCATTCCTACACAGCAGTTAGGAACAAATCTGACAGGAAAGCTTTTTTCATTTTCTTCTTAAGGCCAACTGCAAGTGCATGAAGGAAGTGGTGCTGATACGCAGTGCAATTCGGAGACAGCGCGCGCGCACACACACAGACGAGTTTCAACTTTCAAGTTTATGGTCAACGTTTCCTCCGTACAATGAAATTCGTGCACAATGAACAGAATAGATGATGCAATCACTGCATTTTTTTTTTTAACATGCTTCTTTGAGAAAAGAAAAATAAAACAAAAGAACACCAGATATGTTAAACAGTTTTAAAAGCAGCATATGAAAATCTAAACAAATAAACTCTTTTTCCGTATATGTAACACGCATGTCTCAAAGGCCGTGTCCACGCGTAGCCGGACATTTATCTACTTGGTTTTTTTTATTATTTTTTAAATTCTGTCCACACGGCCGACCAATGTGTTAAATATATTTGTCCACATGAAAAGGCAAAACGCCTAATCGACAGGGGGCCAATCAGAAGCCAGAAACGTCATTACCAGTCGCGCTGCGTAGAAGTCCGACCGCGTCTCGTCCCAAAAAATGCATGGTTTTGTATGTAGCAGCAGTGAGCTTCACAGTACTCTGAATGTGCGAGTATGTATAAAGTCTAGTAAGCAACGCTAACACGGTCACTAGTTTACTGTACGCGAGTCCACGATTACACGAAACATCCTCATAAACAGAGACGACGTCAAATCAACGAGACTAGCACACAGACGATGACATCATCGGCACACAAGGTGACGTCACGAATCTCCGTCTCCTAAATCTCCGTGTCCTCCTGAAACGCGACGCGCTGAAAACGGAGGTTTTGGAAAGTCGTCACTGTTCTTCAGTTAAAAAAAAAATTGTTTTTTTTTTTTGAGCCGAAAGCTCAGTTTTCAACAACTAAAGCTGCATCTGCATGTGAACGAAAGGCTGCCAAGACTGCAGAGAAAAATCTCAGTTTTTGAAAATTGACCAACTGGACCAACGTCTGCAGTGATTGGGATTGTTTAGTGTGTGAAATACTGTTAGTTAGTTAGTTTAGATTTACGGTGAGATGGAATAATATTGCACAGACGGAGTGTATACAGCAAATCAAGATAAACCAAAGCACAAAGAACACGGTGTCTGTTTTTTTCTTCTATTTGTTTTTTTTTACATTTAGCGGTTTATTCCCCCCCCCCCCTCTAGGTCCGGATTAGCAGTTCACAATGCTGAAACGTTTACATTAGACACTTAAAAAAAAATAATAATAAAATAAAAATAAAAAACCCACACACAGCGATGTAACACTAACAGCAAAGATGAAGACGCTAACTGTAATTAAAAACTTTTTTTTTTAATTAATTGAACATTTAAAAACTTAAATCATCAGCAGCAAAAAATAAATAAATAAATAAATAAATAAAATAATAGTGACGACAACAACAATATCATCAATAAAAAGATTAAACTGGCGGATGATAAAAATCTAAAACTTTTCAAGCGTCAACTCAAAAAAAAAAAAAAACACCAAATCATTTCCTGCAGTCTGGCTGGTGTTTTATTTATTTATTTATTTTCTTGTGCACGCGTCGTCATTTGGATGCAGCGCGCGAAGCCTGGAGCGTCTGGCAGTAAATGAGGGCACTCTAACTGCCCGCCTCCTAGAGTAAACACACACACACACACACACACACACACACACACCAGCAGGTGCTCGACACAAGAGCGACTCGAGAGGAGATCATCTCTTCCTCTTTTATCGCCGGCACACAGCGCTCTCTCTCTCTCTCTCTCTCTCTCATTCACACACAGCCCTTATCACCATCTTTGTGCTGAATCACTCCTTTTACACAGCAAGACTGGAAACACACACACACTCTGCCAGGCAGACACTAGAGCTGTCCTACACACAGCTGTCTCACACACACACACCCTGGAGCGGTGCCAGGAGGCAGAGCATTGTTTTGGTTTCTGAAGCCACGTGAGGCCCTGAGCCCCAGCGTGGCGAGGGGGAGGGGGGAGGGGGGGATTCTCGCTCGCAGTCTTCCCTCTACACACGCTTCATCATTCCAGCACGATACACACACACTCTCGCTCTCTCTCACTCTCTATGTGGATACTAAAGCTGCAGATGTCATATGCCGAATTACTTCACACACTATTGTACAAGTAGGGGGGGGGGGATTCATATCCTACTCTCAACACTCGCATCAAGATCGAGTCCTTCGCTTATTATTATTATTATTATTACTGCGAGTTTCCTTTTCTGTTCTGCCTCATGCAAACCTTTCTAAAGTGAGTGAACTACTCCGCTGCTTCAAGGACGCGACGCTAGTCACGAAACGCGTCCCGTACAACATGACTACACACGCCTCTCTCTCTCTCTCTCTCTCTCATTCAGCTCTCAGCTCTCCCCGTCTATAAATAAACACTCGGGGCAGCTGCAGCTGTCGGTCGGTGGCTCGATGCGGTGATGGTTGGCCGTCTGGACTAGAACAGGTGCACGTCGCTGTGCAGCGGGGAACCCCATCAAGGCGCTGCTTTTTTTTTTTTTTCCTTTTTCTTTTTCCTCTTCTCATCCCCCTCGTCCAACTCTCCGAGCACAGAAGGACGGAACGTTGCCGTGACTACAGAGCTGTCGGGGCTGCAGAAACGAGAGAGTGTGGAGAACACGGGTCTGGACCCGGATCCGTCCAGCACTGGCGCACCACGAGCGCACACGAAAACAACAAAATCATTAAAAAAAGCAGCGTCGTTGGAGAGGAACGGAGACTCCGAGCGATCGCCAACAAAGCTCTTGCTTTCACTTCCGCAACTCGTCGCGAGGACGAGCAAAAACCTCCTCGCCGCAAATCAAACACCTGTCAGATGACACCTTTGATATTACCGCGCCCTGCACGCGCCTGTTAATCCCGCCTCGCCTCGCCTCACCCCCCCCACCGTGATTAACGAGCCGAGCCAGCTGTAACTCTTGCACAATTCCGGGTTTGAGAGCCTCGAGTCTGCGTAGCGACGGCTGAGATTTATGGCGTAATGCTACTGACTGCAGAGCAACACGCAACCTCCGTCCTCGTCACGTCAGACACGGACATGTAATCATCGAGCTGTACTAACCACAGCACGTACGCGTGTACACACACACACACACACACACACACAGCGGTGTAGATGTAGTGCTGCAGAGTGCTTACTCATTTCCAGGCACGAACACCAAGTGAAGCCAGGAAAAATAATAGAAACTCCACCAACATCACCGTAATAACAGACTTCCCTCATGCTCTCCTTCGTCCCGTTTGCGCATTTTAAACAACGGATGCATTTTTAGCAAAACAAACATATAAATGCTAGACATTTTGCTCTGGAGGACGGCGAGCATTCAGGCTGTTTTTTAAAAAATATTTTTCATTCCTTCACTCGTTTTCTTTCTTTCTTTCAAATCGTCTCTCTCTCTCTCTCTCTCTCTCTCTCTCTGAGTTCAGGATATGAAACGTCCAACGCTTTTTAAAAAGTTACCCGTCTGTGCGTGCAATCTACCGCTGTCCCGCTGCTCAGGTAGATTTTCTATAGTGACCTTTTTTTTTTGGAGGAATGACTTCACCACTCTTTGTTCTGGCCCAGCAAAGTGTCGGCGCTGCCATGGAACCAGTCACTGCCCCTTTTCCAACAAGGCGATTTCAGGGCTGGTTCGGGGGCCGATGCCCAATTTCGAACCCGTTCTGTGTTTCCAGGCGGCTAAAGCCCCGGCCCTCGGACAGAAAACCCGGTTCCATGGCAGCTTTGCCGACACTTTGCTGGGCCAGAACAGAGAGTCTTAGGTCACGGCCTGAGCAGGGGACCGTCATGACCAAGTTGGTCACCGACATTTTCAAAAACAACAACAAAATGGAGGCAAGATGCAATAGGCAGCTTAAATGCTTTCTAGTAACGATCAGAAAAGTCAAGGAGCTCGCGCTGAAATTCACCATCGCTGCTGTTGTGCTTGCTGCTAGCTTTATTATTAGTACTTTTTCTATGGCTTACCGTCAGCGCTAGCTTTGCTTCTAGCATTCCTGCCCATTCACACGGATGCATACAGGGAGGTAATGACATCACTCTCCTGCCCATAGAAAAGTCTGACAAAGCCAGTTCTTAAACGGTTTGCCAAACGCTCTGCGTTCACGCGCTCATTAAATTACTAGACAGCAATCCCAGATACTCCAGCACTCACGTTAACACCGTCGATTCACCAATCAGGCCGGAGATCAGCAAATCATCCAGTCATCCAACTCATTCGTTCCTCTGAGCATTCTTCCTCTTTTTTTCCCCCCCGGCATTCTGCTCTCACTCATGTGACGTTTAACGCGGAGGCGGAGCTAAACAAGCTCATCGGATTACTTGGTAGAGTTGGTGCCGTTATTTTTTCGCTCAGATTTTATATTTTGCTCGCAAAAACGCACACTTGTCCCATCGAGCTCCCTCCCTCTCTCAAACTGTATTTTCACTCTCTCGCCGTGGCACTTCATTCCAGCCAATCAGACGCTAGAGGAGGGACAATATCAACCACCAGCCAATCAGACGCTGAAGAGGCGGTCACATACTGACAACCTTTTTCTCTCACTTCAATGAGTATTTGTCAAAGCATTACATTTTCTCCCCTTTTGTTTAACAACCAGTACATAATATACAGCATCACATACATTCATTTATACTCTTATTATTTTTGTTCAGCATAAAGTCAACGTCTTGCACATGCACACCAACACACACACACACAAACAAAAATCCCATCACACTATCCTAATAGAAACAGGCTACATTAATTGTGACAAGTTACAGTATCAGTTAATTAAATCTGTGTGTTGATTCGAGCGGTTACACTGAGGGGAAAAATTTAAAGGCTACGCAGAATTATACTAGGAGTGTGTTACTGTTGAGTACTAAAACCTCACACAACAAAGAACACACTAGCATTTATCTCATTATTATAAAAATAATAACGATTTAAACCCACATATTTAATGAAAGTGCTCCAGTTGGCCGAGTCTCCGAAAAAAGTACCAGCGCTTTTTTATACATTCTTATTTATTTATTATTATTATTCTATTTATGTTTGACAGTTTTAAAGTTATTCACTCGGAACCTAAAACAAGGAAAAGCGACTATTAAGTAAAAATTTTTTTCTTTTCTTTTTTTTTTAAATTATCCTAAGTGCTTTGCTTGAACATATGACAATTGCGATCAAATCCCATTAGAATTGTGGTCCGGTTCCGAGGCTCGTGTGCACATTGTAGGAGGTTTTGGCAGTTTGGCTAGCGTTCGCTACTTCAGGCATTACAGAAGCCATCAGGCGACACGGGCCAGCCTTCGCTCACTGACCCCTGGACGCTCATGAACTAGCCACGACTTCCCTGTTTTTTCTTTTTTATTATTTCCCCCCAATTTAGTCGTATCCAATTCCTCCCTGTCACTAGGGGCGCTACCACATTAAGGCTACTACGAGCGCTCAGTCTGGAGGGCCGAAGACACCGTTAGGGGGCGGAGTAACACACTCGGAGGACAGCGCTATCCGCTCCTTCCGCTTGCGTGAGCTCACAGACGCCCCTGATTGGCTGTAGATCCGTGATTAATGTGGGAGCACTAAGTACCTCTCATCCCTCCCCTCTGAGAGAGCTCGGCCAATCAGCTCTCTCTAGACCTCCGGCTGCGAGAGGTTACAGCACCACCAGTCACCATCTCTTCGTCTAGACGTCACAATTTCACTCTTGTCAAAGTCGTTCAACTTCTCACACTCGACTGATTTTTTTTTTTTAGGAACTTCAGGAACAAAAACTTCACCTGTCACGTAATCATCATCATCCGACAATAACCAACATTATTCACACACACACACACACACACACACACACACAGAGTCTTCCCCCACAGGTGTGAAATACACTCGCGGTGGGATCCAGCAGAACGACTCAGTACAAAAGTGCTCCAACTACATTCAACAAACACTTATAATCTGCAACACAATATTTTATACTTAAATTCGATATTTCTTTTAATTTCACATTTCAGATATTTGATGAGTAAGAAAGTAAAGACATTCAGAACTAAACACTCTTTGGTGCACAAACATGCTGCCCTTAAAACACACAGCAATTTTACCTTTTTTTTCCCCTCCATCACTGTTGTAATAAGTAAATAAATATACACAAGGTAATACATTATATACACATACAGTCGACCCCCATGAATTCGCGACCTCGGCTGTTCGACCATCCTTAGAACCTAACTATTAATAGTTTGTGGGAAATCTCGTCATCTCGCAGAAACCACACACATTCTCAGCAATTTTTTATGCCTTATATTGTGGCAATATATAATTTTTTTCATAAATTTTGCAACAAAAACATTAACGTACATTCAGCTAAATTTCCATATAAAATATAATACTGTTAAATGTTTTAGCACTGTAGAGTGAACACAAAGAGGAAACTATTATGGTGAATTATTACCGTATTTACCCTACAATACTCGCACCAAAGAAAATGACGGCGTGTACCAAGGAAAACGCATTTGCACGAATTAAAGGGTTTGGGAGAAAATTTAGGGTGTAAATTATAAAAATAAAAGGTTTTGTGACCACATCCAAAATTCACAAGTGTTCACAAGGAACAAAACCACTATGTGTGTATCTGTGTGTGTATGCGTGTGTGTGTGTGTGTGTGTGGAGAGAGAGAATCAGCTGGTTTTCCGCTTGACTTCTCATCAGCCTCGGATATAAACGATTCTGTACCAGAAGCTTCCGAGTTGCGCAATTTTGATCCAAACAGCACCCATGAATTGTAATAATATCGTATGCGGAGGCGACTGCTGATTCCCGTCCCTAACATACATACATGCATACGAGACAAACAAATAAACAAACATTAATGTCCACATAATGAACTGTTGGACACGTAACCCTGGCTAATCTCGCCTGCGTGTGAAAACCGAACGTGCTGACGGGACTCACGAGCTCCACACGTGGCATCGGCTTGTATCCACTGTTGAAGACTCAGGCGGCGGCGGCGGCTAACGTGCGCCATTTAAACAGATTTTAAAAGCATGCTAGTGCTCAACTTTTCTTCCCCCTCCACTAATTCATACTCCAAACACTTTTTCCGAACGCGTCATTTCTGGGCTACAATCTGGATAAGGAAAGCGGGCAAGATGTACTTTATGTTGCAAGATGTTGCGCATCTCTGCGACGATACGATGCTGGCGGAACGTCACAAAGTTTTTTTGTTTTTTTCTTCTCTGTAATTAATCATCATATCATCAGACTGAGGGAACAACTTCGTTTTTTCGTTCCAATAAAGCAAGTTATATCGAAAAAGATAGAGAACACGCATTCGTAGTTAACAAATAAAACATACAATTAACACCGAACAAGTATGCAAAGTGACCTTTGCGTCTGTCCGTTGCCGTCTGCGATCAATTAACTATTAGCGGACGGCTCCTTCTCGCGCTAATCGTTTATTCTGCTAACGCGAGAGTGGCGTTACTGAGAGGCAGCAAATGCCGGCTGTCATTAAGAGAACAACAAGAGTGTCCTGCCCGTCTCTCATGATCTGCAGAGAAACACAGTTTAGCACAGTAAACGGGCTGCTTTCCAAAAAAAAAAAAAAAAAAAACTAAAAACAGGAAAATTAACCCTTAAAGCTCAAACAGCTCGAATTCATCCAGCAACAAAGCACTGATCAATGACCGATTAATAAACGCATATACAGAAGTCCTGCCAGTGTGTGTCGACGCAAGGAGGTGCATTTGGGTTTTGTGATACGTCATACAGAACCAAAGTTAACAATATAGTTGCAAGCAACAATGACAGGCCCAAGCACCCTGTGCCATCACCACCCCGGGCGCAGCACTGCACAACTCGTGTTAGAGTGTGTTAAGACCTCGAAAAAGCCATCGCCACTCAGTTGCACCACACAACCTGCACACATCACACACTATACAGGGCTTGTGTGTGGGTGTGTCCGCGCGCGAGTATAAACATTTGTAATATGGGTGTATGTATGGGTGTATGTATGTGTCCGATGTGTGTGTGTGACGAGTAAATGTGCTTGCGTTTGACGTGCTTGTTTGTGTGTATGCTGTGTGAGATGTGTGTGTGTGTTAACATTTGTGATGTCTATGTGTGTACAATAGGCCGCAGATGCTGGAAGAAAATCCTCACACTATGATGTCACTGAGCGTGATGTCACAGAATGTCACTCAATATAATGTCACTCAATATAATGTCACTCAATATAACGCCACACAAAGTTATTAATCGTTTTTCGGCATCCGTTTAAGACATTATTATCACAGCTGACCTGTTTGAGATATCAAAAATCCCTCCGCAATTTTGCATCCTCAATGTCTTTAGATCACATCAGCCCGGTTTGGTAGCGATTGTATAATTTCCCTAGGAGGAGTATAACAAAATCCATCGGGTGCATTTTTGTTTTGAGTTTCGGGTGCCTACGTGAAAGTGTGTATGAGCCAGGCAGCAAAATCTCTTGTGAGGGCCCCTGGGGGTCCCAGGCCACGAGACTCTCAGGCATCCTGATGGCAGCAGAGTCCAACCTGTCTGCCAGGTTTCATGAGTTTTTGAGCATGTTAAGACACCCGAAAAGTCCAAAAGGATGGGGGGAAAAAAGTCCTTAGGAAAACAAGAGGGTCCTGCACAACTTGTAGTGCTTGGGCCCTAATTACTGTTACATTTAACTGGTTAACAGAATATGAGAATAATGTCGCAAAAATATAGAAACGAGATGCGCAAATTATTATAAATTTTTGGACACAGAGGCAAATGAGACCAACCATTAAAAACATGCGAAAACCAACCATAAAAAACCGCAGACAAAAGCTGCGCGTACGTCCGGTAGCCGTTCAAAACTCGTTTGCATCAGTGGGGTTTTACATATTTTTTTGTATTTGGTGCAAGATTTAGTGACGACAATAATGAAGCGCCAGGAATGGTAGCAAGAAGAAAAGGTCAATTAGGAAAAAGAAATCATAAATGTATACTTATTTAATATTTTACATAATTTATGTGCCTCTTCTAAATGTTTACTTTACATTTTAAATGTTTTGATTGCTTTTATATGAAAAAAAAAATATGATTATGGTGTTGGAAATTGGTCATATTTTGGCTGGCTGGAACAGATTACCTGCATTTACATCATTTCCTATGGGAAAAACGTCTCGCAATACAAAATCTCACCTCAAGAACTCTGGAACGAATTCAATTAGTACGCTGAGGTACCACACATGTATATATACATACACACATTGTACACACACACGCACCATTTATACCATATTTTTTTTAATGGTTGAGCACAAGTTAAATTCTCAGCAAAGCGTTGTGTGTGTGCATGATTAGACAGAGAACTAAAGCTGCTCATCGAGTGACATTTGCCTGCTCACGTCATCCAAATCAGCTAAATAAAACCTTTGACAAGGTCAACAAAACTTAATTTTTAATCATGTTTTGACATTCAGACGAGTCTCCAACACTAAAATGCATTTTTCCATGCTGGTTTCAGTCAGGGCTTCAACAAGATCATTACATTCCACCCTAATGTGACCTCATAAGACCCCCGTTTCCCCACTCAGCTCTGATGCTCTCCGGTGGGGGGTGTGGCTTAGCGGTAGCTCATTTACATAAAACACGGAAACAGCACGTTTGGAGGAGGAGTGAAACCGAAGGGGAAAAAAAGTCCATTATCTGAGGGGGAGTTCAACTGAGACATTAACACACGTACACACGCACACGCGTACACACACACGCGTACACACACACGCGTACACACACACGCGTACACACACACGCGTACACACACACGCGTACACACACACGCGTACACACACACGCGTACACACACACGCGTACACACACACGCGTACACACACACGCGTACACACACACGCGTACACACACACGCGTACACACACACGCGTACACACACACGCGTACACACACACGCGTACACACACACGCGTACACACACACGCGTACACACACACTTCTGATGTACTTGTAACTTGTTTAGTACTGTGAAGTGGGAAAGAATAAGGAAATGTTTTTCTTTGACTTGTAAGTATATAATTTGTACAAATTTGTAAACCATGAATTCCTAAAGACATAAACACACAGAATGTCACATAACTACTTTCTTAACAAATGACAAAAACAACTACATATCTGCACCTAGATGTCTAGTACATCCGGATGGTAAATCGCAAGTTAAATGATATTCAGAGTCTCAAATCGTGCACAATTTTATTATTATTTTTTTATTAAAAAGTAGAGTCTAATAGGGAAAAGTTTCACCCTAGATATAACAACCTCATCACAACACCTCGGTGCCGATTCGATAGGTATCACGCTTTTAGAAATACCCTGATTTGATATTACGTCTTCCTCTGATTTTGTTACAATTAAAAGAAACAACTTTAATGAGTAATTAAAAATAGCCCTGCCCTTATAATAATAGTTTCCACACTTAAAAAGTGTAGCATTTAAACAATTCAAATTAACTTCAAGTACAATAGTTTAACTTCAAATTAAATTAAGTAAAAAGCTACATTGTTACTGAGCAGTGTTTATCTGTCGTCCACCATCGTTATTATTTCTACACAAACGGGGGGGAAAAAAAAGAAAAAAAATAAATAATTCACTTCTACCACACGGGATGAGAACGCGTAAATAGTTCAGAAACGTACCAGCTGTAAGATCATGAAGAAACGGCGATGTTTTCCTTCTAGGGGTGCTCGATCAGGATTTTTGGGGCCGATCACCGATCTCTGATCACTAGAAGCTGTATCGGCTGATACCGATCACAGGATCTACTTGAAGCCTTTTCATGTAGCATTATTTATTAAACAATCTAGAACAACAATGTAAATTACGTATTGAAATTACAAGAGGAGGAATATCAGGAATTGACAACTGTATTTATTTGACAGTTTGATCATATCCATCCTCCAGGTTAATGGGTATTTATTGGCAAGCAACACGTGCAACACGTCATCTTAAAACAGCTTAGATTTTGACAAATACAACTTTCCTGTAGATCGTATAAAATTTAATTAAATAACAGACAAGTATCCACAAGGACCGGCATAAAAATTAAACGGGTTTACTTTTTCATGTTAAATTTTTTTTTTAAATATGCTTTTAAAACACACGCGGAAAGATGGAAACGTAACCACAGCGTCAAAACCCGCGGTGAATTATGATCTGAACCGCGTAGGTGAGATAGGGGGATTACCGACAGCGGAGTGAGCTGAACTTTGAACTTTGAAACTGCTCAAGTTCCCGTCCGTGATTAACCTTAAAATTAGTCTGATCAGGTTTGCGGTGTTAAAATGCTTTGGATGCTTCCCGCCTCGTGGAATTGGCTTATTAAACAGGTTGGACTGTCTTTTTCACACAACACTTACTGTAGAACTGCCAGACCGGTGAAGCCATTTTAGCAGCGGGCAAAAATTGTCCCGCGAGTTTGGCGTCATCTGATCGGGTTGTCTATAAATCGGCCGTTAGAGAGACCGCCGATCAAACTTCCAAAAGAAATGATCGGCCGATCAATCGGAGCACCCCTAATTACCTCCTCAAAAGCCTCATACTGGCGTAATTGTGTGTGTGTGGGTGTGTAACGAGCGGGTTTGAGACTAATTCAGCAACGTTTTAACGCGCGATTCGTTTCACGATGCGTCAATCGTCACACAAAAGAATCACGATTCATAATTTAATCTCTAGTTGTTCAATGGTAGCAGCACAGCATCTATACAGCAAATAGTGAAACCAGCGGTTCTTTTAACAAGCGATACCGAAAAACGTTTTTTTGTTTTTATACGTCATCTGCACTATTTATTTATTTATTTATTTATTTTTTTGCACAACTTCACCTGCCTTTCTTTCTCAACACAATAAATATTCAGGGTGTCTTTCGTGACATGAAAACTCTACCTCAGCTGAAGTCAGCTTGGGGTATTGATCCCGAAGTGGAGTTTTTCGGGGTGACATCAAATCGACACGACTGTGCACAGCATCGGGGGAAAAATAAAGTCCAACTTCTTGACTCATAACTTTGGATTAGCTATCGAATTAATCAACATACAGACGTTTTCGTTTGTTAAAATCTAACACACCGACTGTTAGCAGCCTAACGTGCCGCTCCGAAAAAAAACCTGACGATCCAGTCTGTCGAACGTGCTGAAATCGGATACGACACAATTCCACCTGGAAATTAGCACTTAGGATGGCATGTGGCGTTACATTTCAAACAAACTGGCTCGTGTGACTTTTCAAATCTGTACGAATCTCGGCGCCATAGGTAAAGACAAAGTATATGTCACTCAGGTCACCACGTATGCTAAACATGTAAACACGTACGGTATCAGTCATATGGTATGACTAAGTGTTTACACACTTCACACACCTACAATTAAAAATAAAGAGGAAGACCTTTAAGGCTATTGTTTGAAAAACAACAGCACAAGAAAAAAAGGTCTAACCCAGGATTGTCCTGTTAAGCGTCCAAACTGAATGAGGAACAACAATAAGGAATATTCCACGTCCCGCGTCCTGCATCCAAACATGTACGAGATGCGCGTCCCTCCTCGCAGGCTTTATAGCTTCATAAAGTCACGTTCAGGGGCTCGAACACGCGTAACACCACAAAATAAATCAGACTCCTCTCAAACAGAGCGATTAAAGAACGCAAGAAAGCGTTTCATTTTATGCAAACCTGATTTAGACACTGCCCTAGTTGGAATAAAAACATGTAAATGTCAACAGGAGGGAAGACGAGGTAGAGTTTAGCAAACACGTGATGTCACGTGAACCTTCAGATTTCGATACGTACACCTGTCACAACTCGGTTTAAGGTTTAAGCTTAAATGCTTTCACTCGAATCGTTTTCACCGAGATGCCGTACGCACGAGCTCTTATCCTGATTACGGTGGACACGTGAAGGTGCTTGTTGCTATTAAGGTGCACACGTGAACAGGCGTCAACATGAAGGTCTTCGTTCCGGTTGCGGCATACAACACGTGAAAGGGGTTTATTCTGGTTAGTGCGTACGTGTGAATGATTCAATTCTGATTACGGCATACATCTAACCACAACGTTTTTTATTTATTTATTTTCTTATGTTCAGGTGTACACGTGAATAATTTTATTCTGAATAATTTTACACGTGAAGGTTTTTGATCCAGTTTAGGCACACATGTGAACACGTTTATTCCAATTAAGACTTAAGCTTAAGCAATCCTTCAGTAGGAACGTGCATCCAAATAAGGCACACGCACGTGAACGTCTGTGTTGCATACAAGCTGTTTTGATCCATTTAGGGCGCACACATCGAAGGTGTTTAAATATTTATTTATTTTCTATTCCAGTTGAGACATTCGCCCCGAAAGTATTTATTGCTGTTCAGCCGTACACGTGACATTTGCAACTCCATTTAAGGTGTACAGGTGAACATTTACACCCTGACTAAAGCAACACGCAAACCTTTTTCTTCCAATAAAGGCGTACACTTCTAATCCAGCTACAGCATACACATGAAAGTTTTTATTCTGGTTACAGCGTACATACAAATCTCTTTTAGTCGAATTAAGGCAAGATTGTGCTTTAAGAATTAAGTAAGATTAGGTTTTTATTCCAGTTAATTGGTACACGAGAACATTTTTCAGATTAAGAAAGAAGTAAAGGTTTTTATTCCGGTTAAGGCCGACACGTTAACGGTTTTTATTCCATCCTCAGGTTTTTTTTTTACGCTACCGTTTTTTTAAATTCCGGGTAAGGCCAACACGCGAACGTTTTTTTTAAGCCTGACATTTATCCTTATTAAGGCATACACACAAGTATTTTTATTCCACTTAAAGCTAAAGTAACCTTATTTTTTTTTCTTTTCAATTAAGGCTTACACGTGAAAGTTTTTATTCTGGATAAGGATGACACTAGGGCTGAAATGATTCCTCAAGTAACTCGATTACAAAAAATGATCGAGACAAAATCTTCTGCCTCGAAGCTTCCTTTAATGAATTTTAAAAGCTTGCGTTATGTTTATGCGCAATTATTTGTTTGACGTGAGACAGCGCGCTTACGGATGCAAACCGCCAGTAAACACGGATGAAGAAGAAACGCTTACGTCACCCACAAAGCGGAAGGAGACGCAAACAGTTAGCGGTGTATTGATTTGAGCGAGCGTTCTGTTGCGGACTGCAAAATGGAAGGGAGCGATAAAATATATTATAATTTATTTTAATGTGTGCCTTAGTTTTTTTGATACTTAAAAGTCATTTGAAATAACTTGCTTATTTTAAAGCCTTTTCTCAGATGCAAAAACTAAAAAAAAAAAAAATGTATGGCTGTAGTGCATTTAATTCATTTGTCAACTTTAAGCTCTTCCTTGTATTGTGAATAATGACAGTGTTTATTTTTGATCAAATGATGTATGCATTTAAAAAATAAAAGTAGATTTTTCTAAAAAGAAAACCAATTAATAATTGTTTCTCTTATATATTTTACATTGCTGTTTAATTAAGCAAAAGTGCATTTTATCCGATTACTCGATTACTAAAATATTCGACAGCTACAGCCCCAGAAGACACGTGAACATTTGCATTCCGGCTGACGCAAACGCATGAACCTTCTTATTCCAATTAAAATGTGTGTAACATGTGAAGATATTAATTACAGATAAAACGTAAACATGAAGGTTTTTATTGCAGTATGTGGTTTTCTCGGTTCACTACATCTGTCTGAAATCACATGACGGCGTGTGATAAATATTTATTCCATACATACATCTGAAACTAATCCAATCCAAAGAGAACTTAAATGGCAACAATATTGATACGGTGAGTATTTATGCAAGGCTTTTTTTTACGAATTTATTATTTTTTTTAAAAGGCAATACCATTTTCTTATAAGTAGAAGATGACAGAAAGGAGCTGATGCTAAAATCTCGATCAGCTCTTATGACGATAAAAAAAAAAAATCTGTGGAGTTTTTGAACATTGTTCAAATTTCATAACTAAAACAAAAAAAACTTTGTATGCAGTTCTGAACAAACCTATAAATAACAACGCATATCACGCATTGTTAACGTAAAACATGCTTTCAGGAATAGTAACGACTTTATTTTATCTCTCAGCCCGAGCGCATATGAAATCGACTACATGGCCCTGCAAATGAAGCGTTTAATAATCAAAGCTGAGGACGGCTTTAAAACAAACGTACAGGGGGAAAAAACGCTGCGTTTAATGCATGATGAAACGTTGCTGCTGGAAAATGATGCAAGAGCAGTTACGGCTTCGTCGCTAACGTTAAGCAGTGAGATTAACTCTGCTTGTGCACAAAAACCGGTCTGCCTTAAATTACAGCTCGAACGCCTGACTTTTCCCTTCCCCGTTTCTCCTCTCGTCTGCTTAAACCGTCAGGAGGTTTGGTGCTGATTCATTTTCTGTCGCAGCGTTTCTTTTTCTTTCCTTTTTTTTTTTTTCAGACAGTAGTGCAAACCTTAAAACCTCAGTTTACTCCACTGTAACATCCTGGCACGTTATCGTTTCTACAGCAACGGCTCAAAGGGAGAACCAAACGTGACGGATTGTTAAACATCGATGTGCTGGGAATTTTTTTTTTTTAAATCTCTGCATAGATTTGACGTTGAGTTTTTTTTTTTATTTTAAGGAAAAAGAAAGAAAACTGGACCACCCCCCCCCTCATTCAGTAGGACAGACTGGCGATAAAAGAAAATGTGAACAGACACCAGAAGATGACGTGCTGCATAAACCGAACGTTATAGTCGACTAGAAACTGATCATAAATTGCGTTTAATGTCACGTACAGGAATCGAGTTTATATGTCAATCGCTGCGGTGTATGATCAAGATCCAGGATGGAGCCGCCGGTGATGATTATTTATCTTATAGCATTTTACTCTTTGCTTAATGCGCAAAATGTGTATAGTTATACACTATGAGAAATGCTGACAAAAAAATGCTATAATAAAAATGTAAAAAATCATATTCAATATATTATTATTATTATTGTGCACAATGCCTTATTTTTGATGTGCATCGCTCACTCGCTCATCGTCTATACCGCTTTATCCTACGTACAGGGTCACGGGGGAGTCTGGAGCCTGAACCAGGAGGAGACTTGGGGCACAAGGCTTATGGTACACCCTGGAAGGAGTTCTAATCCATCACAGGGCACACACACACACACACACACACACGTGCACTCATTCACACACTTCGGGCAATTTGGGCACACCAACTCCCAACGAAACCAAAGGACCCAGAGTTGACTCAGCAAGCACGGAAGAAAGCATGCACGCTCGCACACAAACCCGAGGCGAGAATCGAACCCGGCGCCCAGAGGTGCCATCATTAAAGAAGTAGTTTGACATTGGGACAGGTGCATCTTTGCGCATACCTACAAGTGAAAACTCATACGAAGCTTCTGATTTTTCATCTGAGGGTGAACCCTATTAGAGACAAATACCTAGATTCCTGTCTATCGCTAACAGAAATCACATCGTCTCTATTGCAATTTTTCGACCAACATTTTTAGGAAATCATTCGTCTAACCGGCACCTCTTTGGACTGTCTGAGGAAACCCGCCATGCAAACTCCAAGCGCACACAAACCTGAGGTGGGGAAAAATAAATACAGAGAAACATCTAGAAATCGAGCTACCGTTAATATAATTATCCATCCAGGAACATCTGTTGTCC
Organism: Clarias magur; assembly: GCA_013621035.1. NCBI lineage: Eukaryota > Metazoa > Chordata > Actinopteri > Siluriformes > Clariidae > Clarias > Clarias magur. The sequence goes on from QNUK01000217.1 coordinate 341,348, forward strand.
AATGGCGATAACTGGTGTATCTTTTCAATCTTCCACCCATGGTACGAACTCTGACTTAGTGAGATCAGCCGCGTAACCAGCACGTCTTCGGACTGTCCGAGGAAGGAAACCCACCAAGATAATGTAACGCGTGCACAAACCCGAGGCGGGAATCGAACCCAGACCCTGGACCGTCAGGTGCCACCAAGGCGTATCGATATGTACATGCCTTACATTTTTATTTCAAATTATTTTCTAAAAACTCGTTCATGCTTTTTTGACTGCGTCCATGCAAAACCTTCCCCAATGAACAGTAACGACTTATTACCTCACACAAGCATCAGAGACTGATTGATTAGTTAGTTAAAACTTACCCACTCGCCTGACCCACAGGTGTTTAGTCTGCTAACGGGAAGCTTGTTTTTTTTTTTCCTCGCGTTCAAAACCTGCTCAAGTGTTTCACTGCGTCCTCGCGCACTACACAGGCTGAGGCAGGCCTGCACGCGCACTACATCGCTTCCATCCTATCCAGAACGCTAGTACGTTTATAGGCTATTAAAGCGTCCAACGGTTGCACTTCAAGACGTTTACGCACACATGTCTCCATATGAATATTATGGTGTAAATTAAAATACATTCGTAATAATGTTCCAAAAAAACAAAAAAAGAGACACTTTAAAGCGTTTAAAGCTGACAGGAGAAAGAAAGTACGCCGATGTGAGCTAAGCTAGCTAGCGGAGTGTTCTGGTATGAGCTAGCTTTCAGTGTCAATAAAGCGTAAACAGTGCACTTAAACAGCAGCAAAACGCCAAATACGTGGAATATACCTCAATCAAAATGATTAAGTGACGTTTTATGGGTGTAACAATATGTTTAAGGGAGATTAGAACCAATAAACCGGACACTTTTCTTCCCCTTTTTGGACATTTAAGTTAGTTTAGTTTAGCTTTAGCGTTAGCATTAGTTACCTGGCCCGTCTGAGGCAGGTGCTGTCATCTTCGGCCTCTTCGCATTCGGAGGTCCGGGATCAAGCAGATTATCAGCCATGGTTTATTATTTTTTTCTTTTTGTAGAAAAGAATGACGAAGGGAATCCTTACGAGGTGGGAATTTCGAGCAAAAAAAACACGCGCGTTCCGGGATTTTCACTTTGTTTATACGTTCGAGTTGCTAATTAGCTAAGCTAAGCTAACAGCGAGGAGGAGGAATTCTGAAAAAAGTACCAACAGCGCCACCGCCATTTACCCCATGATAATCCAACACCCAACACCCACATTATCGTCGTTCAATTAGCCCCGAGAGAGGGGTTTTAAAAACAGAGAGAGAATTTCTTAAAAAAAAAAAAAAAATCGATATGACTTCGATATGAGGGAGAAATTTCCAGAAGGTTCCCGGGCGCTGCGCGTGCTCGCCTCGGCGATGTAATTTAAATGTGCATCCTCATCAAAACCTTCTCTCTCGCTCTTCTGACGTCAAAAAAAAATCGTGCAAGAAACACATCCGAGACGCGGCTTTAAAAAACGCGTCAAAGCGCCGATCGTTTCTCCTGCACGCGTCCCGTCGATGCTGTGCGCCGTCCCGACGGCTCTCTCTCTCGGCTCTCCCCCTCTCTCGCTCGCCCTCTCTCTCTCTCCCTCTCTCGGTTTTAACGAAAGGGGGAAATCAGAGGGTAATAACGCGAGGAGGAGGTGGTGGTGGAAGGGGAGGGGGGGGGGTTGTTCGTGGCCGACGAAATGCCGCTGAATTCCGGGGGATTAATAAAAATTTCGCCCAAAAATCGGCGTCGTCGCGGTTCACCGGCGGCGTCTCGGCTCGAAAGCGGTCGTCGAGCGTCGCCTCGGACGCGCCGTTCCGCGGTTAAAAACCAGCGCCGTAGCGAAATCCTGATTTCCAAGCCGCGACAAGATGGCGGCTGTTGATTCCTTCGATACAAAAAAAAAAAGTTTTTTTTTCTTTTTCCAGCTAGAGGGGGAGGGGCTTCGAACGCGTCTGTACGTGCTGACGTAATCACACCAGCGTCACACAAGCGCGGATATGCGCATGCGCTGTTCATCCGGTAGGGGGCGACAAAGTAACACGAATAGTCACGTTCAGTTCAGCATTTATTTGTCACATACTGTATACAGTACATTACATTACTGCATAGTGGAATGCTTTATTCTTCGCATATCCCAGCTCTTTTTTTTTTTTGTTTTGTTTTTAGGCGGGTCAGAGCGCGGGGTCAGCCGTTATGCACACAGGGTTAAGGGCCGTGCTCAACATGGCAGAGTTGTGTCTTGAACCGCCGACCGTCCGAAGGGCCTTAACAAACTGCCCCTTCAGGACGTATTTGACCAAACCTCACTCACTCACTCACGCGTCATTTATACCGCTTTATCCTGTATTCAGGGTCACAGGAGGCCTGGAGCCTATCCCAGGAGACTTAGGGCGGGGTACACCCTGGACGGGATGCTAATCCATCGCAGGGCACACACACACACACACACACACACACACACATTCACACACTACAGCCAATTTGGGAACACCAATTAATCTAACCTACATGTCTTCGGACTGTGGGAGGAAGCCGGAGTACCCGGAGGAAACCCACCAAGCCCGGGGTGAACATGCAAACTCCATGCACACAGAGACGGGAATCGAACCTGTTAACATTTAAATTTAACATTTAGGCATTTGGCAGACACTTTTATCCAGATTGCACTTACAAAAAATGTACATAACTGTATAGATCTTTACACTGGCTTACTACATTATTAACTATATAACATGCCATCAGGTACAAGTTAAGTTCTGTCTTTATTCGTCACTTTTCTTTTTGTTAGTAGGCTGGATTCAAAGTGCAGGGGCAGACATTATACTGTGCCCCTGGAGCAGACAGGATTAAGGGCCCAAAAGCAGCAACCTGGTGGAGCTGTGTCTCGAACCGCGACTTTCCAATCAGGAAATCAGAGGCTTAACACTGAACTCTTCACCAAATCTAAAACACCCCTACAGAAACATACATGAATACAATACAGGTATTGGACCAAACCTGTTTACATTTAGGCATTTGGCAGACGTTCTTATCCAGAGCTGGTTACTAGGTTACTGACTAACTACACTTGTGTGTTTTCTTTTTTTCCCTCCCAAATATCTAAGAAATGGATAGATCTTTAGTTGTCGTTTAAAAATTGCCAATGACTCGGCTGTACGGACATCTACATAATACATTAATAATTTAATTTAGAAAAAAAAATGTTCCAATCAGGCCCCTTTTCCTTGTGAATGGCAGGGTTGCATAGCAGTCGTAATGCCTTTCAGCATACCAAGACATCTTGGACGACACTTCCAAGTTTGTGACAACAGTTTAGTGAAGGCCCTTTTCTATTCCAACATGACTCCCCCCAGTACACAAACCAAGGACTATAAAGACATGGTTTGATGAGTTCGGCGTGGAAGAACTTGACCGGCCCGAACACAGAGCCCTGACCTCAACCTTCTTGAGCACCTTCGGGATGAACTGGAACGAAGATTGCAAGCCAGACCTTCTCGTCCAATATCAGTGTCTGACCTCATAAATGCTCGACAGGATGAATGGGAACAAAGTCCCACAGAAACACTCCAACATCTTGTGTCCAGCCTTGTAAGAATGAAGAGTGGACGCTGTTATGGGGGACAGAGTCCATACTGAAGTATATGTGTTTGGATACAATGTCGTTGCAGGTTTGGCCAAATACTTTTGTCCATATAGTTTCTAAGAAGTAGTTGTTTTATGACGAAATTAATGCAAAGAGTTCTTTTGCTGAAGTCAAAAACAGTCGCATCTTTAAGCGGAATTAGAAGCTTCAGATTTTTAATCTAACACTATCAGAGAGGCGCAAAGCGACATCACTAAGCCACAGAGCACAGATCTGGGCTGCATCTTCGTGTCACTCTATGTGTAGGTGAGTCAATACTCGTAAAGGCACAAGTGTTAAAACCATACAAGTGGTTATAAATCCCACTTACTGTACTTGCTCAAAAATATGACACATTTTAGTGTGCATGTTTGATCACAATTCTGAGGGAGTTTTTTGAATTCCTGTCAGTCTGTGCACACTATTTATTATAATACATACATGGCTATAGATTATCCCTGATGCATTTTATTTATTCGTTTTTAATACATTTATTTACTTATGTATGTGATGAAACAAACTATGATTCATTTCTAAGGCGGCTCACAAACGCTTTGATCACAATGATGTGCAACAAAAATCTGTCGATCTTGTGTTTTGTTTTTTTTTAATTGAGAAAGGAATTCTCATGCCTTATTTATTTATTTATTTAATAATTAACTTTTCTTGATATAAAAAGGAAATCCACAAGATGATCATTACAGGAAGGTCTCATGACTTGGAGTGAGAAATTATTTGAAAAGTCTCAATGTTGATATTTTAATTTGTAACTTTTAGTAATTGTGATTTTTTTCAATTCACTGAAACTGTTCAGATATATTGCATAGATTAAAGTGTGTTTATATATATATAAAATAATAATAATAATAATAATGTAGTGATTTTAATACTAGATTTATTTATTTATGTGCCAAACTAAGCTTCAGGTTTCTAAAATGAAATTTCTTCACAACTTGACATTACCTGCTGAGAAAGAAACTGCATATCTTTTGTTTTTGTTTTTTTTAGGCAACAAAATACTTAATTTCTGCACCCCATTATTAGAAACTTGAATGATTCTCCTTCTAGCTCGAACCCCTTTAAAAAAATCACAACCGCACACCAACACACCAGTGACAATAGTTTTTTTTTTTTTCTTTTTTCTTTTTTTCTGCTCTCCAAATCTGGCACATGCACATTACTTTCAATCTTTAAATTTTTTCCAAAAAAAAAACAAACAAATACATATGAATATGTACATACAAAGTGAATTGTGCAAATGTATACAGATTATGCTCATGTATGGATTAAATGTATAATGTGCACAGAAAAAAAAAATAATTATAATAATTCAAACATGTGACATATACTACACACACACTCAAAAAACAAAAACAAAAAAAAAAAAACATCAAAGGCAAAATAAATTTGTCATCTCTTTGGTTCACATAAAAACATCCTCCCATATGGCAAATATATATAATACTCATTAAAAAGTTAGATTTGATGGCACATTTAAAAAAAAAAAAAGTTTTTCAACTTTGGTACCACACCAAAACCTAATCCATTTTAAGATAAATAATCAGCTTCCGGCATAAAGGCACGACTTTATTCACCCTATCAGGATTTCAAAATCTATATAAAAAAAAAAAAATTAAAAAAAAGCTCATTTTGAATCATCAACTTTATTATTCAAATATCTTTTAACTTGGTTCGCTAGCTGGTTATCCTAGCTAGCTTGCTAGCTTATTCTTCTCTTATCACAGATATGTCTTTACTCCTAGGCTGTGTCCCGATACGGTTTCGGACATCCCGCCCCGGACAAAACACTGTTCTAGGTATCACAGGAGGAAGAAGAGTGGAGCGCATGACACGGACTGAAATGTTAGAAAGGACAATGAATTGACTTTATTAAGGCTATTAATGCTGTTAGACTCGAATCAAGCTTAGATTCTATTCGATTCTCCGTTTGTTACCGGTTTTGAAGAATTACAAATGACTTACAGTATCTAATGAACATTGAAATGCTGTGCGTACATTGCGTCATGTCTCATACAAAGTGACTTTCTTTTTTAAACTAATGATCTTCTGCTCCACACTCCAGTCACATAAACTCGAAAGAAGAGGTGATACTCTTGCAAAATGTGAGTACTTGCAAAACATGGAAGCAGTTTGCATTTTCTGATAAATAGATTATACATACATACACAGTCAGCCCAAAAATATATATATATATCTATGAACACTTCAGGAAAAAGAAAAACATGTATAATTACTTAAAATACTAAATTTATTGCTCACTGTTATATATGACAATATTATAAATATTATACTAATATAATATACATCATACTATTTTTCTCTTCCTGAAGTTTGTATAAATTTTTTTTTTTTTTTTTAGCTGACTCTGTATATATATACATTTTAAACACGCAATTTGCCGTTTCTCCACACCAGCATCGATCTTCCGATTCAGGGTGTGGCCTTAATGTTGACGCTGGAATCATGTGCGTGTTAGTTTGCCCTTGCATGAAAGATCTTGAGGGGATTCCTGAAGGGGTTAAATACCAAGGGTGAAGGTTAACGACGGACCGGTATTGGAACACAGCCTGGAGTTTATTCCCTTTAGTCTCAAGTGCTCAAGGGTTCAGGTGAGCTGGAGTGAAGACGGGGCACTAAACGTCCCATCTGTCCCCTTGCTCTCCACTCGATATCTTACAAACATATATTTCCATACCTAAAAATAAAAAATAAAACCTCTAACACACACAGCTAGCAATGAGTGAGTAATTAATTGTAAATACTGTCAGCTTGCATTGTTTTTTTTTCCCTTTTTTATTCATTAATTTTTTTTTTAAACATTTCCTTTGCAGATGGTGTGATACACTTTAGTGACTTTAGTGTGGCGTGATCGAAAAGCAGTGCACCATATATTAAAATAAATTTAAAGAAAGAAAGAAAACCCTTATCCATCCCATTATTTTCATGTCAAAATACACAGTGTTGATCTTTTTTTTTTCCACGAGTTTGAAATGCACAATAACAAAAAAACAAACAAAAAAAGGTTACAGGAGCCGGTTTTCGTTTTTTTTCTTCTTCTTCTTTATATTCATGGGGGGGGGGGGGAGAAAAAAGGCACTGGAGAAGAAAAGATGGGGAAAGTAAGCAGCAAATGCAATGAGCTTATCGTTATAATGCAGTGCTCGTCATCAGAAGGTTGTGGGTTCAACTACCGGAGCGTAACATCACTGTTTCGTCGACGCGGATCTACTGCTGGACCGAGGAACGCGTGAAGTTTAAATATAAGAGAGAAGAGCCGGCGATCCGAGAGAAGAACCGAGATCGATATAGATTTTCAACGTGTAGTTAAAAAATAAAAAAATTAGAAAATAAAATGATACACATGAGGATTTCTGTAAGGAGGCGTTTATAGAAGGAGTCTCCAGTGTCAGCAGCTTGTGTTTGCAGTCACACAAGAACGTGTTGGAGTGACTGTTTACAGCTGCCGTGAGAACAGGATCGAAAGTGTTTCATGGTCGTTCTACAACATTAAAAGTAAACTGATGTGTTTTGTTTCATAGTTGAAATTAGTGCAATGCAGCAGGTGTCAAAATCGTTCACATTTCATCATGAATAAGCTTCAAAATCCCTTTTTTCTTTTCTTTTACATTTTTCAAGCGGCGGTTAGTAATAAGGTTAACCCAGTTGTCATGGCAACCAAGCTCTGACGCTCCTGTTTCCAGACCAGCAGATAATTTTTTTTTTTTTCTAGAGTGATGGCAGAGAACCTTTTTGAGGTTTAAAGGCGCCAAACTGTCGGGCATTTCATCCTTGAAAGCAAGTATTTTAACCTTCAACTGTTTAAGCTTAGACTGGATTCTTCCTCGCTTGTAAGGCGTTGCGCTACCGACGAAGGTAACGACGCGGATATGTGACTTCCTCGGCTCTTAATCTGATACATGATTGAACGATAATGCCGTATAAAAAATTTTTAAAAAAAAGATAGAAAAAACTGAAGGGGGGAATTTTGAACTGGGCAGAAAGGCTACTATGGAGAGAAGGCGGTTGAACAGGATGCGTTTCAAACAATTCAACTGCACAGTGAGCAACAGGAAAGGAAACAAAACAAAAATATATATATAAAAAGGGGGAAAAAGGCACTGGAGAAAGAAACAAAAAATTCTCCGTACAATTCTACCACGTAAAAAAAAAGAGGACTAATTTAATAATACAGCATGACTGGAGATAAACAGAGGTACAGCAGAAAGGGTCCGATCAAAGCCACGCGGGAGAGAGAGAGAGAGAGAGAGAGAGAGCGTGCAGACGCCGAGTGCTACTGGCGCGATCCGAGATATCAATCCCACTCAAATCAGGACATCTCCTATGTCCAGCATAAATATATATCCAAGTGTTCTGTCATCATCTGAAGTGTTTCAGAGAAGGCAAAAAAAAAATTTTTTTCTTCAAAAGAACGAACGAAACAATTAACAGAAAACTCTTCTTAGAAAAAAGACAAATCATTCACAGTAATAACTGGGCTAAAGGCTTCTCTGTTGGACAAAAAAAAAAAAAAAAAACGATCCCTTGTGATTCCTTTACTAGATCATTTTGTGTTGAAATGTTACGAATTCAAGGTTTTCACTGGATCGCTGCACAGCGTAAGGTGATGAGAAGTTGCTGAAATGATGCTCTAGTGAAATATCGAAACTATGACGAAACTCAACTCCTCCCTCTGTGTAAATGCAAACGCAAGTATACGCAAGTAGGCTCAAAGATTTAACGATGAAAACAAGCCTCAATTATGAGCTGAAAACTAACAAATTCGTTCGTGAATCGTTTCGAGCGTACACGCTGGAAATGAGGTGCTGACCACAATTTTACTCAGTAGAAAACGAAAGTGTAAATTTTATCTGAACCTTCGATCGACTGGCTTCAAAACAATATATTCAATAAGGACTTTTTTTTTTTTTTCAGGCAGCACATTAAAATTGCTTATTCGTTACAATCATATACCAAAAAAGTCTGAGAAATAACGTAAGACATTAGCGATTCAATTAGGACAAAACTAATGGCGAACTAGAAAAACAGAGGAAGCGTTAGTGTGTCTGTGGGAGCCAGTGCACAGCAGAGGCTGAGCTGCATTACTGGAAGATGTAGCGCATGCCTTGTTTAAGGAGTCACGCTTCTCCGGCTTTTTTTTTTTTTTTAAGTAAAAATAAGTTGCATTTTAAGGAGAACTGTGGGCGTGGCTACATGTTAATCTTCTGTAATTTTGTTCGGTTTGGCTTATAAAGATATTTACACAGATAACGCTACTCTACGCAAAGAGGCCCAGTGCTTTTCTTATCGTCGTTTATGGCCAATTTAGTTACAGAGTGCGATTATAATGGCACCCTCATTATTCAAAAATGGCACTCTCATCATATCAAAGTGAAACACTTTGAATAACATTATACATTCAAGTTTTTCAATTTATACTACTTTACTATTTAAACTGGTGTAGCAGTAAAGCCTGGCTTTTACCAAAATTGCTTAAATGTACTCACTTTCTTAATAAATTTCAAAAACTAAAAAAAAAATAGTGGACTGAACTTATGCTCCAACTGAGGTACTTTTTTTTTTCGTAGTGAAAAAACAAAAAAATACAAATCGGTAATATTATTGCAACCTGTTTGTAAAGCAGACAAATGAAAAAAAAAAATTATAATATCAGCACATGCCTATTGGAAAGTGTCCCGGCTGCATTTCAGGTATTTTGTTGCATTGTGCGTTACTTGGATCCCCCTTGCTAGCGGTTCTATTACGACGCTAGCGCAGGCCTTGCGAACAGAGGTGTAGCCCAAACACTCCATCCAGCACCACCTCTACGATTAGACAGCAGACAGTAACACCTTGTTTTTTTTTCGTGTGCATTTTGAAAAACTTGGACAGCTGTGCTTAGACTTGCTCTTAGCAAAAAAAAAATAAAAATGAACAATTTAAACTCCTTATAACTTTTTGTGAAAGAGGTGATTGCCCAAAAGCGATGATCTGAACCTAATAAAATTTAATTCCCCTGATCTAGAATTCAACACTTCTGTTTACTTCTAGCCACTGGCACTTTTTGTTTTTCCATCCTTAAGGTCACATGTCAAAATTCTGAAATTAAGAAATGAGTAGAGCAAAAAAATAACTGCAATATATTAACAAAACTGGTAAAACTGAAAAACCACAGAATTGTCCGTTGTCAGTCTATAAAAAAAAAAAAAAAGGAAAAAAAAAAACCTGGCATGCTAGCATTGTTCCATCATCTCCGATTTGTTCGTGTAGTTATCTGATCGTGTGCGAGTATTCGTCTTTACTGAAAGGCACTTTAACGAACATAAAAAGCACACCACTGAAATAATGAGAACCTCGGAAACGTAAAAACCCGCCGCTCAATTTTTTCCCCCCATCTATCATTTTGTGCCAGACTGTGATCCACACAGAAAACCCTCCCCCTAAATAACCTTCTTTACTTTAAATGTTATAGAGTTCTTTAAGCAGAAGACCAAAAAACAAAACAAAAACAACAACAAAAAAAAAAAAACTGACTGGCCTCCTACATCTACTGTTGATTATTAAGGCACCTCAGGAGGTGAACCTCAGTGAAATATATACCCTTATGCCCCAGAAAAGAAAGTAGTGAGGCAAAGGGACAGTAAAGATCAGCAGCTTCGGAGGCAAATTAAAGCCTTTCTCCTACTCGGAGCCTTGAGCGTTCGTTTGCGTCTTCTTCCTCCTCCTCCTCCTCCTCCTCCTCTTCCACAGCTCGTAAAGGTGTCTCTGGTCTGGCTAGAGGAGCGCTAATCTGTGCTATTGAAGGTGGCTGTGAGCCACCAAACGTTGGTGCTTGAACAGAACTCTCTGTAGACTTGCCTATGAGCGGAGGGTCTCTGAAAGTGTCTTTGTGCCATTCTTCTGACAGATTAGACGGGCCTAGGCTAGGTCCCTGTGGCACCCCGCAGTTGTTTTGATGGGCACTGGGGGAAGAAGAGGAACAGCTGTGATTCCCCGAAGACAATGATGCGGGGGTTGAATTGGGCGCCATGGCGAGTGCCTTATTGGGCAGCTTGTTGATGTTCTCTTCCTTGCCCAGAGGCTCAGAAGGTGGTTTGGACACGCTCTCGTTAAGTTTGGGGTACAGATAGGTCCTCATCTGTCCCTTCCCTTTGACATTAACTGTGCCGCGGTAATCGAACGCGTAGTCCATCGCGCTAAGCACAGCGTGGCTCTCCTCACTCACCTGAATGCGGCACTCAACCCCGGTACTGTCCATCCGGCTGGCGATGTTCACGGTGTCGCCCCAGATATCGTACAGCAGCTTGGTGGTTCCGATGACGCCGGCGGTCAGCGGTCCGTGATTAAAGCCGATACGCAGCTTGAACTGGAAGCCGAGCATGTTCTTGTTGAAATCGTCCACTACACGCATCATCTCCAGCGCAAATTCAAAAAGTGCGCGCAGGTGGGCGTGTGGATGCGTCTGATCACGGCACTGCCGTCCGTTCAGCCCCGACGCCGCCATGTACGTGGCGCCGATGGTCTTGATCTTCTCCACGCTGGAGAACGCCTGCTCGCGCAGCATTTCATCGAAGTCTCCGATGAGCTCATTCAGTACGCGGTAACATTCTTTCCCGCCCTCGAAGCTCTCCTCGTAGAACTCGCTGAAGTTCACAATGCTGGCGAAGATCACACCGACGTTGTCGTGGTCCTTGGAGTAGCTCTGGGTCACTTTCAACTGTTCGGCAACATGGATGGGGATGATGTTGCGCAGCAGCCAGTCGGCTTGGTTCCGCATGGTCTGGATCTTGATGCGGTGCTTGTCAGCCTCGACGTTGCCGTGATAGTGCAGACGGTAGCTGACCTCGAACTCACGATTGAGGAACCACACAAGGAGAAGCAGCAGGAAGAATGACAAGATGGCCTCGGGAATCAGGATGTCGAGAGCAGTGTCGTTCAATTTACTTGTGTCAACACTGTTGTTAGTCAGGTTTCTGTAACAGTAAAAAGAAAAGAGACACGATGACTAAAATACAGATTGTACTCGCTATATATATATATATATATATATATATATATATATATATATATATATATATATATATAAAAACACACAATCAAGTGCGATTCTTTAAGTTATTGCTGGATCAACAGGCTATTGAATCATGTTTACTACATAATAGTTTTTTTTTGTTTACCACATAATTCCATACATGTTCTTTCATAGTTTCATAATTATTTGATCCCCTCAGATTTTGTTGCCCACTTACAAAGAAATTGGGTATTAATAATTTTTACACCAAAGGTTTATTTTAGGATAGCGACAGAATAACAACCAAAAATCATAATTATTCAATTATTAATTATACATTGAGTTGCATTTCAGTGAGTAAAAACAGGATTTGATCCACAACCAACCAATGATAATTTGAGCTCCCAATGGACGGAGCCATGTATTGCAAAATTTTTGAGAACCTCCTGAAGGTGGGTCGGGAATGGGTCTTAGTGCATGACAATGAACCAAAACATACCGCCAAGGCAACAAAGGAGTGCCTCAAGAAGCAGTACATTAAGGTCAGGGGATCAAATAATACTGGCCTAGCCAGCCTCCAGATCATAATTCTATAGAAAATTCATGGAGGAAGCTGAAAATTTGCCAAGCGACGGGCAAGAAACCATAAGGATTTAGAGAAGATCTGTAAAGAAGAGTGGATCAAAATCCCTCCTGAGATGTGTGCAAACACTTTTTTTTTTTTTTACTAATTGAAATGCAAATCAATTTATATATTCTGTCTCCATCCTTAACAATAAACCTATAATAAAAATCGTAGACCCTTGATTTCTTTGCAAGAAATATACACACACACACACCTCAGATTAACATTCACTTGTGTATTTACATAATGCTGGCAATTTGGGAACGCCAATTAATCTGCATGTCTATGGAATGGAAACCGGAATACCTGGAGGAAACCCACCAAGCATGGAGAGAACATGTATGCGCATAGACCCTGAAGTGGAAACGAACCCGGACCCTGGAGGTGCAAGACAAGCCACCATGCTGCCCATATATAAATAAGAGTATGCCTATATCATGTGACTGCATGATATGATGTGTAAACTTCAAGTCAGCCTAAAAAACACACATACCCAGTCAGGGGAAACCCGGTGCTGACGCTGGAAAACAAAAACAAAAACCTTCAGTAACTGGTGGAATGGCATACTCCTATTTTATCAGAACACAGCCTTGAAACAGTTTTATATTTTCACAATGCCTTTGAATATCTGTACACAATAACCTTATGACCCCACTTAAAAATATTAATCGAACGCCAAGTTAAGCATGGCGCTGGTTTAGAACTGAGCTAAATTATACCAGTTGCAGAAACTATAAAACTGTCTGACCTTGGCCTGGTGGGGGCACTGTAGAGTAAAGCGAGCAAAGACACTCCAGCGACTGTGGCTAGAACCGAGCGCATCCAGAAACTCAGCTGGCAGAAATTGCAGTACTGTATAATGGCGATGATGATAGCACTGCACAGGAACATCGTCACCTGGCACAACAAGAAAAATATACACCAATGTAAATACTCAAATGATGCATCAAGGGCAAGAGGTAAGTGCCACATGCACACATGCATAACTACTTCAGATTTACTGTACTGCGTTGATTTTATGCTTCATCAAAAATGCGATTATTTTGAATCACTCTTTAACAGCCAGCTCCAAACATAATCAGCTGGACTTCGATCTTTAGCTATAAAATCCATACACAATGTCCCGGGTGTCTTTTGAAATAGACACTTTATAGACCAATATCAGTTGGTGTTGCACTGAGGTCAGGTGTGTGTGTTACCTGGGGAAAAAAAAGAAAAGAAAAGTGGGTGTAGTAAATGGGGTAAAAATAAATAAATAAATAAAGCGGACAACTGAAGGAGTTTGCTGTGTCAGGAGGTTTATGGTGCATCTCTGACAGTTACAAAGTACTAAGAAACTGTTCAAAAATGCAAATAAATGTCTACATCCATGAACAGTTTAATGATATGTCCACGTCAACTCTTAGGAATAACGGTCTCTGTAATTCTGTTATTACTGAAATATAATAATATATTTGTATTAAGTATATAATAATGTTTTTAGTTTGTATCCAAACAACTATTAATTAAAACTCCATGTTGTCTTTTTCTCTCACCTGAATGGGCAGATGGAGGCTGCAGGCTAAGTGTGAGAAAACTGAGATGGCAGGCAGTGACACGAGCACGGCGCCGACAACATGACGGGGCACCCAGCCTGACACCAGCTTCAGAAGTGACTGAGTGCATCTGAACACCCTGTCCAGGTAGAAGGTCATACTGTGGAGATGAAAGTTAGAGTTTAATGAATGGTGTAAAATAAATAAATAATAATGATTCACTGACATGACAGGGTTACTTTGACCAGAAACAGTGTGTATTTAAACAAAACAGATCTCAAGTTACAGGTAGTCCCCGACTTACCAACAAGTTCCATTCCGGGAGCAAGTTCCTAAGTCCGATTTGTTCTCGAGACCAATGAAGTGAGTCTCGTATCCCATGAATATACAATGGAAAGCATTCCAATGCACTTGACTAAATCTACATCTACCTTTTCCCCAGACTGCCATCACGTGACCAAAAACCGTAACCGCACAGAAGGAGTCCTCAATCTTACAGAGTTGTCTCTGTGCCTTTAAATCATGAGGGGAATCCCGGACGCCATGTTGTCTCAGAGCTGTTTTCCACTGTATTGGACTCTGAACGGTGCGTTGTTGAAGCTTTTAGGATGTTGGTTAGGAAATTAGGATTATTCTCTGTCAGCACAGCCATTTTCTATTATCGTGCTTCCGGAATGATTCACTGAAACCGGTGAGGTCGACTCATTTCTCCTACCTGAATGTTTTCCCTTGCCACTGTGTTCCTTCTCTCTTCTTTCATGCTTTTTTTCTTTCAGTTTCAGCGAAGGAGGCGTGACCCTGTGTGACTATCAGTGTTACTGAAAGAGGCATGGCTTCTGCCTGTCAGTGTTACTGGAGGAGGTGTGGCCTCTACGACTTTAATAATTAGAAAAGGAGATGTATCCTCAGTCAGACTAGAAGATGCATGGCCTCCCTGAAGGAGAGTTACACATCACATCTAAGATGTACGTTGCGTCACGGGCGTTTCTTACTGAATGTAACGGCAGGCAGAGAGACAATGAAGGGGGAAAAAAACGGCAAATAAATAATTAAATCTTCAGCCAGTCAGAATTTCACCTGCGATATGTGAGACGCAAGAAAGATATTTGGAGGCTGAAAATGTGCCTTAGTGAATTGAAACCACTCGCTTGCTGTTCTGTTTGTTCGCTCACCGAATAGACAGGATGAGAGACACGAGCTCGAGTATAGCAGCAGTCACTGCCAGGCCGAACGTGGTGGCAGGAGGCATCTCCATGGTAACCATCGGGTAGAGGAAGCAAGCGAACGTGAGGGCGAGGAAGACGCCGCACGACAGCAGCACGTCCAGCAGAGAGCTAAACACAGGACTGGCAAATGTCTGCACGGGGGTGTGGCTTGTCACCTGAGAAAGAGACAGAGAGGGAGAGAAAGAGGAACTTTACAATCTGTCTAATAAAAAAAATAAAAATAAAAAATCGTTTTGCATTTTATTCACGACATAGTTTAAATAGCAAGAGTGTGTGATTTGGGGCCGTAATTATTGTTATAGTTAAAAATACTTCCATATAGCAATCCATCAGGACACACAACAAAATAAATGTTTGTAAGTATTTTTGCATAAAGTAAGTGATTTGATTCGTTCACAGTGGAACGATGAAAGTGGATGTGTTTAAGGGTCAGGGTCATGATCAGTTTGGTATGATAAAGGCGAGTTGTTTTGTGATGGCTGATGCGTGACCTCACACATGGGTGAGAGTCAGGACAGGTCCAGTTAGGACTGACGATGGTTAGATGTTTTGTCATGATGGATATTTGGCCTATACAGTTAACAGGATGTGATTTGGGACACGTCCGGTTTTGATGGATGAGAAGATGTTTTGTAATGTAAAGATGTTTTTGTATATACTGGTAACAGGATGTGTGTTTTTGAACTCTCTCCCTCTGTGTGTGTGTGTGTGTGTGTGTGTGTGTGTGTGTGTGTGTTTATATACCTCCTGCTGGTAGTTTTTACGATAGGCAGACTCCAGGGATTTCTCCAAGAAATTCAGGCTCAGTTTGTTGATCGGTGGCTTGAAGAAATAATCTTTCATCAAACTGAGTGAGGACAATCGAACATAAAAGAAAGAAAAGAAACAAGTTACAGAAACAATGTTTCAAACAAACTCTTTCTGTCCTGTTCCAGTGTCTCTTTCCTCACCTGTCCTCCTTGATGACTTCCACGAAGTGCACGTCGCTCTTCTCTCTGAACCCCTTGCTGCGAAGCGGAATTAATGCAGAGTGATCCATGGCTCCGCCCCCTCCCATCCCAGCTCCACCTCCTGACACTGACCCCGCCCCCAGGCTCCTGTCCTTCTGCAGCATCTCGCACAGGGAGGCCTGGCTTGCTCGAACAGCCTCCTCACACAGTGGACTGAGAAGCCCATTGACTGCTTTCGGGAACTGAGGAGGACAGAGCGTCTCATTAGTGTCATATCTTGGCCTTAATTGCATTTCTTAAATATGAGTAAAATTTATTAGAATTAACTTTTAGAAAATAGAAATGCATAATCTCTTTGCTGTTCAATACACTTTTCCCATCCGTCAACGAGCTTTCATATTCCCTTATTAAAAATGTTTTAGGCTGAGCTGCGGGTTGCGTCTTCACTTCTTTATCAGGACTTCAGTCCACCCCCAATAGGACTGCTTTCAGGGGACCAAACAGGTGAAAGTCCAAATGGAGTGATGTCAGGACTTGTATGCTTTAACACCTCAAAAAGAAGTTGCGTCAACAGTGTGTGCAGAAGACCACGGTCAACAACGTCTCACTGTAACAAGCATCGCTGATCGTTGAACCTTTTTTGTAATAATGTTCCAAGACTTTTGGCCCTTGAGAATCCCAGAAAAGTGTAAGCGTTGATGAATTTCCCAGCTGATGGTTGGCTTTTGAACTTTTTCCTCAGTCTGAGATTGTTGATGTGTCCGTTCTATACTCTGCCATTTACTCTCAGGCTCGCAGTGATGAATCCGTGTCTCATCACCAACATTGATCATCTTTAAGAAACTTTCACCGAATCTTGTTTGCAGATATCCAAACGCTTCTCTTTATAGTCTTTCATGAGTCATTTCAGCACCAGGTACACCCTCAGACCACAACAACCAACACGAATCACTTTCGTGCAAATCAAAGGTGGGACATCCGTTCTTGCTCGCACCGCGGTTACAAAGGTTACATGCGGTGTGAGCAAAAACAAATGCCCCACTTGGGATTTTTGCTCGCACTGCATTTGTAACCGCGGTGCGAGCAAAAAACACAAGTGGGGTGTCCGTTTTTGCTTGCACCGCGGTTATAAATGTTACACGTTCACACCTAGACAGCAGTGACTGGGGCAACAAGAGCCTTGAACGGAAAGCGCAGCCAACAGGAGTTTCGATACAACCCAGAATGCGGTTCAGTTTTGACTCGGCCTCGTAAATGTTTCAGTTAAATGTTCTATTTATCTTTGCATCTATTGCCCTCATAAAGTAATTATACATCACGTCCATTTCAGCAGCTCTGCACTGCTCAGTGTGCACACAGCAGTATCGTTACTATAGCAACCAGTGTAGATAAGTGTGTCTAAATGCCACTACAGAATGTACGACCCTCTCAAACTCATCTATCAAAAAAATATATATAAAAACATGATTTAAGAAGTGTGTGTTTTAAAACACGTACAAGTTTAAACACTAAAGGAAGGCTGTCTCAGCTGAAATTCGCTTCACGCCAGTGTGTTTGGCTGAGATTCGGTCAACAGTGGCACGATCTCATTTCCTGCGCATGTCAAAGCACTTGATCCGATTGTTCGGAGATCAGCGGCATCCTATATACACTTCCATTCAAATGTTTTATGAAAAAAAAAAAAAGAAAGAAAGAAGATGGAACAGAAATGGAAAATCATCATTGTGTGTCTCCGTCAACCGCTATCCTGTGGATTATCCTGAAGAAGAGCCGCACGGTGACCTCATCATCAACAGAGCAAAAGCCAAACGCACTCAACAAAAGATAGGTCAATATTTACACACACTCGGTATTCAGAGTCGGCTTTACACAGGTGCTCGGGTTGATCTTTTTTATTTTTTTTTTTCAGATTACTAGTCGACTAAAATACGCTGTCAGGCAGCAGGGAAAAAAAATTACAGTGGCGTGGACAGGAAAGACAAATTGTTAGTCTGAGAATATACATCTCTCTGAAGGAAATCTATAGATAAATCCACGTGACGGGAGAAATCCAGATGGCCGTAGTTTCTTCGTGAGTGACCGCGCCCCCCTCGAACACGATTAGAGAGTTTATCAGAGGTTCATGATTTGTGCTTTTTGCTATAATGTCGAGGGGTTTCACCTTGCTGATGCTCGCTTTGTATTCGTCCTGGCAGCCATTTTGTGTCGTCTCATCAGCCGGCAAATTCCCAGCAGCCTCCACTACTACAGTACAGGACACGCATGGAGTCTAGAGACAACCAGAGAGAGACAGACAGAGAGACAGAGAGACAGAGAGACAGAGAGACAGAGAGAGAGAGAGAGAGAGAGCGCATTAGTGGCTTTAATGGCTTTGGTGACATGAAGAAATATGTGCATGGTTGTGTGTGTGTGTGTGTGTGTGTGTGTGTGTGTGTGTGTGTGTGTGTGTGTGTGTGAGAGAAAGAGAGACCTACCTTAATGCGCTCAGTCATAGCCGAGTGTGTGAGTTCAGAAGTGTGTGTCTGCGGAGACGGTCTCGGTGTTTCACTAAAGTCTCGTCCCAGACTGTTCTGAGAACAGCCGCATTGTGAGCCCATCTTCTTCCCAGAGATTAGATACGTCTTTAATCCTGTGCACACACACACACACAAAATATAACATGACTTAAAATACTGTTAATCATACTTTCACTTCATTTTAATTCCTTTTTTTTTTTCTTTGTTTAAGTCCATGCGCTGTGTGCGCGTGTGTGTGTGCGCGCGCGCACGTGTGTGTGTGTGTGTGTGTGTGTGTGTGTGTGTGTGTGTGTGTGTGTGTGTATTTAACAAACATGTGGGGAATCATTGTGTAGTAATCATTAGTTTGATGGTTATTTCTGTGCAATAAATACATCTTATTCATTCTCTCCTGTTTCTACTTGACCTTTTCATGGAAATTACCAACAAAAGAAAAAAAAAAAAAAAAAAAAAAACTAGCGTGTGCACACAAAACCTCTTATATCCTCCCGTCACCGTGCCTGAAAAACTTTCTAGGAAAAACCGAAAAAAATCACGTTCTTCTTCATTGGCTTCTCTTCTGTTCTGAGAGACAAAGCTTTTCCTTATCGTAATGTTACTACTGCTGTCTTAACAACCACGTCTCAACCAGAACATCATATACACAGTCACTCTAAAACACACACACACACACGCACGCACGCACAAAGAGCTCTACCCGTGCTGAGAGTAAAGCGCCACAATGCTAAACCATAAGGCCTCCTGTGCCATCACTCACGCACACACAATCCTAAAGATAAATATCGATCTACACACCACAACATGGAATGCACCATCCCCCCCCCCAAGGTTATTTATGTCATACACACCCACTGGTGTGTGTGCCTGTCTGTTTCCCTCAGGGGCGAGTGATTGACGTGTGTGTGAATCTGCTTGCTACATCATGCTAAACTATAGCTCAGTGACACCATGACTTGATTCACACTCGCACTGCTCCTGTTAAAGATTTGATTGCCGCTTAAAAAAAAAAAAAAAATAAGAACGCCACATAAGTGACAAGAGCTTACTAGTGGTAATAAATCAATAATAAATATTTACAATTGAAAGCAGCCGTGACCCGCAGTTACGGTCCTCGTGTTGCTCTGACTGGGTTCAACACAAGTAGCAAAGCTTTACTGAGGATGCATCACTTCCTGTCACATGACCCCATGACCTCATGCTAGCTTTGTCTTGCTGCTACTTTTCAATTCTCTAGAAAGGATTAAATCCTGGAAAAGCTTCGGGCGCATGACAGGGTGATTTCCGCGAGTATGTGTGTTAATAGAAAGGGCTACCATCTATCTTTCAGCTCTGCTCTTCTCTCAACTAATCACAGTGTTTCCATTCAGTCTGCCAACTCAGTAAGATGGGGTGGGGGTGTGTGAGTGTATGTGAGAGAGTGTGTGAGAGAGTATATGAGAGAGAGAGAGAGAGAGAGAGAGAGAGACAAAAACTTGAGAGAGAGAGAGAGAGAGAGAGAGGACAGAGACGTGAGGGAGACGGTAAGAAAGAGAGAGTGGAAAGAAACAGTCTCAAATACATGTTTGTGTATACGAGAAAGAGAGGGAGAGAATCTACTAAGAAGGGGTTTTCGTTGGATGACAAAATTAAACTCCCAGGAGACAGACACAGTGTGTGCATGTGCGCGTGTGTGTTAGAGAGAGGCAGAGAAAGACATGGAGGGAGAGCTTGAAATAGAGAAAGCCTGTGCGAGAGAGAGAGAGAAAGTGCAAATGAAAGAACAGTACCAGAAAAGGCGCTAATCTGATAAGATGACAATCAAACACTCAGCACTCGTGTGATTTCTTTGTCATTTTGAAGTCCCTGTCTAATTTCTGTCCTTCTCTCCCTCTCTCTATCCTCCAGCTTCCTTTCTTCCTTTCGCTCTGCGCTGCTTGCTCTTCCTGGCTTTTCCCGACAACGCCTCCATATTAGGGCACGGCGATGAGCCGGAGGACGGGCCCTGGGGTCGCCCTTGCGTTTGTTCTCATCTCCTTCCTTCGTCCTGTTCTATCCTGCTGCTACCGCTACCGCTTTATCCGGCAGGTGGACGCTGGATTTACAGTGCATTGTGGGTAGTAACAAAGTAACAACTACAACACAGCTGCAACCCAGATAATATAACACTTGGAGGGTCACGCTGGTATAGTGAAACAATCAACGGCGTGTTTGAGTGCGTAAATGTAAAACTGTGATCTGCAGCCACGTTTCTCTCAGAGCTGCCGATCTACGAGACGAATCCCGCACCGGCCCGACTAATCAGATCGGAGGGTTTAACAGCGCTGCAGTATTATCGTCGAAACCACTTTGCTGTGCGTGTCACTACAAATTCGAGTGCCTAGTATAAAGGATTTCCTTGTGTACACACTCACAAACTCCTACACACTGAAAGAGAGGGAGCCAGAGACCGAGAGGGAATGAGGGAGGGAGGGAGGGAGAGAGAGCGTACACGCGAGAGAGGAGAATTCTGCTCGTGTATTGCGTTATGTATTTTATCAACAGCATGATAACCGTTAGACTGAAGGTCATAGGGGGGAGGGGGGGGGATGGGATGGTTGGGGCAATCGGTGGCCAAGAACGTTGAACTGAGACTCACACATGAAGGGGACACAAGTCTGATCATTCACTAAGTAAATTTATGATACTGCCTTTTTTTTTTTTTTCATTCAAGAGTGCACACATACACGACCAAAACACGCTCTTTGCTCTCATGTATCGTCACACTGCCTCCAAAATCGAATTTTTAAAAACTAATCGATCTGATCAGTGACCACAATCGTCTTGTTTTCAGTTTGATTTGCCGTGACTGGTGATCGCCCGATCAGCCTCAGATATAATCTAATCTGTCCTGAGCGCAGCAGGGTGCAGCGGCAGAAGCACATTTTTATGCACATTACATTATTAAAAAAATGCATGCGTTAAAAGTCGCCAATCTACTATGAACTGAATTAGTGTCAAACCCACTCACTACACACGTTACACTGGTCACAAAACACCGCAATGGCAAATTAAGCAGAAATCACGTGGGTTTGAAGTCCCGTGTACCTGCCTGCCTGTCTGCTCACAGCCTGGGCGCTCGCTTACTGTCAAGTTGAGCTTTAAGACCTAGGATGCATATGAGGCGGTAAAAAAAAAAAAATCCTACAGACAGTACACTCTAAACTATTTACACATTCATCCCGCATGAAAGTGAATGATTTTCACTTTCAGGAGTGAATTATTTTTGTTAAACTCATGTGTTGGAAGTTAGTTTGTATTGTTTAAATGCTGCCCTTGGTTTTTAAGTTAGAAAACTAATGTTATAACAAACGGGCTACATTTAAGTACTCATTAAAAGTGTGTTTTGTTTTTTGTTTTTTTTACATCTGGATCAGGGTATTTATAAAATGGTCATAATTTTAATCGAATCAGCACAGATGTGTCATGATAATATTGTATCATTAAGTGACTGGTGAGTCCAATCTTTATAATGTACATGGTTGCTCCTGTGTTCTGACTGGATGGGAAAATGCACTTCCTTGTGTTTGGACAAGTTTGGAAAAGGAGCGAAACGCAAACTCAAGCAGCCAGAATGAAAGATCCGATCTCCACATTTTGGAGACCTCAAGAAACTTGTTTAATATAAGATTATAAAATGTGATCGTTAACAATGATTAAAGATCTTCTACAGAAATTATTTCACTCATAAGCCTTGAAATCACTGACTGTCAGCTCCGAACCTTTCCAGTGGAAACATGCAGAATGATTTGTTTAATTAACACCTAAAACAAAGTGTAATAAAGTAAACATAAAAACCTGTATTTCTTTGTAGAATGCAACAGGCTTATGAAGCTGTTAACTCTGTTTTCATTTCTTTACACCTGAAGTTACAGCGAAACCTGAACTTGTGCCATATAAGCAAATAAGCCAGAGGGAATCGAGACTGAACAAGTATATATATATATATATATATATAAAAAAAAGGTTAAACGAGGTGAACTTCACAGTATTCATCACAGTATGAATGACAGAAAACGAAAGCCGTGCCCTGAGACTCACACAACAAATCATGCATCAATCACACACACAAAATGCTTTTGTCCATTATTGCAAGTCTTCAGCATATTTTCAGATTAGTCTTAAGATATATATTTAAAAAAATGCTTTTTGGGAGCGTAAACGTATGAAATAGATACAACGCAGACAGAAATAAGTTAAAATGAGCATGACCCCAGACGTTCTGTTGAACATTACTCACTTGTTCTCCATACCCCTTATCTCGTACAGTGTCACAGGAAGACAGAGTGCCAGTCCGTCACCGGGCACGAGCACACACTCACTCGTTTCTGGGAATGTGAGAACACCAATGAGCCTACTCTGGATATCTTACTTGAAGGAAAATGACCAAGCACCGGAAGAACATGCAAAATCCATGCACACACCTGAAGACGAGACTCGAACCCTCGACCCTGGAGATGCGAGACCCCAGTGCTATCCACTAACGCCCCCGTGCCATCCCTGTTGAATTTTCATTCATTTACTTGACTTTCAACCTGCCGTTTTATGCCAACTCTACTGCGAATAAACAGCGTTGTGTTCCACTTTGCAACTCTTCTTTGTAGAACCCCTTACTGTCTGCTTGCGTTTCTTTATTTTTTTTGAAAAAATATTACAATCAGCCCCGGTCACGTGAATCCTTCGTCTTTCATGAATATCCTACTACATAAATCTCCTCCTAACTGATCAGGACCAATAAATAAATAAAAAGTTAGCTCTGGACTTCTGAACTCAGTGAGTGACAAGGTTTATTACTTATAAAAGGTGTGTGTGTATATATGAGTTTGTCAGAAGTCATGTTCCACACCGACGGACTTCGGTATTTACATAACACATCACACACACACACACCTTTACGGTGCTTAATTTAGCCCTGCCCTGGCTCTGTTAGTTATTACTTATGACAAGACAGACCAAAATAGCATAACGGTGTGCACACACACACACACACACACACCTGACAAACCAGTTGGGTGCAGTATTATATTCTCGGACTAGCCCGACTAACTGCTCGTCTTAACTCGTATGTTGGTGTATTTTATGTAAGAGAAAACTAAGAAAGCAGCCTCCCTGTATCTCTCTCTCCTGTTTACACTCCCACCTGCCCTTCACACACACACACACACACACACAAATTTCTGCCATCAGGAGAATTCCCAAGCAGGTGAAGGAGTTCATGAGCTCCATATCAGTCATGATTATGAACATGGCTAATAAATCAGATATCAATGAAATACAATTTAAAACTGTACCCCTGGCATCACTGCGAGAGTTCACTATAATCCCTTAACTTTGGCTGAATTTGTTACGATCAGTGTTTTTCCATTCGTTTGAAAAATGAAACGAACCCCGATGAACCCTGAGACGCGTAATCCTACCATGGCACATTGCCTGCGCTGACCTCTGAAGAGCTCCTACACTTTACACCACACACACACCACGATGAAGGCTAATTATAGACATGCACAAGCATGCGGTTTTATATAGTACAATCTGATCTGAACATAATTTATGACAAACACGTGGCGCGCTTTGCAGTCGGTCAGTCAGGAGGATGAATCCGAGCATAGCTTCAGTGTGCTAATTGTTTTTGCAATTAGGGGAGAAAAAAAAAAAAATCCAAAGCCTTTTACATTTCGTAGTCTGGAAAAGTCTTTCGTCCTTCACTCTCCTTTGACGCGTCATTTCCGTCAAAGATGGCCCCGGATGCGATTATTCTGCGTGGAGGAGACGCGATTTGCAAATTTGTGGCTTGACGGAGTCTTGAGAGGCTGTCGTCTTTCGTGACTTTCGCGTCCTGCATCTGGGTATGTTTTCTGCTCAAGGACACTCTCGCTCTCCCTCTCTCTGTCTCTGTCTTACTCTCTTTCTCTTCCCCTCCCCCCCCTTCGCAGAGTTACAGTGAAAATAATCACCCCAGAGTGTTTCTGCAGATAAGCAGCTACCCTTGTCTCGACAAACATTTCGACACATGCGCGCACAGACGAGAGACGGCAGCTTCTCAAGACTCCGCCAACCCGCAAATTGCCAAATTTAACGCCGTACCCTAAACAGTTCCCTTGACGCCCTGTGAATTTCAGAAACCACAGAGGCAATAATTTGCCATACCCTCTTTCTTATGGCACCTTGGTACAATTAAAAAACAAAAAATTTAATAAAGTCAGCAAATTTATTAAAATACTTTATTAAAAAAGCCCTTTTTTCCCCTCTCACAATGACTGCAAATTGCAGCTTGTGCAAGGCACGATAAATAAAAAGTTTTTAGTTACATATAGACTACAAATACAACTTTAATAAAAATGTACTTGCGATGCAGAAAAAGCTGATTTGCCCTGCAACAGCAGGCCTTATTTCACTTCACAAAACAACATCAGTTACAATCACTGTGTCTTTACACTGAAAGGCATATTTCTCCATAATCTAAATGATGACGATTAATTTAATAAAAGGTCACAGTTCATCTTAATTTTCTTAATTTTAAGATCACATTCTTATCGTGTAATGAGCTGCTCTGTACAGTCTAATTAAAAACGCCTTCCTGCCCTAATTTAGTGACTGCTCAGTTGTCTCGGCTCCCCTTACAGAACTTCAAAAATGCCTTGGTGCCCCTGCTATTTGCAGTGCCCCTTGGGACATGCAATTCATACCCTGCAGATGGCAGCGAATATGTCAAAAGGTCCAGCATTTAGATTACTGACACTGTAAAGAGGGCGTTTTGGATGTTTTCCCTACTTCCACCTGATTCAACTATTCACCTACCAGCAGTTTGTATGCGTGTGTAAAGATGAAGAGCAGATAAAAAAACTAAAACTATACATGACGGGTTCCCAGAGTTGAAAACGTGGTCTAATGAACAAAGAGACACTTTTTAATGTTGAAGAGGTCCCACATTGTTTCCTGTGATTGACACACTGAAGCCATGTGACACAGAGACCACACCCCCTTCATAGGCCACGCCTTCTTCGGAGACTATGACCCCTTCCCTGAGACTGACAAACAGAGACAGGCCTTCTTCAGAGAATGACAAAACCTACAAACCAATCACTAAAGGCATTTTTACAGCGAGGCCCCGGGATCGTTTACAAGAACACAAGACTCGTAAAGTCTGGTTCATTTTGAACAGTGAGAACACGATCGGTCTGCAGTCTAGGACCGCGCCAATCGTACCCGAGAACGGAAGCAGAACGCTGTTAAGACACGATGTCCCAAAAATCTTTGTGCACGAAATTGTCCTCTGACCCAGACAGCCACACCTGATTCAGTAGGAAGGCACGCGACAGCGTCGCTCTTGACATCTTTTTCCCAAAATATCAATAAGATCAGGCTTAGTGTGAAGATTAACTGCCTCGTTCTCTTCTTACCATATTTAATGGGGGCTTACAAACCAAGTAGCAAGTGCATACTGCCACCTGCTACATCAGAGGGCGTAAATACCAAACGTACCTGCGTACAGAGAACAAAAAAAATTATGTGGAAGCTGGCCAGCGGGGGAGGGGGGCGAGTTGAGAGCAAATCGTTCCTGGGCAGGGTACAAATCAATCGTGCCTAATGTGAAAACACCCTGAGAGAGATAGAAGCCACACACACCCCTTACTGGGACAACCATTTATGTTTTTACACCATAACGGCAAGGCTCCAGTGCTGCATGTGAACTTGACCAAAAAGTGTTTTTTTCTTTGCATTTAAATTTCATTGCTGTTACGGATCATTTTCACCCCATCTTTAAGGTTTATTTATTATTATCTTGATCAGGCTTTAAAATGCTGTTGGCTTCATCATGGCTCCATCTGCAAAATACTAGCCTTCGCTCTGTACTGTGCACATTCATATAATCGCTCATGCATGCAGTGTGTCTATGTGTACGTGTGTGTGATGTGCGCGAGCGGACTCGGCCATGTTGCTGAGACACACTCGGGAGCAGACGAAACATTAGCGCTGCAGCAGAGCCGAGTTACATGAGTTACAGTAAAACAGGCGGAAGGAAACGAGCTGATGAGATTAGTTCCCAAAGGCAGACACTGATAATTCACAAGCTTTGCAGAGGGACAGAATTCCAGCAAGCTTGACTGGCGATTCGTATGTGTTCTTCCGAATTTCACAAAACTGACCATCGAATGTAGATAAATGTAGCTACACCTGTGTGAATAACCTCAATATGACTGACAAGACGAGAAAAGGGGGAAAAAAGTGCCAAGGACGATTTTAATACTTTCTTGCTTTTCATTTCTGTTTTCACAGATGTACATACAGCAAGTCCGCGACATATGTACGAGTTCTGATGCAAAAGCTCGTTTGTAAGTCCCTTTTGTTCGCAAGTTCAAACATTTTCTAGGTACTTGGATACTAACAAAATTGGCTATACACAGTATAAAACTAATGTTCCATGATCTTTTCCTTGTTCTTTAGAATCAAACGAGCAACGAGCAATGTCTGCCATCTTTGAACTTTTGTCTTCTGTTATTGCTTGGTGCTTCTTAGTTATCGATTGCTTCCGGACATCTTGGGAAGCACACATGTGACAATGTACGCCGGACATGTGATCCATCTTCCGCAAACACAAGTTCGTATCTTCGAAAGTTCGTAACTTACTGTACTTCTGTTCCTACAGGTGGTCTAATGATGGATTACACACAGAGTGCGCACACAGCTGTGCCTTCAATACATTCACCCGTCAAGTAGTGTCCAAGGAAAATGCCAGAAATAACCTCGCAGCGAAGAGGCAGGTGGTGACATAATCCACCTCAGAACTGGGTTACGAGTAGCCACACTGCGTGTGGGTGTGTTTAGTAGGCATCGCTCACACCCTCCAGATTGAGACAGTCGTGTGAACTGAGCAGGTTGGCAGCATGCTGGAGGCCATTTGTAGGAATGTTCAGTGCCCCACAGACGGACAGACACACACACACGCCCAAAACAATGTACACTTCAGTTCACATCCTGGGCTTTTCCATCAGCTTCTCAGGCTGTAAATATTCTGACGTCTATTCTGACTACTGCTCCGATTTACCGACATCTGAAATAATTACTGGGAGGAAACCGTGTGTAAATGAGTTTTTCCCCCCGTGACATGAATGCCCCCAGGAGCCAAAATGAGTTCTCACAGAGACTCCCGAAACTACAAGAAAACAGGATATACTGTAGATGGCCGTGTCTTGCAACTGCCAGAAACGTTATTCTGTCTCGCACGAGCTTCACACATACATGAACCTTTACTAAATCCGTGCCTGTGTACTTATTTATAATCACATAAACCACCAAGGATGAAAACTGTGCCAGTTTCGTACAAGCAAAGGAAATCACAGGAAGGCTAACCTTATCTGTGAACCTGGGTTATGACTGATCACGGGTTGATATCTGGACGAGACCTCAACAAGAAAACTCAGATTTCTGCTATGACAGAAATGTGGTGAGACTACAACGAGACTCAAGGAGGGAAAAAAATAAAACTGCAAAGAACTGAAGAAGTTCTTGATTTATCCTAGTTTGGCAAGAGGTTGCCTTGAATTACAAATGCAGTTGTGAGAGAAACTCGCAATTAATCTACAAATTAAAATCTCTAATCAGAAATCACAGTACTAATTGTCTGAAAGGAATAAAAGTTATTATAGACTTCAACAGTTCAGCGATAAAAGATACTACTTGTGTACAATCCTAGACTGGTTTTCAGCACCAGTAATGATCAGTTTCCCTAGTTTCCTCTCATGTTGCACTCAAACCTACCATAAGTTCTTTTTTGTGTACCAGCCCTCTTGTTTTTATAAATAAGTAAACAAAGGTCAGTGTTTTCGATCTGATACACACTTTATGACAATATGCTTTACGACAACGTTTAATGGCATGTTTAGCAACTTAACCAGTTCCTGATAACACCAAATGTTTAGCTTCTTTTGAAGCCAGACACACAGGGATGACTTGGCTCTGCCAGGCAGTCTAAATTCTAGCAAACTCGAATTAAAATTTTACACAAGGAACAGGATGAGTTTGTGAGCTATGATGCTTGTGTTACTGCCTGCTGAGCTGTGCACGTGCATGCAAAACCCGGCTGCGGCAGGCCGGAACATACCACCCTGGGGTGCTTTTTACTACAACAACGTGCCGAATTTCCAAGACTAGTAAATCAGTGTGAACTGTTTTTTTAGTCATCACAAATTCTGTACTGTACAAAAGCCTTAATCTTCATATTACAGTTTATGTAGATTCAATGAAAGAAATGGGAACAAATGTTTTATTGCAACAGGCTGGGAAAAAAATAAAAAAAAACTGGTTGTTTATGTAACAAACTTCAGTAGCAACCTCATTTCCGCTTTCATCTGCTCCAACCACTCACCATTCAACATCACCAGTGTACTAATCACTGACCTTCATTATCATCATCTGCACCTGTTTCTCACTGGTTCATACTTTAAGTTAGATGCGTTTTCAAATGCTTGAAATGATTCATAGGTCACTGTGTGGCTTAAGAAACTAAAAAAAAAAATTTAGATGAAGTTGCTGAGGTACTGGTACTGGACTGAAAATGAGAGACAAAAATGTCGTTCAAGAAGCCAGGAGAACTATTACTCAAAACTACTACTCTGGAAACAAAATAGAAAGAAACGAGGGGGTTCAGGACTTTTGCACAGTACTTTATATGTGTGTGTAAGGACTGTATTATGAATCTAGAATTTAAAAGTTCATAAATACATATACTGTTATTATTCCTGCCTATCATATGCAACAAAAACATCTGTCTTTTGTAGGATAACAGGATGGGTTGAAAATGACCAAACATGATCTCAAAGGCAAAGATCGCTTCACCGGTTCCTTGCACTCACTCAACCACGAAGCTTTGGAGTCAATTTCACAAGCTATAAAAATATGAATCATCTTACAAGCCAACTGCAAAGACAATATGACATCAGAGTTTTCCCACTTCAATTTATGACATTAGAAATAGTTTTTTTCTTTTTTTAAATAAGGGACCGAAATGTAGTTAAGATCGAAGGTAAAAATGTGTACAACAATCAATCAATCAATTGATCGCACAATCAAAGTCATCTTGCTTTTAGTTTGAGTCTCTTATGACATTATGGCTGTAACATTCTAGTAGAGAGAACAGCTTCAAGTCCTTCATGCAGGGAGAAGGAGTGGTGAGTCATCACTGAGAGGAAACAGCCGGGCAAAGTACTGATCGACTTATGTTCCACACACACATACACACTAAGCTGTACCTCTCAGGGTGTAATTCTTGTACCATGGATATCATGTCTTTTGTGGCTAAGGACCTACGTGATGTCAAGTTATCTGATTAACACATCCCGAATCACTCCTGGTGAAACCTGAGAGAATGATAAACCAAAAGACACGAGTTAAAAAATTGTGCTTGCTGCAAATCCTTATCACTTAATCCATCGCCCTGGACTGAGTGAGACACACAAGAAAGACAAGATCTATAAAGTTAGTTCTGGATAAAAGAGCAATACAGCTATATACATATAGCTGTAGGTTATCAAAAGACACACAGATTATTCAAGTCAGTCACTTTGACTTTAGATCAAAACGAAATGTCCCCTACTCTTAATATAGTTAGTAAGGAAGCCGTGACACACTGTGCGATGCTATCAGGACTAACAATAGAGCTGTTTACACGCATCATTAACCGTGTTCATTGTCGTCCTGGATTGTCCCAGTTTTAGCCGAAGTCAAATTTAACTCGCCGTGGCTTTCGAAACCAGCCCTGGACTGAGCCGTACTTGAGCAATGTAAACTCCCAGGTGATAGCGAGTCTAGTTTCCCTTCTTATCAGCTGCTATCATAAACAAATATGCTCAGCCTAATCGTAACACACTATGCAAACACAGCGGGCACGGATGCGAGGCGAGCTGCCAACGCTGTCCAGGTTTGTCGTTGCCCAGACAGTGAAAAGGGCAAGCCCTGACAAATGTCGAAGGTGCTGTTCAAACTTATTTTCAATATGTGTTTCATTATGCACAAAAACACTCACTTCACTTACAAGAAAACTTACATGAAAACACAGTTGTCACAGGCAGTACACAAACGCGCATTACCTTTCAGCTGCTCGGTGACGCTCTGGCCGGCACGCTCCATCACTCTGCCGTCCTCTCTCTCATAGCGGTCGTCAAGAAAGCTTGCGGTGACCTCGGACAGGTGAACCTTCCCAGCCACTCCAAGCTGCTCCATGAGGTTAGCCTGGTTAACATCATTGGACCAGACGTCGAATTTGAAGCGCTTCATTCCCAGGATGCCACAGAGCACGGTGCCAGTGTGGACGCCGACACGCATGTCCACCGTCTCAGACGTCTCCTGGCAAAACTGTTCGATAGCCTGGATCATACCGAGTCCCATCTCGACGCAGCAGTACGCATGGTCGTCGCGTGGCTCAGGGCATCCTGCCACGCAGTAATAGCAGTCTCCCAGCGTGCTGATCTTCTCGCAGTGGGTCAGCTCACACAGCCGGTCGAAACGGCCAAACAGGTCATTCAGTAAACCCACCAGGGCAGGCGCTGATTTGTTTGCGCTCATCTTCGTGAAACCTACAATGTCAGCAAATAGGATGCTAACAGGCTCCATGCGCTTCATGTTGAAAGGCCGGAAGATGATCTGGCCGCGTGGGATGGATGTCTTCTTTCTCTTGTTGTTCTTAGGGCTGGAAGACGAGGCGCAGGCGCCAGACCCTGAAGCTGAGCAAGTCCCGGCACTGTAGCGTTTGCCGGAGCTCTCGCTCTCCTCGTCGCCCTGCTTCATCAGTTCATCGGCCACCCGGCTTGGCATGACAGAATGGATCATGCGCTCCTTCAGCGCCTTCTCCACCTCCAGCTCCTTCCCGTGCATAATGGCTTGTCCAACTTTCAAGAAGGTGCTCCGTGCGCGCACCTCCGACATGATGAACAGATGCATTCCAATAGCGTGAGCACACAGGTGGAGAAGAACTTTCCCAGGTGCCAGCCACAGCAACGATGCCTCTCGAACTTTAGACCAGTTTTCCGTGTCTTGACCATCCATGTGAGTTAGGTGTAGCCATCCGAGCGTCTCAAAAAGCACAGAGTAAAGGAGGCCCAACAGCACTGAGGCATAAAGGCGCAGGTGGAGCATACTGTAGAGCAGCAGCAGGACTTCCATGCACAGAGAAAATGTCCCCACCGGGGAGATACATGGATACTCTCGTAGTGTCCGATTGTCGGCTCTCTGCCATGACAAGCGTGCAAAATCAGAAGCCTGCATCTGTGGTGCCAGAGTAATACAAATTGTGATGACAATAAGAAGCAGCGAGGCCTGATTATAGAGCCAGACGTAGGGCCGCGAGAAGGTGAACAAAAGGAGTAGGAGACACAGGATGAGGAAGGTCGCCGTGGGAAGCAAGAAGCTGGTCGGCTCACACCTGGAACCGTTAACTCCAAAGTACACGCCCCAAAGCAGCGTGGCTACACCCAAGTAAAAAAGCACATAGCGGAAGCGCCTCTGCATCTGCGGAAAGCACCGCTCCCTGCACGCCTCTTCCAGCGTAGGGGAGTCAAACTTGGGGTCCCAGCATTGCGCCGCTGATCTCTCGAAGAGCTGCGGGACTGTCCGCTGGCCACGCAAGCTGCTCATCACCGGCCTGCGGATCCCAGACTCGCCCGAGCTGCAGCTCGACGAGATGCTGTACTTGGAAGGCTTGGCGCTTCCTGTCGGACCTTGCTCGCTGACGCTTTCGCCCCAGCTCGAAGGCTCTTGCTCTACAGAAACACGCTTCTGCGAGTGGGCGTCGCTGATGCGGACGTTCACGCCTCCTCCTCCGCTGTCACAGCTAACCTCAGTGTTTTTCACAGAACGCTGATGAGGATGATGTTGATGCTGTGGGGATGCCATGACAACAAGTGCTCGCTGACAAGCCTGTCACATAATCAGGGAAATGGAAGAGAGAAGGCGGTCGAGGGGCGATGGAAAGAAAATACAGGCCCAGAACAGACCAAACCAGACGTCTTTCTATGCTCTCTCACTTTCTCTCACTAGTGTGTGTGTGTGTGTGTGTGTGTGATGGACCGTTTCAGACTCTTGAGCAGTCCATTATCCAGGCATGGATGACGTCAGCACTCGGATCCCATCAGGCTTGGTGGCGCTGGGGCACTTTTCCTCTCCTCCAAGCTCGAACGCCGTGAATCCTCTCCGGCCCTCCTCTCACCAAAACACATCGTTCCCTCCCACCTGAATATGTCCGTCTGTATATTTAATCCATGCCCTTATCACCAGTGTATACAAATATTCAACACGTTTTATCCTCTTTTCTGGGGGTGATGTTTGTAAAGTATGACGGAATTTCACGTTCCACTCTGCGTGTCAAACGCCGTGAAATACGTGTGCTCTCTCATATTTAGCGTTTACACCAGGTTCGGATAGCAAATAATAATAGATTGCTGCATTTCTGACTGAGTTATTAAAATAAACAAACTTTTGTTTTAGTTATTCAACCAACCTTAATCGCATATTGTGTGGTTTTTAAACAAGACAGCCGTTTAGAAAGCCGAGTACGAGCTGAAGACCGGGATACTTCACCTCGTTTGAGCCTGTTTTAGCCATTTTTTTGTCTCATTCCTGGGGGTTTGAAAGCAAAAGATGGGCCTGTTTCCCACCGAGCAGCCGCGTCCTTTCCTGAACTCCAACTCCGGATATCGGGGCTTAATATTCCTTCAAAAAAGATCGAAAACCCCTTTAATTCGAGTTAAAAACACCGCCGTGATTATTTAGTGAAGCAAGCGATGGTTTAAAACGAAAGGAAAATGGAGAGGAATGGAGAGACAAACTGAGAGAAATGGGCAAAAATCGACCGTTTTAGCATGGAAGCTAACCGCGGTCTCGCGCACATCTGGCACGCGACAGAAATACCAAAATAACGTTGAGAAGCGCGCGAGCCTCTACATGACACGCTGACAAACTTCTCCCTTTCTTTCTTTTCTTATTTCTTCGAGGCTCCTAAATATCCGCCGCCTTCTCGTTGTCCTTTAATAAAAAGCCCGTTTCACAGAGCGAGACGTCAAAGCCATGTCCAATAATGTTTCCACACAAGATGGAAAGTTTTTTTTTCCCTCCTCCTCAGGGCCCAGTGTAGTTTCACTTCAACGCAGCGTCCAAAAAGAAAGAAAGAAAAAAAATCACATACAATCAATATCCTTCTTCATAACCGTGTCCGATCAATTGCAAAAATATACATATATTTTTACGTTTATAAGATAAGCCAGGCTCTACTCTGTTCTGGTTTGCAAAACACACTCATTTGCTGCTGCTTGTCTTTTTTTTTTTTCTCTCTCTCTCTCTCTCGTGCTCGTGAATGCCAGACAACACAGAGCTGCTACTGCGTCTTCGACAGGGTTGCCAGATCAGATCAGAATTAACTCTCAATCAAGTATATTATCCTATTAAATTAAACTAAA
Organism: Clarias magur; assembly: GCA_013621035.1. Lineage (NCBI taxonomy): Eukaryota > Metazoa > Chordata > Actinopteri > Siluriformes > Clariidae > Clarias > Clarias magur. The sequence continues at coordinate 375,327 of QNUK01000217.1, forward strand.
ATATAGTACACCCAGTACTAAATAAAATTATGTAAGTCTTTTTTTTAACCTTTCCATGATCCACAGATCATGTAGTAATTTATGTTATAGATGTTACATTTTTATACATTAAAAGAAAATAAAATCTTGGGAGGCATATGAACCTGGCAACCCCAGGAGGGACTCCTCTTCCGCTAGCTTCCTCCCAGCCCTGGGAGTCTACACCGCGGCGGCGAGGGCATTATTTGGGGAGGGTTTTCTTGTCTTGGTGGCCCTGTGCTCCATCGGGGTCGCTTCCTGGTGTCCGCCATTTCTGTCCTTTTTTTTTCTTAGTTGGACAAATTGTGTAAACTTACTACTAAACATTTACTAATAGGGGAAAAGGGGGATGGAGGGGGGTCTGACTGTATGTACTGTACCCAATTTGTGTGTGTGTGTGTGTGTGTGTGAGAGAAAGAGAGATTTAATATATATTGTGTTTATAATGTTTATAAATGCAGATTGATGTTATATATAATGTTATTAATTTTCAATAATTGCTTTGACAGCAGTGTAATGTTTTTAACATTCTTGCCAATAAAGCCCTTCTGATCTGATCTGATCTGACAGAGAGCAGGGTTGCCAGATTGGACTGACTGACTGATCATACACCCCGATCACCCCACCCCCCCTCCCCCCGGTCACACCCACAACTCCCACCATGCTATAGTCATAACAAATGATTATCATTAGTAGTAGTAGTAGTAGTATTAGTGTGGGTAGTATTAACAATAGTAATAGTAGCAGTAGCAGGAGTGAGCATGAAAGCACCAAAAAATAATTACTTTCAGATTAGAAATAAAAGTAAGCAGGGAAATCATGCCGAAACTTTCTTCTAGGGGGCGCTCACGTCACAGCACGTCACGTTACGTCACGTCAGACTTCAAATGGCGGCAAGCAGGGAAACAGCATTGACATTACGATGCCGTGCAAAAGTATTCCTACCCCTTGAAATGTTTCCACATTCTGTCACGTTCCAACCACAAACGTAAATGTATTTCATTTGGGATTTTATGACAGACCAACACAAAGTGACACAATTATGAAGTGGGAGGAAAATGATGAATAATTTTCAATCATTATTATTATTATTTTTTTTAATTTTTTACAAAAAATATATTAAAAGTGTGACGTGCATTCGTATTCAGCCCCCTTTACTCTGATACCCGTAACCAAAGTCCAGTGGAACCAATTGCTTTCCACGTGGCTCGTCGCTCTGAGGGCTTCACAGAACAGCCGAATTTATCCACAGATTAAATTACACACAGGTGGACTCTATTTACAAAGTCATTTTATTATCATTACACCAGTTTTATTTGCACTGGTGCTGGCCCTTCTCATTCCATCGAAACGTCTCGAGGTGCAATGAACACTTGTGTTTTTGTCTTTTTCTGTACTAAACACACATACCAACACCACCACCACCACACAAGTGATGCACTTAAACCTTAAACAATCTTTAGCAACACAGTTCTCCAAAATAATCTTCATAAATGTATCAGAATCATGTTCTAAGGATCCAAAAATTGTTCTTTCAAAAACAGCTCAACTGTTATCCAATGAGTGTGCGCTATTCTGGACAGGGTTACTGTGGATCCATTCCAGAGTCTGGACACAGCAGTCCATTGATGTGTATCACACTTGCACTTTCACATCTCTGCTTAAGGATAGCCAATGCACAGTTTAGTTGCATGCTTTTGAGAGTTGGAAACTCAAAGACACCAAAGGCCAAATACGTAGGACTCTTTCAGTACCATCACGAAAGTACATGTGGAATTATATATACAGAGTCAGCCCAAAAAAATTATTCACACTTCAAGAAAAGAAGTTTAGTACTATTTATATTATATGAATATCACTCACTCCTGTATTCAGGGTCACGGGGGGCTTGGAGCCTATCCCAGGAGACTTAGGGCACATGGCAGTTGTGCCAATCCATCGCAGCGCACAGACACACACATACACTCACTCATTCATACACTACGGGCAATTTGGGAATACCAATCAGCCTAACCTACATGTCCTAATCTACTGTGGGAGGAAACCGGAGTACCCGGAGGAAACCCACCAAGCACGGGGAGAACATGCAAACTCCATGCACACAGAGACGGGAATCGAGCCTGGCTGGGGATCGAACCCGGACCCTGGCGGTGCAAGGTGACAGTGCTAACCACTACACCACCCATTATATAAATATAATATTAATAATATTAACCTATATATCAATATACAACGTATAGCAATACATTAGGTATTCAAATATTTAGACAAGATTTTCTTTTCCTGAAGGATGCATACATTCTTTTGGCTGACTCTGTATACACATACATACATTATATATATACATAGTAAAGTCTTGGATTGCGAGTAACCTGGTCTGCGAGCATTTGGCAAGATGATAAAATTTTTAAAATAAATTGTAACTTGATAAACGAGCGAGGTCTTGAAATATGAGTAGTACATATATACGTTTTGTCTATACATTTACGTTTTTGATGAACATGATAAGAAAAAATACATACAAATTCTCCCTCGCTCGATTCAGACATTTAACAAATGAAAAAAATGTGTTAATATTTATTGATCTAAAACAGAAAAAGTTTACTCTGATTTAATGTTTGACAGTAAAGAAAAATTTTTTTTTTCTGAAGTGTATGTAAATATAATTTTTTTCAACTGTAAAGTATATTGTATATATAAAACTTATATGAAATTCTGTTTGTCCGGTGTTGTTCCTCACCGAATGTTACAGTAGGTATCGTCGTTATTATCTTTTTTTGTCACACAGTGAGGTAATTACTGTATATATCTTTATTTGATTGATCAGATTATCATTAGCTGGGTGTACGCAGGTGGAGCCGTGGGTAAACCTCTATTAGACATATAAAGTAAGAATGACATTTTTTCTTACTTTACTTTTTACCCCCTGAGCTGTCCCTAGACATTCTTGGTCCCTTAAAAGGGTAATATGCTATTTTAATTCTATGCATTTTGTGTTTAAAACCATAATAAAAGTCATCTCATTGTAGCAGGTCTCAGTATTAGACAAACATGACCTCAAACAAACAACAACATATAACTTTTTTTTCCACAGTGCCCTTATTTATTTAACAAAAATGAAGCCAAAATGAAAGAAAGAAAAAATCATGCGGGCAATACTAAGTAACCCTTAGCTTGTAGCAGCTTGTGGATCCACCTTAAACAGAAATAACCTGAAGCGGTCGTTTCCTGTATGACTTTATCAGTCTTTCACATCATTGTGGCGGAATCTTGATCCGTTCTTTTTTTACAACTTTGCTTCAGTTCATTGAGGTTTTTTGGGTATTCTCTTATGCACAGCTCTCTTGAGGGCTCTACAGCATTTCAGTTGGGTTGACGTCTGGACTTGGATTAGACCATTCCAAAACCTTGATTCTTTTCTTTTTCAGCCATTCTGATGTAGATTTACTGGTGTGCTTCAGATCATTGTCCTGTTCCACGACCAAAGATTGACCGAGGTTTACCTGTCGGACAGATGGCCTCACATTTGCATCTAGAATACTCTAGTATACACAGGAGTTCATGGTGAGCTCAGTGACTCCAAGGTGCCCAGGTCCCGTGACTGCAAAAACAAGCCCAAAATCATCACCCCTCCAATGCCGTGCTTGACAGTGGGTATGAGGTGCTTCCGCTGAAACAACTCCACTTTGGTCTCATCTGTACATAGGACATTGCTCCAGACGTCTTGTGATTTGTTCAGATTTTGGTTAGATCAGTTTTGTGGAAGTCTTCTTCTAATTGTGTTCTCTTAGACTTCTCTTAGACATGCTCATGAAGGCCTGTAGGGTTTGCGATGTAGCTTTTGTTTTGTTTTTCTCTGAGCATTACATGATCTGATCTTAGGGTGAATGTGCTGGGACGTCCACTCATGGGAAGATTAGCAATTGTCTTGAATGCTTTCCACTTGTGATGAACCTTTCCAGTTTGCTCCTCTAAGACCATTGCTTATGTTTTTTTTCCCCTCTTGGCATTGTGTTAACACACACCTCAATGCTCCAGAGCAGCAAACTGCCAAAATCTTTGCGCTGCACATGGCTGCAACTTAAATCCTGTAGAAGCAGTAAGGGGTCACTTGGTACTGCCCACACACACACACATATATATATATATATTTTTTTTTTTTCTTTTTGGCTTCATTTTTGTTAAATAAATAATGGCACGGTGTAAAGTTGTATGTTGTATTTGCTGAAACTTAAGACCTGCTGTTATCAGATGATTTTTATGATGTTTTTACACATACAAAAAACTAACTTTTACACATGGCCGTAATTTGCTAAAGATCGTTTCTGATTTCATGTTCAACTGATTTCACAGTGTGAGTGCACTTTAAAGTTAAGTTGCCAGATAGTGCTTTATACCATAACTTGTGTCATGCTTACATCATAGGGTTGGTGGCTGTCTGGTTTGCAAGCTTTTGTTACTTTGGTCAGCGGAGGGCAGCTGAACAAATCGACAACTCTTAATTAGAATAAAACGCGCAAGGTTAGGTGCACATTGGCAGACCAGTTTGCGAACAGGTTGCATGGACTTCACTTGCAGATAACATTTCCCAAGTCTGAACTCTAGAATTGGTGTATAATAACAAAAGAATCTGTGATTGAAACAACTTCTTCATTTTATTCTACAATAAACTTCTCTGCCAGTGATCCAGACCCCCTCTGCCCTCCGGACCTGTCTGACTCGTCCTGGTGCCTCGCTTCTGGTTGGAGTTGTTCTGTGACGGCAGTTGCTCAATAGTTCAAGACGGAAATTCCTACAAACATTTTGGTACCTGAGCCTCAAATAATGAAACTAGACTCCATATTAACTTAAACACATCTCCTGTTATGCTGAACTTCCAGCCTGCAGATCAGTTTCTGCTATCCATTATCACCCAAATTAGGTTCCACTCAAGGTCTCTTCCTATTGCCATCTCAGAGAGTTTTTCCTTCAGCACCGTCGCCCTCGGCTTGCTCATCAGGGACAATCCCATCTTATCTGATTTTGATTCATACATTTTTTCACACAAATTTTATACCAATTTCCATAATTTCTTTTCATAATTGCTTCTGTAAGGCTGCTTTGCAACAATGACCCTTGTAAAAAGTGTTACATAAATAAAATAAAATTGAATTGAATTGAAAAAAAAAAGTAAGTAAGTGAGAAAAAAAAAGTAAGGAAAGATATTAATAGCAAGACTCTCTATATATTACATTCACATTAGGAGCTACAACCCCCTAAAGGTCTGATCCTAGAATCACCCCTGTCTCCTAGGCTTCAGATAGAACGACGTGAAAAACAAAATGGAAAACATATGGGATGAGCAGAAGCTCTGAGGGTGATGCGATCTTATCTTCTTCAATTTAAATCAAGTAAACACTCCTGACAAACATGGTGTGCAGAAAAGCATCAAACCTGTTGGTGTTTGAGGTTGGGCTAAGACCGAATGAGAAATGCCGGCTGGTCTGAGGAACTTGTCCTGCTGTGACATGCAGATGGTAGGGTTGGATCCCTGGGCCAAACATTCCTTGCGTCAATCATTCAGGATAGTCGTGGTGGCATATTGGTGTGGATAATGTTCTCTTTGTTTTCTTATGTAAAAAAGTTGCCGAGATGTGTAAACATCTGACACTTGCGAAAATGTCTCATGTCAAATGTATTTTCCCCCCCTTAATTAAAAGCACTTGTGATGCTGCATGGCTCCCCCAAGTGTATACTACACGCCAGAGCACCATTTAAATCTACTCAATGTTGGAACACTTATAGGTCTGTCACTTCTTCCTTAGTTTAATCCACCAAAGTGTGGTGTAAATGTGCAATCTACACCTAATAACTGTGTCATGCAGAATGAACATACACGGAGTAGAACAGGAAAGCTTTAATTAAAGGTTACATTTCACATGCAGTGCTACACACTTCCGTCAAAATGAGTTACTTATGAGGAAATATTCAGGAGGCAAGTGTACTGGATGGTGAAGTTGGAAAACCGAGATGTGCTCCGGCAGATATTAACTGACAGTTTAATAAAGAACAATCCTGATACACTGTGTGAAGGGAAAGTGAAAAATACTGTAGGGTGTAAAACTGAAAAGAAGTCTTGCTCATAACGTCTTGTATATAAATAAACCACACATTTCTGTCCAATATAATCTGATTATAAAGTATTTTTATTTTTTTCACGTTTGATTAGACTGTTTGTGGCTTTGACTGAAATTAATTTTGATCTCAGTCCCTGTTAATTTTTCATCCAGAATCCATCCATCCATCCATCCATCCACTAATAACACTGTAAAAATACCGTAGCAAGGAAAATATCTTGAATATAGGTCGTGATATATACATTTATCTACAATTTTTTTTAACTAAGATAACTTCAAACCTAATATAAGTTTATTAGGCTTATTTCTAACCAAACTTCATTAAAATCTTAAGCTTGCTCAGTTGGCAGATCCTTTTGCTACTTTCAGGAATTTATTTATTTATTGAAAGAATCAAAACTCATAACAAGAAATTTTCTGTAACAAAATTATACATAGATTTGGCTAGATATTTTACTTGCCAAGATATATTTTTTTGCAGTGCATTCATTCATTCATTCATTCATATAATTTCTATTTCTTAATTTATGCCTTTGTAGAATGCTTTATTCATGTATTCATACTTTTTAGTGGCTCGATGCCCTGAGTCCAGATGAACCTGTTGTGCAACCCAAAACAATATTTTTTAATCAAACATCCATCCATCCATTCATTCACTCATTGATCATTCAATCATCCACTCATTCATCTAGATACCCATCCATACATGCACTAATCATTCATCCATTCATCCATCCATGCACTGATCCTGATCATTCATTCATCCAATCATCCTGTCCGTCCGTCCATCCATCCATCCATCCATTCAGTCAGTCAGTCATTCCTCTATTCGATATCTCTTTATTAATTAATGCCTTTATTTAATGTGTTATTCATGTATTCACACTTTTAGTGGCTCAATGCCCTGAGTCCAGTATGGATGGAAGCTGTTGTACAACCCAAAAATTTGACCCTCCACCCTCTGTCCTCTCCCTCACTGCCTCCTTCAATGCCTTCTCCAGGGGTTCTTGGGTTTCTCGGGTTTCTCCTCTACCTTGATCTTCTCCTCTACTTTGGGTTTCTCCTGCACTTTGGGTTTCTCCTGCACTTTGGGCTTCTCCTCGACCTTGGCCTTCTCCACCTTTGGTGCCTCCTCTGTTTTTCCAAGACTGGCCAGCAAACCAGGCAGCTCCCGTGTGATGGCGCTCTCGATCTTCTCCAACAAGCACCCATTCCTCCAGCCGCAGTGCTTCTGCAGGGGCTTGAACTCTTTCAGTGGGTTCACGTTGAAAAAGTCCTGGTACACCTCTGGCTCTGGGAGATCGAACTTGCTCACGTTAGTTTTGGCCAGCACCGATTTGTAGATGTAGAACCGGTCGGGTTCATCCACGATGTCCTTCATCACCTCATGTGGGTCGCCGAACCAGCCAAGCCTCTCATGGTATGTTTGGAGATAACGGTCAACCAGGAGAGCATGGACGCGAACGCGGATGGCGTGGCGCCGCAGGAAAGCGATCTTGTTCTCCAGCTGGTTCTCGATTGCCTGCTTCAGGTCCTCCAGGAGGGAGACCTCCTCATGAATGAAGAGTTTTTGGACAGCATCAATTGTGTACTCCTGAGGCCTGAACGAGCCGACGTAAACACGTGGAGGCTCTGTCACGTTGATCAGTGGCGCCAGGCTCCAAAAGAGAGCACCATACACACGCATCAACTCCTGCGGCACCAGGCTGTCAGCTTTGTTCAGGATGATGCGGATTTGCGACTCACGCCCTTTCATTTGCCTAAAAAGCGTCTCCAGCTCCAGGCCCACATCCAACTTGGTGGGGTCAAAAACCAAGAAGATCAGATCTGCTCGATCGATGAACCACTGGCACACCTCGTTATAGGGATAACCTACGGGACACAATAGTGATACTTAATGTTCTTTATGTTACCCAGAAAATAACAAGAGAAATACAACCAAAAGAAAAAATGAGGTGTGGAATACTGAAGCGTTTATACTATAAAAAAGGAACTCTCTGAGAAATCCTGTCTGAAAGAGAAATTCAGTATAGAGTTCTCCCTAAGGCAGGAGCTCCAGAGAACAACATAAGGATCTGAATGTCCCATTATTTGTTACTCCATGTACTGTACATAATTGCAATGATTTCATTATAATCAGTAACTATATGCCTTAATTTATTATACATCTATTATGTATACTGATAATCTTTGTCAGGGTAGTGGAAGGCCTTGAGCATATCGCAGAGAACTCACACACCTTTATATTAATGCACTCAATATCAATGTTAATGTTTCTAAAGGAACAACCTACAAAAGACTTGGACTCCACATAATCTTCGGCAGATCATAAACAACCAAAAATGAACAATTCTTGAAATGGATGTTTTCGAAAAAAAAAAACATTTCTTCATTTATTATCTATTGAAGGAGTCTCCAGTGTCCATGCACAAGTCTTCAGGACAGAGCAATCTACACTACCTCTTTCCTGCTGCTTGCGGTTCTCGATGATCCCTGGCGTATCCACCAGCGTGACCCGCTCCAGCAGCTTGTGTGGCATCTCAATGCCCACCAGCTTCTCCAGGAAACCCTGGCCAAACTTCTCCAGGGTTGAAAACGAGCGTGATGGGTCGGTTGCCATCACGATGCCCTCAATGGTGCGCACTTTCTCGCCATGCATTATGACCATGTACTCAGAGGTAGTGGGCTCGGCACCTGAGGAGAGGGGCAGTCAGTCAGGAAACAAAAAAGAAGAACCAACATTTTAACTAGTTTAGGATGATAAAATTTGTGATGTTTCCACAACTTTGTTTCCACAATTTTCTATCAACTTTGCTCATCTGTAAAAGCTGGCGGACCAATAAAACAAGCTTCTCAGATTATTCCCAGCATTACCTGTATAGAGTTCTTGTGGTTTGTTGTGCAGATCCAGCAGATAGTTGATCATGGTGGACTTGCCAACGCTCCAGGGGCCCAGAAACAGCACCATAGGTTTGGAGGCAATTTCAACATCTAAAACCCAAGCAGAGACAACGATTATTTGGAACGCATAATAGCCAGAACAGGCGGCATCTCTAGCCTTGCTCTTCACTAGGGTAATCTAAAGTACATGCCGTAATATACAATAGTATAACTGTGGTATTTCTGACTTCACCATGGTAGGCGCCATAGGCCTTTATAGAGTACCAGAGTAGGTACCGCAGTGAGTACCTACTGTAAGTTCAGCAAGTATATTATATGATATGTTTGTACATACTGTACTGTACCATATTACATGTTAGTACTATACTATTAGTATGCAATATTTCAACATGTTACGTATACAATGGTACCAATGGTACTATGAATACTATATTGTTTATCAGTATCCTGGTACTGTACCATAATACCATACTACAATACAAGGTAGAAGTGTAGTACATGTACTGTCCTATGGTGGAACCATGAATCTTAGTGTGGTATAGGTACTATATCAACAAATACTTACCATGGTACTGTCAATAATACCATGGTACTTACTATACAGTACCGTCTATCAATGTACAGATACCATGGAACTTATTCCTATGGAAAAATACTGCTTTAGGGTAGTAATCCCATTACTGATCATTATGCGGTGATAAATTTGGTTATAGTTGTTTATAAAAGCTCGGTGATGTTCACCTGAGACCTCATGTTGCCTGAGCTCCTGATACTTGTACACCTCCTCCAAAGGCTTGATGGCTGTGTGGTAAATGTGTTGCAGCTTCTTCACGATGGCTGGCGAAATCAAGAGACAAAACCAGATAGAGTGAGAGAATATAATAGAGATGAAAAGCCTTCAGAGATGAAATGTGTACTGCGAATAAATTTGATGAATGGCACAGTCAACTTTTTCAGGACAATGAGGAAAAGGTTAACCTCGGGGCACATTCTTGTTTATTAACCCGTCTTTTGTAAAGACATTAAGAGAAATAAATAAAACTGTACTCTCGCTTTTAGAGTTTTCATTTCTGATGGACATGGAAAGCACAAAGAAGTGTGTTTTTTATGTGTGTGTCTATCCAACCTGAAAAGCGCTGTGCAGGGTCAGTCGTCGTCAGACGTAGCGTGTTCTCAAGGTGAGACCGGTCTCTCATCTTAGGACCCACTGGAGGGTTCTTTCCTAGGGCCAAAAAATTACAGGAACGTCACCTCAATGTCATCAGTGTCACCGCTGATATATTTCCTGTTAACAGCATCATTCAATGGTGTGGCTTATTCCGCTCTTAAACCTGCCAGAACCAAAGGTCCGATTTCATTTAATTTCCTCATGTGCACATTTTAAAAACCGTGACTGCAGGAATGTTAAGCCGTTCCCCAGCAGCAGCTGGCCTGGGAACATGTTGTTATAGAATGCCGTGGGGGTCTATTGAGTCCGGAGAACTATTTATGTAGTGGGGTTATTCCTGAGCTCTGTGGTGTCAAGTTCGAGAGAATGGAGAACAGAGAGGACGAGACTGCTCCCTTTTATAGCGTCGTTAACACTTTCAGATTCTATTGTAAGAATATACAGGAAAGGTAGGACACTATTATTGTGGAGTCGTTTTTCTAAATTGTATTTTGTTACATATGCTATACAGGGCGGGCCATGGAAAAGTAGCCCGCCTCTGATACACCCTGTATCCTACCGCTACTTATCTCCCACCCCAGCTAGTTCAATTGCACTGATGAGGAAAAGACCGAAATCGCTGTGTATTTAGGAAAAAAGCTAGCTAATGTGAACAAATTGCTAAATATACATTTGAATGTCTTTGAATTTAATGGCAATAAATAGAAAATGTGAATGCAAGCACAGCATACCTTTGTAATCTATAGTTAAATTTAGTACAAAAGCTAAATCCAATAACAGTGTAACTGTATTAGGTTGCACAACATGCTCCTAAAATACAGAAATTGTCCAAATTCATTAACACAATCTTAAACATTGTGTCTATATGTGTTTATATTCCACCAATCTTTATCATATAATCACACCAGTGTACCTTTTGCTGAGCTTTTGAGTGCTGGCTTCCTCGACACTGATTTTTTCACGTCTGGTTGAGCAGGAGGATCAGTCGATGCTTCCTTTCCTGGTTCTTTTACTTTCTCAGCAATAGTCAACTTAGTGTCTGCTTCTACTTCTGAAACCTCATCAGTTACATCTTCCTCAGTAGACTCATCATCATCCTCTTCCACAATTTCAGCTTCTTCAGATGCTTCTTCTACTTCCTCTTCACTCAGCCCTTCAGCTGCTTCACTTGAAACCACCTCATCGTTGTCATTGTCCTCCTCCTCCTCACTGGTTCCATCCCCTCTGGTCGGGGGGACCAACTTCGAACCAGAGCTGCAGGGCTGGCAAACAGTTCGCTCAGGTGCTGGTGTGTCATTAGAGGAACTCTGGCTGATTTCCTCTGTGCCGTCGCAGCAAGGGAACATGTCGGCCTCCGGCTGCAGCTGCAGACGCAGCAGTGCCTCATCTTCAGGCACCTCACTCACCGAATCTAGAAGAGCACATTAATGGATCTGTAAATCTAGACACTGGAAAATGTCGCACAAAAGTCTTTTAAAATACTACTGAACTTTCAAGACATTGAAATTTGAAAAGCTTCAAGACTGTCTGAAAAAGAGAGCAGAATCTGTACCCCAGTCGCTACGTGTAGAGTTGAGAATAGCAAACAAGAGTACAAACATTTTGCCTCAAGTAACTGATTGACTTGAAATTAAAGACTACCTAGTCTGTATCTCACTCACTTGATCATGAGTAAAGATGGCAAGGGAATGACAACATTAAGTACCTAATCTGGAGTAAAACAGCAGGCTACTCAATCTGTGCCTCAAGTAACTGATTCTAGACACTACTAAATCTAGACCAAGGAATCATCCGAGCACCAACCAACGAAAAAATATATAGAGCACTGTATTAACACTATAGACTCTAAGTGAAAAGTGAACTTCAACATCAGACCCTGAATCTTAAAAAGAAAGAAAAATGTACTGGTTATGTACTTTAGTCATTGGTTTTAGACCGACAGGCCTGAGCCTGAGAGAGGGTTAGCTCAGTGGTTACACCGTTGGACCACAGTTTGGAAGGTCCCAGGTTAAAACCCCCGCTGCTGTTGGGCCCTTGAGCAAGGTCCATAACCCTAAAGTGCTGTAATTAGATACAAACATGGCTCACGTAACGTAAATTAATGCACTGCAAAACATGTGAGATATTCTTGAGTCTAGTCAAACCTATCTATGTTGTTGGTCTCCACAACAACTTGGCACAGGCTTGCCGGACAGCGGATGCACTTCCTGACTCAACCCTCCCAATTCGTCCAGGCTTGAGACCGGCACTGCATCTAGCCATCTAGTGGCTGAGGTTTGGGCGCTGGCTGGAAATCAAACCCAGGCCTTCCGCATGGAAGACGAAACACCAACCACTGAGCCACCAGTGCCCTACGTAATCAAACTTATCTCGAATTTCTCAAAATCAATTTATAAAAAAAGTTGAAACATCTTGAATTTTGGGTCTTTCAAGAAATTCCTAAAACCTAGCAAAAAATCCAACCGTGAATAGAACAAGACGTTTTTGCTTAACATTTGAGTACAATTTGATTAGAAATATGCTTAATAATCTAATATTTGTTTTCATCATAATTTAAGAAAGTATAGATAAATGTCACTATAATCTAATATATTGTTTTTTTGCGGTGTGTATCCCACTCACAAAACCTAGAGTCAGCAGTGATGGATCGTGCAGCCCTGACCAGGATGGAAACAGTCACATACTGTAAGATGAATAAACATAAGATCTGGGTAACTTATGGACCAGAACAAAAAGAGTTGGTTTACAGATCACAGTCTACTCACTACTTCACAATCTTTACAATCTACAATCTCTGCAGAAATGAAGAACACGTGTCTGACGTATGAATGTCCGTCGTGTGTGGTGTGCCCACGTGAGAGGGAAGAGATATGCACAGCGTAAAGGCGCCAATGTCAAATACCTTGGTCAGAAACCATCATCTGACTGCTGGCATTTGCGACAGTGACGTCTTTGTATCTGACGCAGATCAAAATAGACGGCTTGTGTGCAAGCCAGAATGTGATTTTCCTCATGGGTCTGGGACAATGGATCTTTCCGGATTATGTGTCAGGACTATAAAATATGATCCACCTAAAGCATCAAATTATTTTAACCCACCAGATAATGATGACTTGGTTGAAAGTATTGTGCTTTTTAAAAGTGGCTGCAGATTTAAACATTTTAAAGAGTGCTAATCCTTAGTCGGTGCTTTACAGTACACTGACTAAAACGGTACAGTGGGGTTCCTAAATGTCATGACATACAAGAGCTCTGCAGGGAACTGTGCGTTGACCCCGAGGGTCTCTGATAGACGGTGGGGAAATGTGTGTGACAGCGTGTCTGAGTTAAAGCTATGCCCGGATCACAGACCTTGATCTCTCTTGTGTGACCAGCTAGAGTTTCAGCCCAGTGTTATAAAAGGATGCTGCTGCATGGTGACTGACTGAGTCTCAGCTGCGCAAGAGGAACCTCAAAGCCTAATTGGAGGCTGAAGCCAGTGCTGGGATTTCGAGCCAACAGTTTACTGATTGACAGCAACATCACCATAGTCATGGAAATACAGTTTAAATTCTGATTACATCATTTTCTACATTACGCAGACATTTATATGACATTTATTTTGTCAGACAAGGTTTAATAATGTTTATGGAAGGAGTCTCCAGTATCAGTACTTTGTAACAGTTGGATATAAAGTTCTAACTTTAAATCTTTGGAAGAGAGAGATTCACACACTTCACTGTTAAAGGTTAGTGTAGAAATAACTCTTTATAGTCGTACAAGTTGTTTCCTGAAAGAGCCACAATATTAAACATCGTTCATTATCACAATACAAATCATTGATAGATGATTGTGAAGATACAGTACTCGAGGATGTGTAGGTTTTGGGAAAATCATTCACTCCAGGGTTTTAACAGTAATTCCACTTCACAACATTGATGATGCCCCCCCCCCCCCCCCCCCCCAGCCCAACAACAAATGTTTTGTTTCTTGCATGTGAGATTTCTCATAACAAATATTTCCAAGAACCATTTGTAAAAGAAAATGGTTCCAAGAAGAACCCAATGGACAGATACAATTCCAAAGAGAAACCTATTGTACAAAAACTGTTCCCAGTAGAACAGTTTTACAGAAATGGATCCAAGCACCACCTGTACAGAAACGATTCTAAGTAGAACATACTCTACAGAAATGGCTTCAAGAACCGAACTGTTCCAATTAAAACCCAATGGCAGAAACTGTTACAAGGAAAACTCATTGTACAGAAATGGTTACAAGAACCAATTGTAAAGAAACAGTTCCAAGAAGAACCCAATGGCAGAAATAGTTCCAAGGAAAACACATTGTACAGAAACAGTTCCAAATAGAACCAATTGTACAGAAATGGGTGCAAGAAGAACCCAAAAGAAAGAAAATGTTCCAAGGAGAATCCATTGTACAGTAACGGTTCCAAGGAGAACTGATGATACAGAAACGTACAAAAAAAAGAGACGCTTCCAATTAGAATCCATTGTACAGAAATGGTTCCAACGAGAACCCATGATACAGAAACGGTTGCAACGAGAACCCATGATACAGAAACGGTTGCAACGAGAACCCATGATACCGAAACGGTTCCAATGAGAACCCATGATACAGAAACGGTTGCAACGAGAACCCATGATACAGAAACGGTTGCAACGAGAACCCATGATACCGAAACGGTTCCAATGAGAACCCATGATACAGAAACGGTTGCAACGAGAACCCATGATACAGAAACGGTTCCAATGAGAACCCATGATACAGAAACGGTTCCAATGAGAACCCATGATACAGAAACGGTTGCAACGAGAACCCATGATACAGAAACGGTTGCAACGAGAACCCATGATACAGAAACGGTTGCAACGAGAACCCATGATACCGAAACGGTTGCAACGAGAACCCATGATACAGAAACGGTTGCAACGAGAACCCATGATACAGAAACGGTTCCAATGAGAACCCATGATACAGAAACGGTTCCAATGAGAACCCATGATACAGAAACGGTTCCAATGAGAACCCATGATACAGAAACCGTTGCAACGAGAACCCATGATACAGAAACGGTTACAAGGAGATCTCATTTTACATAAATGGATCCAAGAAGTACCCAATGGACAGAAAGAATTCCAAAGAGAACCCACTGTAAGCTTATTCAAAGCATCCTTAAAAACTGAGTTATGATTCCAGGGTTACAATTTTTCTTACGCTGCCATTTTTTATTAAAACATTTTAGGCAAGTATTTCCAAAGTTCGAATGTTTAATTTTTTCCCTCCAGAAATGGCAAAAGATCAAAGGCATCTATCAGAGGCATACTTTTAATTGCTTTAATTTTATGTCTGATAACAGCCCTGGCCCTGTAAAACAAAAGAAGTGTTCACCTTATTAGCAGAGCACAACCAAAAACATGTTTCCTTGGCATATTTTGGTGGCCCAGATTTATTTAAAACCATAACATTCTGAGAACATAAAGGTGTTAGGTTGTTTATTTGAATAAACTGTTGTTTAGAAGAAAGTACAGTAGGAGCTGGGATCTAGCATTGACCATAGATAATTTACCACAGAATATTCTTTAATCAACAATACGGAGGAGAATGCTAACAGCTAACTGCTTTCCTTCCCACACACTTAGCTCCATACAGTACCTAGCCTTCCCTCTCAATAAAGCTAATTGAACTGATGCATAATCAACAACTCATTTACTCAGCTTGTGACTCGGTTATTGCTGAATGTTGCAAAACAGTTGCTTAGCAGTTAGCAAAGTGGACAAGCTTCATAGAAACTAGTTATATATAAACTGATGTTATTTGTTTTCTTCAAGGATTTTTATAATTTAGTCTGTAAGGCACATAATATTATTTTCCTCTGAAACAGTTTTGAACATAGGTTCACCATATGTCAAACTGTTAGCAAACTACCTGTACTTTATAGCACCGGGGCAAAATTGAATAAGCCTCAAATGCTGAAGGTATCTTGTCTGATAACTTCTTAAAGTCTGATTAATAAATGTGTGGGAAAATGAAATAAAATGATTAAACTGAATTGCCTATTTTAACAGGAACCATGACTTAAACAGCAAATATATGCTAATATGGCTAATGCTAAAACAATAGATCTTTATGTTTTTGTTTTTTCTTTCTCCAGCAGAGGGCACCACTTAGTCTTCCAGATCGTGATGTACCAGATCCCTAATCTCACTAGACAATAGTCATAAGAACAGATTACTGTTACGTCTTACAGTACATGATAATGACCCTATGTTCCTTTAGTTTTGTTGTTGCTAGGCACAGGTTTTATCCAACTACAATAATTTCTAATAATTCTGGAAATCTTCTATCGGCGATATCAGTTATTATAAAAGAACTGTTCTTATGCAGTATTACTTATATATTCAGCACAACACTATAATTGAACTTTAACATTAATTCTGAATAAATTTAGCGAGCTGGTTTATTGCTAGCTATCAAACATACAGTATGTTCACATTGATAAATAAATAAAACTTTTGACCTTCCACATCAATATATGCAATAATATAAAATGTTAAAGCTTGCCAAAAATGTCCCGAAAAGCAGGCATTTCCACCCCTTAGAAATGTTTACCACGGGATAAATAATCCCGTGGTAGTCTGATGGTACTTGTATCATGATATATTGTACCGTGATATTGTTTGCCGAAATAATGGTAATATTTATATAGTATGGGGCAATTCTATGTTTGTACCATTAATTAAATATCATACCATATGTTGAAACTCTTAATATTGCATACAGTAACATGGTACAGCCTGTATTATATTACAATACCGGTAGAACGTACTAACATGACTAATATGGTACAGTATGTAGCAACACATCATATAAGATACCCGTTGAACGTTTGTAACCACTGTGGCATCAGAAAGTACCATGGTATTGGTACCATGGTATTCTCAAATGCATTTGGTACACGCCATAGTACTACCATGGTACCCACTGAAGTGCCACAGTACCTACTCTGGTTATTTATAAAGTCCTATGTTGCCTACCATGGTCTGAAGTACCATGGCAATACTATGATATATTATTATAACTGATTAAATAGCTCATTTACTAGGGCAGTGGTGGCTCAGAGGGCTAAGGCACTGAGTTACTGATCGGAAGATCGGCGGTTTGAGTCCCAGCTCAGCCAGGTTGCCATTGTTGGGCCCTTGAGCAAGGCCCTTAACCTTAACTGCTCCAGGGGTGCTGTACCATGGCTGACCCTGCGCTCTGACCCCAGTTACACTGGAATATGCGAAGAAGGAATTTCACTGTGTTGTAATGTATATGTGACAAAATAAAGGCTTTACTTTACTTTACTTTAAAATGATTTATCTATGCTTAGTGAAATACTAGGTAAACTTAGCCTTTTAACTATTATATTGTGTGAGTTAAACCAGTCGCCACGTTAGCTAGCAAGCATCAGCCTAATGGCAGCTAGGAGTGTGACTAAATTATGTGCACGTATTAATTCTGTCTTTTTATTAATTACCCTGTGCAGAAGTGCAGAGCTCATGGGAGTCTTTTTCCCTTTAGAAAATGTGAAGCTGCGCAGGCTAACCTTCCCAGAACCGCTAGAGGCAGCCATGATGGAAAATTAAATTACAGTTAATGTGGTTAGGGAATCAGGGAGTCCTCTGTCTAGAGGGCATTCCCACATTACCCAAAGGTTTAGGCTGACTTTGGAGAGGATGTCAGGATGTTAGAAACTGCAAGTTTTTTTTACATCATTTAAGACAAAATGCTAACTCGACTCTAAGACACAATACTTCAGGAAGACTTTAAGAATCACTTGGCATTAAGGACAACATTTTTTTTGACTATATTGTTTTATAGAGAAACAGTTGTTTTATAGCCTTCAGTCACTGCACAAACCTCAACTTTTCAAAAGAGTCAGATCAGTACAAGATTTTTTTAAAAAAAGGCTGCCGAGCTGAATAAAGGATATTGGTTTTTCATGGATAAAGTTAGTGTAAGGTAACAACAAAAATAAAATCTTTAGCATATACTGTATATATACAGAGGTTCCTAGATGGATTTGTGCGCGTGTATATACTGTATATATGCACTCATCCATCGAGGAACCTTTGTAGTCCAACGGTGATCATTGGATTTATTCCCAATTTAAGACTGCAGTGGGACTTCTGGTCAATATTTACATGTGCATTCACACACTACAGGGAATTTGGGGACACCGATTAGCCTAATCTGCATGTCTTTGTACTGTGGGAAGAAACCGGAGTGCCTGGAGGAAACCCACCCAGCACAGGGAGAACATGCAAACTCCATGCACACAGACCCCGAGGTAGGAATTGAACGCGGATCCTGTAGGTGTCAGTTCTAACCACTAAGCCACCATGTCGATGTGTTAGAGCTAGACGCTACCCAGCAAACATTGGTCCGTCAGCGACATTGGATCCCTGGCAAAAAAAAAAAAAAAAACAGTCGCGGTAGGACGGAATTAATTGGTAAAAATATGTGACACAGTACATTTTCCAAAAATGCATTCAAATATTCTTGTATATCTACAGTTGAATGTATAGCTGTTACTTTGACTAAGTGTTGTTCAATATATAGCCTCCATGCAAAAAATTTGGACGTCAAACATGTCCTTTCAACTTTCATTTTGGAACTATTTTTCAACCATGACGGGACGTGTCGGAGGGGCATCATTTCAATGGTCATCAAACGTCCCAATGTTTGCCGGGTAGCGGTGAGAAACCTGGATCCAAATCTCACGAGTACTTTGAGTCACTTAAGTCAGTAGGGATTCTGACCGTATTTTCTTTTGGTATTCCACTAGAGGGCGCTCACCGGATCCCTAGAATCCACCGAATCTCACACACTGAGTCCCTCAGATCTGGCTGTTTCATTCCGCGCTACTGAATCCCACGGTTCACATGAATCTGCCAGACACGCATAGTATACATGTATGGTATTTTGAGTCTGTTTTGTTTTTGACCATCAAAATATAAGTGAATGAGAATCGAGAATTATCATTGCCTAATATTTATTTTAATGACAAATGCATTTAGAAATAAATTTATATAATAACAGATTTAACAAGATGTAAAAGTTCAAATCACTCAAAATTTGGCCTGTGGGCTAATCTGTTGGCTAATACAAATATGTTAAATATGAAAATAAAAAAACATTACCTTTCAATTTATACAAGCGCGCAAAACCTTTTACAATAAAGAAAATCCGAATTTCCTATTTTTATGGCCTACTATCGGGTATGGTTTCATTTAATGAAGAAAGATAGTAAAGCCAGGATTCGACTTATAATACAGTTTCATTGTATTCATTAAGATAAAGCATCATACACTTAACATTACCATTTTGGTGGAGTTGGCTTGTTTGTTTGGAAACAGTGTTAATGTGATACGAATGCCAGAGCCGTTTTATTATTTTTTCATTTTTTTACCCCAGTTTGTCTACATCTACATCAAACCAACATGTTACAAATATGTTTGGTGTAAAGCAGATTATAGAGCACTACGTCCAATCACACAATCTTGGAAAAGTGAAACAGCTGCAGCTTGTTGTGGGACCTTCCACTAGAGGGCGCTCACCAAATCCATAGAATCCACCCAATCCAAGTGTTTCACTACTCTCTGCTACTCTACCTACTGTTTTGAGTGTCTTATGTTTCTGACCATGCAGGAAGTTTCCTAAACAACTTAGTTAGCTTCTCGTTCCTACACTTAATAGCTAACAACTTCTGAGAACTGGTGTAATTTTAGGTTTGTATTTATCTATGTTGTTGTTAGCAGCAAGATAACTTGGGAATCAACTGATCAGAGTAAATGAAGAGAAGCATCGCTATTCAATCCAGATTTCGCTCATCTCTACTAGACGCTAACAGTCAGTGAGGAATAAACAAAACTTATATAATAACGTAACACTTAAAACACTGGTGTAGTTTTACCTCAGAGAGTGAATATGTAGCTAGTGCAGTAGCTCCTGTATGAACAGACAGTGGTATAGCAATCAATGCCTTACTTCCCCCAACTGATTTAAGTCTCGTCTGTGAAGTCTGTTTCCTTTTTTGTACAGTAGCTATGAGGCTAATGTTAACATGATAGAATCTTATAAATAAACAAAATATAAATATTTCTTTAAAAGTTGTGCTTGCTTTTAACTCTTTAACACCACTTTTCCCCCAAAAATTTTTAAGACATTGTCTTACAGTGTCAAGCAAACCATCAGTATAAATTTATACACTACAATCGTTTATTATTCGTTAGCTAAATGCTAAGTTTATGCTTTCATACAAGTAATTTGCTTCCAAATTAAAATGTATTTTCTTGCATTTTTAAAAGGACATGAAATATGACATTAAAACTAAGATAGTGGTGTTTTTTTATTTTATTTTTTTTAGATTTACCTGTTTAGGCAAACTAGGTAAAAAAAGATTTCATTTTCTATTATGAAATTTTATGATGGAATTTCCTACCAGTAGCAGAATTTTATAGTTACATCAGTCTGAGCTACTTTCTCCATATCTCCTACCTACAGTTTTGAATGGTCGAAGCCCTGCAAAAAATGTATGTCTATTTATCGGAGGTAATCCGTAGCACTTTAACATTGGTAGCTCTTTCCGTCAATTATTATATTGTAAATAACGTGCAATAAAACACAAACGATAAAAAAGTCACCGGAAGTAGCATGGATTTATGGACACTGCATATTTTTGGTAAGTGTGGTTAGGAGGGACTGATCGTGCTGGGTTGCCAGCTTGATTCCAGATTGTATCTGAGCAGTTGAGGGTGAAGGACATTGCTCAAGGGCCCAACAGTGACAGTCCAATGACACTACGGCTCAAACTAGAGACCTTCCAATCAGCAGTTATTAACCACTACACTACTCCTGCCCCTATTTGGTATCTAGTAGACACCAAAGAATCAGAATTTTAAGCCATTTGAAAAAACAAGGATTTTTTTATGCAAAGTGGTCATGATTTGTCATGAACACTATACTCAGCATTTATTCCCATTATCCACATAAACACCATAATGGGCTTATGTCAGTCTAATGGATGCAAACTGGTGTCAATTTCAATAAAAAAAATTGCACTGGATTAACAAACCTCATATTTACATACTGTAGATATTTGAATGTTATAGTCCTGATCCCACTGCAAGAAGGAACAGAAAGGAAAGCCTCAGTGACCGCAATGCGGTTTATGAAGGTTGGAAAAAATTGAAGCCCTTAAAATGGAGCCAATTTTTGTTAAGGTTGAGAGCGAAAAATGTCAGAAATAGCAACCTGTGTGTATTGGGAAAACCCACAAGTGCTAAAACAGGCCCCTACTGTAGAAGCCCTAGCTCTACTGTTCCTGTAAAGAATGTCCCTAGAAGGTCAGCGAGACGGAAATAAACAGTGCTGAAGTGATGGCAGCTGCACAGACGGTGGACGGTGTGTGTGTGTGTGTGTCATGGGGAAGTCTTTTTGTGAGTAGAAATGTGTGAGATGTATGTTTAAGGGATGGCCATGCTACGTCATGTTTTCCCCCTGAAGGACAGACTATAACCGTTATAGCTGAGCTGACACATTCACCTCCTGAAGGGGTGAGAGGTCAAAAAACAGGTCAGATATGCGCAAACTTTCGGATCATCATGTCTAATATTTCTAAAGGGAATGCAACATTTGAGTGACCCGAGTGATCCTTATGTTAACTCCTAGTTAGAAATTACTGGGATTTCTTCCTCCTTTTGACAAATCCACTATATTCAATTATAATAATATGTATACTGGGTATACTGGGTAGGATCCATTTTAGCATCATGCAAGCTACACGTTGTGCACCAACCCCTCTCAAAGCGTAAGTCTGATCTAGCTGAAATTCAGTGTTCTGCGGTGTAGATAATCTGTACGTAGATTTTAATGATTCCCATTAGCCATTTAGCTTCAAGCATGGATTGCACATGATTAAGATGCTGTTGTGAAACTTACATTGAATGTATGATAGTTCATAAATGATGAAACATCACTTGGATGTTTTCTACATCAATCAGCCATAACATTTAATCCACTGTCAGGTGAAGTCAATATTATTGATCACAGTGACACCTGTCAGGAGATATATTAGGCAACAAGTGATCATTCAGTTGACATGTTAAAAGCAGGAAAAATGAAGGTAAGGACTTTCACAATGCTCCATACTGCTGTATGAGGGCTAGATGACTGGGTCAGAGTATCTCAAAAACAGCAGGCCTTGTGAGGTGTTTCCAGTTTGCATTGGTTAGTACCTACCAAAAGTGCTCAAAGGAAAGGACAACCCCAGTGAACTGGTAACTGAAAGCCCAAGGCTCACTAATGAGTGTGAGGAGCGAAGGCTGGACGTCTGGTCCTAACCCACAGAAAAGCTACCGTGTCTCTAATTTGCTGAAAAAATGATATAAAGGTGACACCATGTACAGTATCGCAGCTTGATGTGTCCGGGGGCAGAGTACCTGCAGCCTATGCTCATGCTGACTGGTATCCTCCACCAAAAGCTCCTACAATATGTGTCTCCGAACACACTGGACCATGGAGCAATTATAGATGTTGATCTGATCTGGTCTGGTCTGATGAGTCACATTTTCTTTTAAGTTCTGTGGACGGACATGTGCGTGTTTGTGAGTCACTTGCCCCGAGAAGAGATGGCACCAGGATGCACTATGGGAGCATGTGAACAAGGCAAGCCAGCAAAGGCAGTGTGCTGCTCTGGGCATACTCTGCTTTTTTTTTTTTTTTTTGGTGGGGCACAAGCGTATACTGTATATCTCAAACTGTCTGTCAACTTGACCAAAAACTATTTATGTTTGCATCTTTAAAAAATTGAGTCAAACTATAGTATAGTTCCAGTTTGCCTTACTTAACTTTGAATTAATTTTAATAAATACAGACCTATTTTGCTATTTTCAAAAAGTTTAGGTTACAAAGATAAGATACATAGTCTTTTGAGGAGAGGATGTGATGATTTATGTGTGCAAGTTTGCGCTTCCTATATTAACAAACTTACTGGTACTGAGATTGTACAAAATAAATAAATGTTCAAACATCCATATAAACATCAAAGGCTCAGTTGTGAGGGTTTACTATCATAAACAATTGAAATATTCTGGTATATGTATGTTTGTGTGTTAGGTTGCATACTCCGGTTTCTGCTAGTTATCACGCCTGCTAGTTCGAAGGTTCTGTTGCTAATGCTAAATTAGCGCATAGATTTTCAAACTTGCACACATTACACATTTTATTTTGAAGTGTAAGTGTAAGTAAAACATCATACTTCTACTTTGTGTGTGAATGAAATGGTCTCTTAGTTAGTTAGCTAACTTAGCTAAAACTTTGCTAATCAAGCTAACTGTAATATCGCAGAGTAAAAATTGTGTGGAAATCTTTGTAGTTGGTTTCACAGACACCTCAAACGACTAGCCCTGCTTAGGATCGGCAAGCTGCTATTCAAGCTAACAATTATTTCTACTTTTATATATAAACAAAATAATAAATAAAAATCACAATTTTAGTTGTCATTACCTGCTGAGACGAAAATGAGCTAGTTAGCTAGGATGGCAGAGTGTACACAAAAAATAATAAGTGAGTCTGAGTGAATAATTGGCTTAAAAAATTAATCGGATGCATAGCTATGGAGGAAATTAAATCAGTAAGTTTAGCGTATAAAAATCTACAATCTGTGCAATTTGGCAGGCAAGAGGGAAAGTTTGTCAAGTTGAACATGAGCCGTCTGACATTCGCCTACACTCGACACAGCGCTCTTGATCCTTTTAATATGTTCATGAGGATTATTGTAAATGTGAGTGATAGGGCCGGTTACATGTGAACGATCTTTCAAGATGCCCTTAAAAGTGTTTTTGTTCGGTAAATTGTCCAAAAAAACAAAAAAACAAAAAACAAAAAAGAACTTCTTGGAGTGTTCCCTTTCATAGAAATCCTTTCATAGAAATCCTTTCATAAATAATACAGCAATTTATTGATGATTACATATTTATTTATGAAAGAAACACAATTTGGATGTTTTATATGGGACCAGTCAAAAAGTCTGGACACCCCTTCTAATCCTAAGGTTTTTTTTTTCCTGATTTTTATTTCTTTCTACATTGTAAAATGATGCTGAATGAGAGACAGTTTCATCATGGTGCTCGATAGGTTTTGCAAATGCACTGTTACTTGATTACCTAATGCCTAATGTGTGTGTGTGTGTGTGTTTTTTTTTATACTTTTATACTTAATACTTTTGTTCGAGAATATTGAAAATATTTAAAATAAATCCAAACTTTTGACTAGTACTGTATGTTATTGTTACATTTAATGTTGTGGAACTGATCTGGACGTTGCTGTGGGATCAATAAAGTATCTATCTATCTATCTATCTCTCCATCCATCCATCCACTATTAACACTTAAGCTATAACAACTATGGTCCTTCCCTGTCAAGCCTCTCAGAAAACAAGAAGCTCAAGAACACAAGAAGTCTTCCTCTGTCCTGAAGACTTTCCCATGGTGGAAAACTGGTTACCATTGTTTACGAATCCGATGTGAATCAGCTGTTACTGCACCACAAGATCACATGGTCATCCTTTCCCTTCTATTCTTTAAATACAGTGTGTCCGCTCCTTGCATATTTCAAGCATCGGCTGTATTCAAATTTCCTGAGTATCTCCATATATAATGTCTGTTATTCACACTGAACAGAGAGAGCGTGTTCTTACCGGCGATGGTGAGGGCCAGCAGGGCGAACAGGCAGGACAGCGCGAGCTTCATTTTTTTTTTCGACTGCCAGGGGTGACAAGCCTCTCCTGCAAGCTATATATACTCCCTCAGAAGGGCAGAGGGCATGTAGGGAACATGGGGGTGGGGCACAAATATGACAGCTGCTCTGATTGACAGCAGCTGCTTGGGCCAGTCGAAGTGCTGGCAGAAAGGTGAAAGAGAGATAGAGATGTCAGGAAATCTGACATGGGGAACAAATCCCATTAACAGACCTGTTTTATGGGTCCATTCCTAATATTGAGGTCAAACTATATTGAAAAGTTTAGATATAGACTTTTAAACATTATTCAAAAGGGTTTCATTACTTCATATCTCATTTACTCTGTGTCTCTTGATTCAACTAGCCATGATAACGGAGCAAAGAACACACACAAAACTGTGTCCAATCTGAATTTGCTCGCTTTGAGCAGATTCCTTTTCCTGGTCTGTGTCACAGTAAAATGCAAAGCCTGTTCTGGGGGACACTGGAAGAAATCCACTCTTGGTGGAATGTCAGGGCACCATGCATGTACTGTAAAGAGGCGGTTCAGAGAAGCCAATGCATCAATCTGAAGCTTTTTTGGAGGTGGAAGGAAACCAGAGAACCCTGAAATAACCAACATGCTGAGAGATCAGAAGAGCAACTAAAGTTAGTATTAACTTTTATATTATGGTACAAAGAATTAGCAGTGGTGTTCAATAATAAGTCCACTGTTAGGTTCATACAGAAGTTTATAAAATAGGAAATACTGAATTAATATTGTTCTACAGTTACAATAAAATGGTTTTGAAAGTGCAATAGTTGAATTATCTTTACTTCTACAAATAACCTGGAATATATGTAGGACACAATTGAAATGATTGTATTTAACCCCGGATTCAGTTAAGGGATATTATGTAGACCGACAGATAGATAGATACAGTAGATATATAGATAGATATCAGTCTAGACTGAAATTACCTTCTGGATCAATAAAGTACCTACCTACCCACATACTGTAGGGACTAGCAGGCCACCTCAAATGGCGCAAATCAGCAAGCCGTTTCACGCAAAGAGTCAGTATTTGCAGTGTTGGCCCTTCTTTTTCAGGAAGTCTGCAATTCGACTGGGCTGCTCTCAATCAACTTCTGGGCCAAATCCGGACTGATAGCAACCCATTCTTTCATAATCACTTCTTGGAGTTTGTCAGAATTAGTGGGTTTTTGTTTGTCCGCCCGCCTCTTGAGGATTGACCACAAGTTCTCAATGGGATTAAGATCTGGGGAGTTTCCAGGCCATGGACCCAAAATTTCAAATCAGCAAGCCATGGAACGAGGAAGAGACAGTTCACGACATCAGCAACTAAGGAAAGAAACGGTTACACGTCTCCAACTCAGACGGTTTAAATCGGCAAAGCAACTTGCTTGCACAAGAGAGAAGCATTTCACATCTTCACTCAAACGGTGTAGATCAACACAAATCCCTTGAATAGGGAAGTTTCACAACCCCCTGGCAGTTGCTGACCCCCCAGAATGCAGAATCTCTTCTGGGCCCCAGAACAGAGAACATACAAAGCTACAAACATACCTTCTGCCATTGCGGGCACTACGCCGCCTCTGTGGGCGTCATCTGCACTTCAAGAACTCTCCACGAGACTTCCTGCCAGAACTCCAAAATCCTGCAGTGAAGAAACCATCAGAAGAAGTCCCGGAGCACCGCCATCGGATGATTAAGTGTATAAATTTATAACTGTATGAATTTTGTTCAGTTTAATCAAATTAACGCGAAACGTTAAAGATTCGATTCACCCCTGACCCAGAGTTGGAACCCTACACTACCTACTCTTTTTGATCTTGAAGAAAATATCAAACATCCAGTAGAAAGTATAGTAACACAATAAACATGTTGCTGTTGTAACTCATATAGAGTGTACATTCAAAAAACATAAATGATAATAATAATATAATAATAATATATAATAATAATACACATGTGGCAGATGACCTATGCTTCAACAGGAATGACTAAGATATAAATATATATAATAAATACAGAGACTAAAATGTATATAAATATATGTAAATAAGGAGATTAATATGTAGTGGACAGAATAGAGCGAATTCAGAATGCAACTGAGTTACAGCAATTAAAAGTGACAGCAGTGCAAAAAGTGAGTGGTGCAAGACTGAAGTAATGAGAGTAAATGCAGATTAGGGTGAGTAGATAAATATAACTGTGAACAAATACATGCATAACCGAGGATGAGTAGTGGTTAAGGAACGATAACAATCATGATGCCCAATCACCAGGGACCATAAAGAGGTGTTAAAACAGCGTATGACCCTGGGAACAAAGGATTTCCTGAGTCTGTGATAGGAGGCTGACACTGGCCATTCTCATTTGAGTGGCAAAATCTCCACACAGTGGATGGTGTTGGACATGATGGACTGCATTGTGTTCAAGAAGCTGCAGTTGTCTTATGTCAGTCATTCAATAAATGGCTTCACCCCATGAAAATAAAAATACAAATCTTTATTGATCATTAGAGTTGGGCACTAGTGCTAGTTCAAATCCCACCCAAAGAGTCAGTATTTGCAGTGTTGGCCCTTCTTTTTCAGGACCTCTGCAATTCGACTGGGCTGCTCTCAATCAACTTCTGGCCCAAATCCTGACTGATAGCAACCCATTCTTTCATAATCACTTCTTGGAGTTTGTCAGAATTAGTGGGTTTTTGTTTGTCCACCCGCCTCTTGAGGATTGACCACAAGTTCTCAATGGGATTAAGATCTGGGGATTTTCCAGGCCATGGACCCAAAATTTCAACGTTTTGGTCCCCGAGCCACTTAGTTCTCACTTTTGCCTTATGGCACTGTGCTCCATCGTGCTGGAAAATGCTTTGTTCTTCACCAAACTGTTGTTGGATTGTTGGAAAAAGTTGCTGTTGGAGGGTGGTTTGGTATCATTCTTTATTCATGGCTGTGTTTTGGGCACAATTGTGAGTGAGCCCACTCCCTTGGATGAGAAGCAACCCCACACATGAATGGTCTCAGGATGCTTTACTGTTGGCATGACACAGGACTGATGGTAGCGTCACCTTTTCTTCTCCGGACGAGCCTTTTTCCAGATGCCCCAAACAATCGGAAAGAGACTTCATCCGATGATACGACTTTGCCCCAGTCCTCAGTAGTCCATTCGCCATACTTTTTGCAGAAGATCAATCTGTCCCTGATGTTTCTTTTGGAGAGAAGTGGCTTCTTTGCTGCCCTTCTTGACACCAGGCCATCTTCCAAAAGTCTTCACCTCACTGTGTGTGCAGATGCGCTCACACCTGCCTGCTGCCATTCCTGAGCAGCTCTGCACTGGTGGCACTCCCATCCCGCAGCTGAATCCTCTTTAGGAGACGATCCTGGCGCTTGCTGGACTTTCTTGGACGCCCTGAAGCCTTCTTAACAAGAATTGAACCTCTTTCCTTGAAATTCTTGATGATCCTATAAATTGTTGATTTAGGTATAATCTTAGTAGCCACAATATCCTTGCCTCTGAAGCCATTTTTATGCAACACAATGATGGCTGTACGCGTTTCTTTGCAGGTCACCATGGTTAACAATGATAGAACAATGATTTCAGGCATCACCCTCCTTTTAACATGTCGAGTCTGCCATTCTAACCCAATCAGCCTGACATAATGATCTCCAGCCTTGTGCTCGTCAACATTCTCACCTGAGTTAACAAGACGATTACTGAAATCTCAGCAGGTCCTTTAATGACAGCAATGAAATGCAGTGGAAAGTTTTTTTCGGGATTAAATTAATTTTCATGGCAAAGAAGGACTATACAATTCATCTGATCACTCTTCATAACATTCTGTATATGCAAATTATTTGCAAAATATACAAAAACATGGAGTATATGCAAATTGCTATTATAAAAACTTAAGCGGCAACTTTTCCAATTTCCAATATTTATGTAATTCTCAAAACTTTTGGAAAGAGATGTTGTACATTGGACAATGACACCTGAGTCCCCTTCAAAGTAGGCACCTTGGGTTCAGTTTCCCTGTCGTATTTTCCAGAATCTCAGTGTCGGTCTGAAATCTCTTCCCTTTCAAAAGTGATTTTAGTTTTAGGAAAGGCCAGAAGGCTCATGGCACCAAATCTGGGCTGTAGCGGGGCGCTGAGTCACCCGGGTGATTAGTTGCATTCATCGCGTCGTCCCTGAAGGCCTTCTGAATCATCCGAATAGTTTGCATGAAGGAATGTTCAAGCGTAACGCTAAATTTGAAGCAGATTTGTTCCTCTACTCGCGCAGTCATTTTGTATGCGATGGCCACGCAGTACACATACCTGTTCAACTAATGACTAGTAGAGTGAATTTGTCATTGTTCATGTATGTGCATTCCAGTCCATTATCCTTGGCTGTCCGGTTACACAGTAAACCGTTGTCATTATGTTAACGATGCTTGGATACACTTTGGACAAAACTTTATATGTCACGGTCATGACATGGTGGCTTAGTGGTTAGCTCTGTCGCTCCTTCAGAGTTGGGGTTTGATTACTACCTCGGGTCTGTGTGTGTGGAGTTTGCATGTTCTCCCCGTTCTTAGTGGGTTTCCTCCGGGTACTCCGGTTTCCTCCCACAGGACAGCAAAGACATGCTGATTAAACTAATTGGTGATTCAGTAGTGTGACTGAGTGTGTATGTGTGCCCTGAAATGGATTGGCACTCCGTCAAGGGTGTACCCCATCTCGTGCTCTAAATCTCCTGAGATAGGCTCCAGGCCCCTTGCGGTAGAGTATGGTAGAGAGGATGAAGAGCTATAGATGACGATGATGAGATGAGATCTTACTGTGACCGCAACATAACCATTTCCCTGACCGGACCAAGTACTCTACAAGGTTGCGGGGTCTGGAGTGCAAATCCATTGCAGGGCACAGGGCCGGCCCATGGTATTGGCGACATAGGCGATTGCCTAGGGCGCAAAATGACTGGGTATGCCGCAAGAGAGTTTTTTTTTTTTGTCGGAAAGGCGCATTCTTGCATCATGCGCTCCTACACACATATATTAAGCAAAAATATTTTTGCCAGTTATCATAATTTTAGTACCGATGTTCAGCTAACCGTTTAAATGATTAAAATATTGTTAGAACAAAATAAAATTGATGCAAACAAAAAATCACGAGATTTGGCAACATGTCATGCTGGACAGTCAGGTTCAGTTTAGAGACTGATCTGTAATTCAGAAAATATAAAAAAAAAAGTTTAGTGCACCTTTTTGTTTATTTTCTCTTTGTATTCTAGTGACGGTGTATTTGTTCAGTATTTATGTTGAAGTTTTTTTTGTAAACCCACAAACTCAGGGCAGGAATAGAAGTCAGACCCTGGAGGTACGAAGCGACAGTGCTAACCCCTTCGCCACTGTGCTTCCCCCCGATTCTGATTGAATTGAAAATGATTTAATTCATCCCAATTGAGTGGCTCACATACACTTATATTTGTGTATTAAATTCAGATTCTTTGAAGAACATAAATATAACCATATTTGGGCATCTGATATCACCGTAGAAAAGCTCTAATTGGTCGACTGGTTTCTTTAGACTGAAAGCGTTTCGAAATGAACAGCCACCAGGTGGCGCGCGTGGACAATTTGAAGTTTTTTTTCAATAAAAGAAATAAGAGCACTTCATATAATACTCATATACATATTTCCTCATAAAATATTAAAGTCCAAGCTATCTCATTTTTTTTTAGATTACTGTATTGTTCGTTTATTTCAATTTAATGTAGAATATTGCGTTTAGCATCAGCAATACGACGTGCAGCTGGCTGTATCTCAAACAGCTCCTTATCACCTATTTAGGTGCACTGACTTAGGAAAGGAATACAATGGCGTTTCCGGCACTGCGCGCACTATGTGGTGTTATATGGAGTGATTTGGAACCCTGCCTGCGTTCAGCGTTAACCGTTGGCTCTCCAGTGGTCACGTGTCCAGGGCGCGCGGAGGGAGGAGAGCCAGACAGCAGCCGCACGCGAGAAAGAGCGAGCGAGCGAGCGAGCACGCACACACGCACGCACACGCAAACACTTGACAGGCGTCGTGCACGAGCGATGCTACTCCGTTATTCTAGAAAACCGAAGCTGTTTTTTAAATTCTTTTTGTAAAACCTGATTTTTTAAAATTTACTTTAAATCTGACGAAATTAGACAAGTTCTAATTAACTAACAGGAGGCTACAAGTGTCCGAGAAGACATAATTAATTTTAAAGATTTTTTAATTGATTTATTCTTTTATTTCTGGATTTTTTCCCCTTTTTTCTTTCAGAAGGAATTATCATCATCACCATCACCAAGTGTCCCAAATCCTCTAGAGGGAAAACAACGGAGCGACCTGAGCGACTAAACCCATCCACAAAGGTACAAAAACAAACAAAACAAAACAAAAATCCTAAAAGGTAGGTTACAATCTTACACGAAGCATATCAGAATGGTTTTATTCATTAATTTTTTAATTAGAGGAACATCTGTCCAGCTGCCTGACATTGAGGCTCAATCCCCGAAGCTCTCTTAGCTAGCAGTGTTATATGTCAGCTTTAGCTTTCGGTGTTCGCGTGATGCATCTCCTGTCGCGCGCGAGACAGCTACAGGTGTAACAGTTACGCTGTCACGAGTCACATTGTATTTAAATTGTAACCGTCGGTGGCGCGCGCACGAACGCGGCTACGATCTAAGGATCTTTCATTAGCCTGTTCGTTAGCATGACATCATGCTGTACTAGTCTCATCATCAACCAATGAAATGTTCCAGAAGGTTCGAATCCAGACTGTTCGCTAAGTCCTTGCTTTTCCGTTGGATTTCCTGAGATTTGGGTTGAAATTTTTTCATTTAAAAAAAGTAATAACATGCACCAGGAGGCATGCAAAAACAGCTAGAGCGGAACCTCAGGATATTAATTCCCTCCTTTACTTTAAGAATTAAAATTGTGCATCGACATACGAAGCATTTTCGGCAAAGGAACGAACCGAACGGAATGTCACATTTCCCTGTCAGAATTTTGTGCTGTTGGAATCAAATGTGTAGTCTTATCTTCCGGTCTGTTCTACCAAATCAGTATTTCCTGCTTCTAGTTTAAAATTAAAAACAAATATTACAATATTGTTTTACCTAAGGTGGCATTTTCTGACACACATTTAATGTTTTTAAAATATAACCCCTATAATCTGTAGGTTTAATACTGGCTGCACTGTCTGACAGGGTTGTTTCATCATTATATGTCAGTCCACAAGGCACCTAAAAAGCAATATAAAAAATAAAAAAAAAGCATCAAGCCACAAGTAGTTGTTAGACTA
Source organism: Clarias magur (assembly GCA_013621035.1). Lineage (NCBI taxonomy): Eukaryota > Metazoa > Chordata > Actinopteri > Siluriformes > Clariidae > Clarias > Clarias magur. The sequence goes on from QNUK01000217.1 coordinate 407,636, forward strand.
TGTGAATAGTCAAATGGTCGAACCTTTTGGGTGGGGCCCTAAAGAAACATGGTGATTTTTGGTATGCACAAGCGCGGTAAGCTTGGATAGGACAAATTTATAGAACGCCGGCTAAGTCGCGTGTATGTCCGGGAGCCGTGCAAAACTCGTTTCCAGTCAGGAAAACCTGTTTCAAAAGACCCACAATACCAATGTTGCCTTTGGCATGCGTTCAAAACCTGTATGATTTTTTTTTTTGCAATGTTGGTAATATATATATGCCCTGCTGATAGGGGTTAGCGGTGGCTCAGATGGTTAAGGGCTTTGAGCCCCAGCTCCACCAGGTTGTCACTGTGAACTTGAACAAGGCCGTTAACCCTGTCTGCAGTAGGGGCGCCGTATCATGTCTGTCCCTGTGCTCTGACCCCAACTATGCTGGGATATGCGAAGGAATCATTTCACTGTGCGGTAATGTACACCTGACAAATAAAGGCTTAACTTAATATTTTTGGGTGGGTGGAACCTGCATATCAGCATTTACATTATTTCTTAACAGAAAATGGAGTTTTCGCTTTAAGAACTCTGCTTTAAGGTTCTGCTGAATATCCTGGTCATTGTTTACAGGTGAGCTGACAGCCATTGAACAGTCAGGGAACAACTGCAACAACAACCAAAACTGAGCAAGTCTTCATTTGAAACTGCAGGGGCTTTGAAAAAAATTGTCACAGTGATCTATGAACCAATCAAGCATAAAAAACAAAAACAATCCAACGTAAGGCATGAAGCAGTGATAAACAGGTGCAGATGATGACAGATGATCAGGACGGTAATGACTATACTGCTGAGGATGAACGCTGAGTGGTTGGAACAGACGAGAGGGGAAATGAGGTCGCTGCTGAGGATGTCAAATAAACAAGCAATTTTTAACTCGTGTCCTCGTGCTCTTTCCAGCTTTAATTTAATTTATTTTGTAGCAGTAAGGTGGGGTTTGAGACTTGTGCACAGCACAGTAAATCAGTGAAGCGCTTCAACCTGCCTGGATATGAAATTACGTTATAACACAGTAGTAGACATCTATTCTTCTTCTTCTTATTATTATATACCGTAGCGGACATGCTATTTAGTACGTTAGTAATGAAGATGAAGCATTTTGGGATGCGCAGCGAGGTGAGGTGGCGAACTCTAAGCAAGTGTAGTGTTGTGTAATAAGCTGACATGCGGTACACACTCTTCTGGTAAGATGTTAGAAGTTATTTAGTACGGAAAAAGAGACACAACGTATATTTGCTATTACACTACATACTGTATTACCGCTACTAAACAACATACACAACAATACACAGCAACATACGGCATTCGAATACCTCGGCCTACGTAGAAACCGAACTCATCGCAGGCGTCCTGTCATTTTTTCCTACCCTACCATCCCTGTCGCTATCATGCTGTAGGCAAAAATGTCTAGTCATATCTTTCGGCCTGTGCTACTGAATCAATATTTCCTGCTCATAGTTTACAATCAAGACAATATAGTTTTATATAACGTAACATTTGTCAGCATGGTATCAGAATATGATCCCTATAGGTTTAATACTGGTAGCACGGTCTGACAGGTCACGTAACATTATATGTCAAACCACAAGACAAATACAAAGCAATATTAAAATAGTAATAAAAAAAGTTTCAAACTAAAGCATCAACCCACAAGTTGACAGTAGTTACATGGATTTATATGTGGGGCGCTAAAGCAGAGACACAGGGTGCTATTTGGTATGCACAAGCGGAGGAAGAGTGAACCCTCAATACCATCGTTGCATTCGGCATGCGTTCAAAAGCTACATAATTTTTCATACGATTATTTATTTATTTATTTGTAATATTGATAACAGTTTTGCATTCAGGTAAGCCGACAGCACATGAATAATCCAGGAACAACAACAACCCTAGCAAGTCTTAATTTGACACTGCAGGGGGTTTGAGAAAAATCATAGCAGTTCCTGTCAAATCTTTTCAGCAAAATTGTGAAGAATCGTAGGTAAAATCACGAAAGTTCGTAAACATATTACGACAAGTTCTGGCTGCTTTCTAGCAGATGACTCTTGAGGACGTCGTAGGTTTTCAAAGCTTCCGCGTAGGCATTATGACGTGATGGTAAGAGCGCTCAAGAGCCGTCAGTTTGAATTCGTACATATTTAGCTAGCTCGCTAATCTGTTATCAGATTCCACGGAGATCTGAAGCATCTCTTTCCTAATGTACACAGTACTCTGCAAAAGTCTTGACCGCCCTTCTTCTTTATATTTTCTTCCAAAGGCTTCCTTGTATTTTTACGATACTCTTAAGGAAAAATTCTCCAGACTTCCCAAAGGATCATTGCGTCTCTCAATTTCAGTCCAGTTTCAGGAATTAAAAAAATAAATTGTTAAGCCATACAGTGACCTATAAATAATTTAAGCATTCAAAAAAAAACTGTCTAACGTCCTGTAAGGCATGATCCACTGAGGAACTGGTGCAGATGATGACAGGCAGTCCTGTGATTAGTATACTGCTGATGATGAACGCTAAGCGGCCGGAACAGACGAGAGGTGAAAAGAGGTCAATGCTGAGGATGTTTAAAAAAACAAAACGAGCAATTTTTAATTTGTGTCTTAAGGCTCTTTGCAGCTTGTTGACGTCAAACATTTCAAGACTATTGCACAGTACTGTACTACGCCACCTATTCCTCTTCTTCCTTTTATTATTATTATTATAATTATAATATACCGTAGCGGACAAACTATTTAATATGTTAGTAACTAAATGTTAGTAAGTATTATGGAATGCACAGCGAGGTGAGCAAGCGGAAGTGTACCCATGTTCGCACTCTTCTGATAAGACGGGAATGCGGCGTATCGCTTCAACATACTGTTTAGTACGCGAGCGTGCGATTCGATAGTACGTAGCTTATGTTTTTTCCAGTCGCCAGGAAAAAGCTGGTTTCTTAGCAACAAGTCTTTTGGCCTGAAAATAAGCCAAAACTGCAAAGCGGTAATGATGCAACTGAGTGTAAGAGCGAAGCCAGCGTGTGCAAACTAGCAGCCAGGGAAAGAGGAACAGTGAGGCGAAGGAGAGATCTCTGACATGCCTATATGACTAAGTATGTGTGTGTGTGTGTGTGAGTGTGTATGTGTGAGACAACTCAGTCGGTAACGTTAGGAAGGTCATCAGGTTTAGGGGTTTGGTAAAGCATCACAGAAAGACATTCTTTTCTTCTGAGACATCAAACCACCTCAGCTCCTGTGTGTATGTGTGTATGTCTCTCTCTTTCTCTGTCTTTTTCTCTCTCTGTCTCTCGCACACGCACACACACTTTCACGTTGCGGTCCCTGCAGGGCGATGTATTTCCAAAACAAACACGCAGAGAATTCCTCCCCCCCCCTCTCTCTCTGTAAGAAGGGGGGAAGAAAGGGGATGGAAAATATAACCTGAGAGAGAGAGAGAGAGAGCGAGAGAAAGGAAAGTCTAGCGGAGACATTCTCGGGGCAGAAGGACAGACAGTGTGTGATGACAGAGGATTTTTCGGATCACCTCCGGCTATATTATTGTACCTCTCAAAGTAAAGGCAACACCACACACATACACAGACACACATACACACACACAGAGACACACTTTCACTCGGCATGTCAGCCCTGCAGCTGGTTTTTGTTATTGTTTATGAGCTTGGCGCATTTCCCCGCATTTCTGTTCCACACACAAAAGCACATTGAAAACAAATTGAGTGAATCTGCTGCACACTGTGGAATGTATATAAATGTGTGTCTATGTGTGTGTTCAGATTTGGAGGGTCGACAGGAAAGGAAAAAAAACAAAACACAATCACTGAAGAAGCAGGATTGTTCAGAAATGAGCTACTTTTTAGCTTCTCAGGATTACTGAGTCCCGATGCGGTTTGATTTTCTTTTTTTATTATAATTTTTTTTTCATTTTCAGTTTGATTTTCATGACTTTCCATTCACGTCAGTGTCTTTTTCCTGAGAGCGAGGCTCACACGGGGTGGAGTTAGCAGTAGCCCAAGATCCTCAGACTGGCACAGAACATCATGCGCTAAGTTAAAAAAAAAAAAAAAAAAACATACATTTATTGGTTTTTGCACCACAGTATGTTTGAGATGAAATCAAATGGAGCTCAAAATGCGGCAGTGCTTTAAAGAACTAATTTCATGAATCAAGATAAACGCATGGTTTTAAATCATGTGTAGTCTGCCTGTAGACTGAAAGCCATAAACATCACATGGCAACGTGTCTTTCATAGGCTCGCTTGATTTAAAGGCCCGGTTTAGTTTTATTCAGATCAGGAGATCAACTAGTCTATTGCAGAACTTTAGACCTGAAAGGCTCAGGTTGCTTTCGAGTCAAGTTTATAATGAGTTTTTGAAGCAGATCGTCCACCAGATATACAGTCATGTTCAAAGGTTAGTATTCTTTTACATACTATTAATACAATTATAAAAATTATCTATAAAAACATAATAAAATCATCTGATCGTAGGTGGTCTCAGTATTAGACAAATACAACCTTAAAACAAACAATAAAAAACAGTTTTTATCTTGTCATTATGTATTTTACAAAACTGAAGACAAAAAGGAAAAAAAAAAACCCAGGCAGGCAATACTAAGTACCCCCTTAATGCTTCCACAAGATGTAAGAGACTAAGTTGCAGCCAGATGCTGCTTATCATCAGCCCTTGATTAATTGATCATCAGCAGGTGTGCAGTCCGTCTATAAAAGCAAAGGTTTTGGCAGGTTGCTGTTCTGGGGCATTCTGGTGTGTGTTAACACAAAGCCATGAGGGAAAAAAACATAAGCGATGGTTTTAAAGAAGCAATTGTTACTGCACATCAAATCTGGAAAGGATTATGAAAACCATTTCCAAACAATTTGGAGTTTAACGGTCTACAGTGAAAAAGATTAGTCACAAGCGTGCTTGAAAAGCATTCAAGACGGGTTGCCAGTCTTCTCAGGAGTGTACGTCCCAGCACATTCACCCCAAGGTCAGATCGTGCAATGCTCAAAGAAATGCAATAGTAACAAAAAAAACTACTCAGCTCTCAGACACTACAGGCCTCACTGAGCTTGTTAAATGTTAAAGTCCGTGATGGCACAATTAGAAGAAGACCGAACAAGTGCAGTTTGCTTGGAAGGATTGGCAGGAGGAACCTCTTCTATCTTAAAAGAACATGGAAGCACTAATGAGGGTAAAAAAAAAACTCTGATCAAACCATGAGACGTCTGGAACGATGATGTCTAGACCAAAGTGGAGTTGTTTGGTCTTAAGGTCCAGCACCATGTTTGGCGAAAGCAAACCAAACAGCATTTCTCCAGAGACACCTCTGTCACTCCCACTGTCAGGCACGGTGGTGAAGGGGTGATGATTTGGGCTTGTTTTTTGCAGCCGCCGGACCTGGTCACCCAGAATATTCTAAAAAAGCAAATGTGACTCCATCTGTCCGACAGCTAAAACTGCTCTAAAATCGGAACTGGGTCATGGAACGGGACAATGCTCCGAAGCACACCAGCAAATCTACATTAGAATGGCTGAAAAACAAAATAATCAAGGTTTTGGAATGGTCTCATCCAAAGTCCAGACCTCAACCCAATTGGAATGCTGTAGAAACCTTAAGAGAGCGGTGCCTAAGAGAATACCCAAAAAACCTCAATGAACTGAAGCAAAGAACGGACGAAAATAATATTAAAGAAATATAAAGTCATACAGGAAACAATTACTTCATGTTATTGCTTCTAAAGGTGGATCTACATGCTAAAAATCATAATAGTTAATATGTTCTACATGTTTTTTTTCCCTTTTTGGTTTCATTGTTGTTCTACACTGCTCAAAAAAATAAAGGAAACACTAAAATAACACATCCTAGATCTGAATGAATGAAATGTTCTTTTTAAATACTTGACTACAACTATGAAAACAACAAAGTATTTAATCACAAAAAATCACACAGAAATCATGGAAATCAAATCAATGGACCAATGGAAATCTAATTTATTAACCCATGGAGGTCTGGATTTGGAGTCACACTCAAAAGTGGAAAAGTGGAAAAACACACTACAGGCTGATCCAACTTAAAACAAGTCAAAATGAGGCTCAGTAGTGTGTGTGGCCTCCACGTGCCTTTATGACCTATGACCCCTACAACGCCTGGGCATGCGCCTGATGAGGTGGCGGATGATCTCCTGAGGGATCTCCTCCTAGACCTGGACTAAAGCATTCGGCAACTCCTGGACAGTCTGTGGTGCAATGTGGTGTTGGTGGATGGAGCAAAACATGATGTCCCAGATGTGCTCAATTGAATTCAGATCTGGGAAAAGGGCGGGCCAGTCCATAGCATCAATGCCTTTGTCTTGCAGGAACGGCTGACACGTTCCAGCAACATGAGGTAGCATTGACTTGCATTAGGAGGAACCCAAGGCCAACGGCACCGGCATATGGTCTCACAAGGGGTCTGAGGATCTCATCTCGGTACCTAATGGCAGTCAGACGACCTCTGGCGAGCACATGGAGGGCTGTGCAGCCCACCAAAGAAATGTCACCCCACACCATTACTGACCCACTGCCAAACTAGTCATGCTGGAGGATTTTGCAGGCAGCAGAACGTTCTCCAGGATGTCTTCAGACTCTGTCACGTCTGTCACATGTGCTCAGTGTGAACCTGCTTTCATCTGTGAAGAGCACAGGGTGCTAGTGGCAAATTTGCCAATCTTGGTGTTCTTTGGCAAATGCCAAACGTCTTGCACGGTATTGGGCTGTAACCACAATCCCCACCTGTGAACGTCAGGCCTTCATACCACCCTCATGGAATGTGTTTCTGACCGTTTGAGCAGACACATGCACATTTGTGGCCTGCTGGTGGTCATTTTGCAGGGCTCTGGCAGTGCTCCTCCTGTTCCTCCTTGCACAAAGGCAGAGGTAGCGGTCCTGCTGCTGGGTTGTTGCCCTCCTACAGCCTCCTTCACGTCTCCTGATGTACTGGTCTGTCTTCTGGTAGCGCCTCCATGCTCTGGACACTACGCTGACAGACACAGCAAACCTTCTTGCCACAGCTCGCATTGATGTGCTATCCTGGGTGAGCAGCACTACCTGAGTTACTTGTGTGGGTTGTAGACTCCGCCTCATGCTATCACTAGAGTGAAAGCGCTGCCCGCATTCAAGTGACCAAAACATCAGTCAGAAAGCATAGGAACTGAGAAGTGGTCTGTGGTCAGCACCTGTAGAACCACTCCTTTATTAGGGGTGTCTTGCTAATTGCCTATAATTTCCACCTGTTGTCTATTCCATTTGCACAACAGCATGTGAAATTGATTGTAAGTCAATGTTGCTTCCTAAGTGGGCAGTTTGATTTCACAGAGGTGTGATTGACTTGGAGTTACATTGTTTTGTTTACATCAAAAACATAGAAGTAAAAGAGGGAACATGGCTGTATATGCTTTAGAATCCATCATCCTGCACCACATCATCAGTACTGTATGTTTACATTAATGAAAACTTAACAGATATCTTCATGCAGAGCATCTTACATTCATCGCATTTTACATCCGAACAGTTGAGCAGTGATTGCCTCGGGCAAGTGGCAGCTTGGTGATGCTGGGGAATGGAACCTTCCCATTAGTAGTTGTAGTAGTAGTTCAGTTTTAACCACCCTGCCCCTGGTCTCACTGCTCGCCAAATACCTCCATGCCGTGGCCCAGCAGGAACCCAAACACTGGATCAGCGTTTTAATTTGTTTGGAACGATTTTCTATGACTTTTTTAACAGTTTAAATGACCTTGAGACGATAAAATGACGTTGAGATAAGGTTGATCGCAATGTTTCAAATACAACCCCAAAACAACGAAATCGTAACCTTGATTTAGGATGTTTTTAAAAGGGTTCAGAGCTTCTCATGTGATGCATCTCTTGTTAGTGTTATATTGTTACCACTCTGCTTTGCTTCCCTTCAGAAATATCCTAAATTTCTATACTGTAATATGTTTTTTTGTGCTGCTCATTGTTATGTACTGTATGTGCATTTACTAGCATCAACAGCATGCCCCCTAATGGTCCAGTGGTAAGCGCCAGAGAACCGCAGTTCAAGTCCCACTCAGGCCATCTGTTTGGTATTAATATTGTTTTGAAGTTGGTTTTGCAGCATTGTATTCGGTGCATGCGTTCCCGTTGTTTCGACGCCATTTCATCAAAGACATTTTGACTTTCAACCTAATACGAAAGTTGTCCCAGCACCCATAAAAGTGACAAATTAACATCACCACAAACCAGAAAGCTTTCCTTTTACTCTTCTCTTTACATTTTTTCTGGTACAAGTTCATCTTTATCATTGGGATGTTTCAGGACTGTACCCTTATTTATTTATTTATTTAAACCGTTGTTGACAGACTCTAAGCCTTCATCTAATCAGATGGTCTTGGACTTGGCTGAGGCAGGCACTTTATCTGTGATGACTTATTTCTGCAGTCCACTCCTGTTAGCCTGCAATAACAGAAGTGGACTCCATAGTAACTTGAACACCTCTCCGGTTGTACTGAACCTCCAACCTCATAGCACACAACATGATCACGAATCAATCCCTTCTACAGTATACCTATCTGATATCACTTTAATGAGGATGGGTTCCCTGTTAAATCTGGTTCCTCTCAAGGTTTCTCCCTGTTGTCATCTCATGGAGGTTTTTCCCTTGCTTGCTCATCAGGGACAAACTGATCATTATAATTTATATACAGTACAGACCAAAAGTTTGGACACAACTTCTCATTCAAAGAGGTTGAATTTGTATTATGGCAAAAAAAAAAAAACAGCTAAGTAAAGAAAAACGAGCGGCCATCATTACTTTAAGAAATGAAGGTCAGTCAGTCCGAAAAATTGGGAAAACTTTGAAACTGTCCCCAAATGCAGTCACCAAAACCATCAAGCAATTTTATACCGTGTTTGTTTTGACGATGTTTGTTGGACTTACGAACAAATTTGACTTACGAACGAGCTCTCATTCTTATGTTGGGGACTTACTGAGTACTGTACTTCCTCACACTTTTCAAATTATTTCTATGGTTTTTTTGATTCTGAGAAGCTGCTTCATGACATGAAACCGAATTCAATTAATAAATTCTTCCCGGTTTTGAGGCTCATCAGTGGTTTGCATCTTGCAGTGAAGCCTTCCATTGACTGTTAGGAAAACGCCTTCCTCCTGATCTAACCAGGGGATTTTCTTCACCAGGGAAAACTCTCATCATCCACCCCCGCTTTTTTCCCAAGATCTTCCAGACCATTTGGCGTTCCTGAGCTAATCAGTGTGATTTAGCCAGAGCTAATGCTTTCGCGATCTCACCGACGGGTCTGTTTAGATTTTCTCAGACTAACCATACTGTAGCTTGCTTCTTCAGCAGTCCCGGGACTGCTTCCCATTTGTTTGCTTAGCTATACGCAGCATCGCACCCGGCCCTTCGACAACCGAACAGCACCTCGATATCCGTTTGTTTCATGCAACATACCGAACCAGGTGTCCTGAAGATACGTTCAGAAACCTGTCACTGATTGCAGTATTTAGGCTAGATCATGCTTTCCTGAAGCTTGCCACCGCTTCGAATGGAAGAATGTCTGGTCGTTCCAGAGGAACATCTGAGTTTGGACTGAAAATTAAAACCACAAGTGAAAAAAAAAAAAAAAGGAAAGGAAGGAGGGGTGAATTTTCATCTCTCTTTTGGAAGCTGTCGTGTCTCTCTCATCAGCGGCTCATTAGTCAGCTCTGCTTTGTGCTCAGACCTCATCCTGTTATGCATAAGAGAGTGTGTGTGTATGTGTATGTGTGTGTGTGTGTGTGTGTGTGTGTGTGTGGATATTTGCGTGAGCGAGCCACTCCTTTATAATAGGAGACACTTGGATTGCATGTGGCTTACAGACCATGTGTGTGTGTGTGTGTGTGTGTGTGGACTGAATATGGGCAGTGCATCAGAGCTTTGGAAGGAAGGAGTCACTGCCGGTAAAAGAGACTGAGGGAGGGAAGGAGGGAGGGAGAGAGGGAGAAAACACGAGAATGTTAAATATGAGACATCACAAGTAGAAAAGATAAACATTTACACAAACCCGCCGGTGTGTGTGTGTGTGTGTGTGTGTGAGAGAGAGAGAGAGAGAGAAACATAAAAATCATTATAGAAAAACATACAGGGGCGAAGAGTCAAAGCCGAGGTGGTGAAGACGGGTCCAAGTGCGAGATGTCGTGAAGCGTGGAGAAATGGAAAGAGAGAAAAAGAGAGCGGGGTACAAAAGGGACGAGTTCAGATGAAGTGAGAGATGGAGGGATGGAAGGAGGATGCAGAGAAGAGGGGGGTGAGAGAGAGGGGGGGCAAAGTAGGTTAAAGTATGGAGAAAGGGTGAGGATGTTCATAGTGTAGGATAGAATGGACAAGAGAAGAAAGAGAGAGAGAGAGAGAGAAAAGAGAGAGAAACAAGCTACAGGTTTTTTTTTTTGCAAATGGAGAGCTCGCTCTAACACACTTCAACACTTTTCTGCAGCGTTTTCATTTTCAGCGGTAGTCAAAGTTGTATTGTGTTTAGAGTTGAGACTCTGTGAGGGAACAGTGAGCCCTAACGGATCAGTTACTTCAGCTCGTGTGTGTGTGTGTGTGTGTGTGTGTGAGAGAGAGTGCTGGCGTGTTGGAAAGCAGGGAGGCAAAGTAAAGGAGGGGAAAAGTAACTGGCAAAAACACAGAGGAATGACGAGGGAGGAGAAGAAAAGTGCAGGGAGGAGAGAGAGAGACTGTGTGTGTGTGTGTGTGTGTGTGTTGTGGTGGGTACAGAAAAGAAAGAGGAGAGGAGAGAAAATGCGAAAGGAGTGAGAGTGTGTGTTTCCAGGGAGTGGCTAGCGAGACCGTGAACGTCTGCGTTCCTAAACGGAGGGGAGTTTCCTTGGAGAGGGAGAAAACCTCAGCAGTGTGTGTGTGTGTGTGTGTGTGTGTGTGTCTGTGTGTATGTGGGGTTTAATGATTAAGTCATGTGATATCGTTGGGAACAAAAATCCTCCAGCAGTGCCACTGAGTGGAAGCGAAAACAGTTTTAAAAAACATTGCGAAGCAAAAAACTGTACAATAGTGTGGTGGGCATAGTGCACTTAGTGACCTGTTTTACACACACACACACACACACACACACACACACACACACACACACACACACACACACACACACGGGGGCTGCCTGTGGATATAGGCCAGATGCCGAGACAACTGTACATCATCAGCATGCGTGATGGGGGATGTAATTGCGTGTGTGTGTGTGTGTGTGTGTGTGTGTGTGTGTGTGTGTGTGTAGCTGGTACTTGTCTAGCAGAAAGAAATGTAAATCACTTACAGTCGCCTGAAGTAAATTTAGTACGTCTTTTTCCAGCTGTTTGCGTGCAGACTTTGAGTGAGGGAGGGACGTTTTGCATGCATGTATATGTATATGTGTGTGTGTGTGTGTGTGTGTGTGTGTGTGAGAGAGACGTTCTAACAAAAACCTATTGAATTTTCTGGTGCTTTCTGTTCCACAGACACGCCATGCTCTCCCTAGACGAGCCGCTGGACCTGAAGGTCTCCTCAAGCCGGGACAGAACGCACAGAACGTCTATCTGCGCCCCGCTCCGATTCGCCCGGACCAGGGTACCCCGCCCGTCACGCAGCTCTGACACGGGTCTGTGAACACACACACACATATCCATGTATAGGCATTAAGGCTGTTAAACATGCTGTTAATTTGCACATGAATAAAATCTGAGTGGATGTAAATACAAACGAGGCTATAATTAGTCATATATTCGTAAACTAGCAGAAGTACACGTCATTAACATGCTTTAATGTAATCAGTGATATTATTATGATTTCAGGTTGAAGCCTGAATCTCTGTCTAACTTATTAATACAAAAGAAATCACATTCTGTAAGGTTGAGGTCGAGTCAGACAAATACACTCCCTGTTCGGTAATCGGAGAGTGAATCATAGATGAGGAATCGACAAAGTAAATCAGATAAAGATGAAGTTTTGTCTTAAAACGACTCCAGCGTGTTAAAATTCACTTATACCACTTCAGCGCTGTTATTTCAGCCAAAGTGAAAATCTGAACTAATCCCAGTAAAAATATTCACTTAATCTTTTCTAATTAATATCTATTGGTGCAGGTGTTTGTTTACGTTGAGACAGTAGCGCATTAGTAGCTTATTTTTAAGTAGATTATTAAATCCCACACATAACTGTTCATAACATCACTTTTATTATTACTTTTATTCACTTAAATTATGATTTCACTTATGCAGATTAAACTTCAGGCAGAGATCCAAGCACTGCAAAAGATTCAGTAAATTCTGTCCAGCGGTCGATTTGAGACACGTCCACAGTTTGACGCATGCGCAGGACTTGGCTTTTACTAAACGTTTTGATTTAATTTATGGTGCAGGTTAATCTTGAGGCAAACACAGAAGGACTGGCAACGTTTCCTTGAATTCTGTTAAGCCAGTTGTACGTGATGCTGTGACAAAATCTGGCCGGACAGACATACAGACAGACGGAAATTTTTTCAGAGACAGGTTTCAGGACCTCCAGTGTATGAAATGTAAAGCGATCAATGACCGATGTACAGACAGAACCTCTCTTTCATTCATATAGATCAAACAAAGGAAGTAAAGATTTAAGTAACACCCACACGCTACACAAAACCCATGTTTTATTCCTGTTTTATTTTTTTAATGTTTTATTTTATTTTGTCTTAATAGATATGTCAGACTCTCCCACACCCTCGAAACCAGACCTCAGTGCGTGTCCCTCCTCGTCTCCTCCCTCTCCTCAGCACTCCTCTTCCAGCTGCGGTCCCCTGTCGCCCCCTCAGGCCAGGGTGAGCTGTAACACACACCCATCACGGACAACAAGGACATTAAACACACTCCCTCCTGGGCTGTGCTCCAGGCTCTGTCTCTCTCACACACACACACACACACACACACACACACACACACACACACACACACACACTCTTCGTCGATTCCCCATCGCCGTGCTCGAGTCAAATCCTGTCCTTAATCGGCTGAAGGGAAGATTGTTCCAGGGGTTGTTCTTGGATGCCCGAGGGATTGACTCGTTAGCGTGGGTTTTGAGGAAGAGCAATTACCCACAAGGCTTTACTTAAAAAATTTTTTTTTTTATAAATGATGCAATTTCCAGATTCAGTTTTATTCTTTCTTTCTCACTGGCTGGGAGGTTGCACGCGAGTTATAATCAATAAGCAAGCTAACCCGCGTACTCGTCACCTTCTTCGAAACGTGCGGCATCTAAAGATGTCAGTTATTTATTTATTTATTTATTTATTTAAATCACAACACAAAACTCAATTAAACAAAAAGCAGACGTTTTATTAGTTGCATAAGTGTCCGCCCGCGCGGAATCACAGCAACAAGTATTCTGGGATATGTCTCCGTCAGCGTTGCACATCTGGATCCTGATGTCATGCCCATTCTTCTTGGCCAAATCGCTCGAGTTCTGGATAACACCAGTTTAAAATCTAATCAGATTCAGGTCCCTGGCTTCGATTTGTGCTTCCTGACATACTCAGGCTCTTGGATTCGAACCGTTCAAGGTGAACTTCTGCTACAGTCTCGAGTCGACCAGAACAAGGTGTCCTTCCAAGGTTTCGCTGCATTCGGTTCTGTCCATTATCATCTCAAGGTTTAACCTGCTGAGGAACAGAAACACTGATGACGTAGTGCTTCCACCACGATGCACAAGGCTTTATTATGATATCATTGAACAGGTTTTTTTTTTTTTTTAAATCATAATTTAATTTAAAAAGTGGAACTGGAGTATATCAAACTACAACAATATTTCATTTTGAGATAAACGCAGTCTAATACTCTGTCTAGTCCAGACTGCTGACTTGACAATTATCCAGAAGATGATCATCGACACCCTCCCGAAGGAGGAGAAGGTGAAGCTTATTCATGGAAAGTTGACTGAAAGGGAAAACTGTGGTAGGAAAATGTGCACAAGCACCAAGGATGACCGCAGCCTTAAGAAGATGGTCAAGAAAATCGATTCAAGACCTCGGGAGAGCTTCACAATGAGTGGAGTGAGGCTGGAGTCAGTGCATCAAGAGCCAGAGAAATAGGCTAAAACTGCGGCATTCTTAGTATAAATCCTTTCCTGAACTAAGAAGAAAAATAACTGGACTGTTTCTCAGTGGTCCAAAGTTCTTCTTTTTGGAGATCAACGTCCCAGAGTCTAGAGAAAGAGTGAAGAGGCAGAGAATCTGCGTTGCTTGGAGTGCAGTGTGTCAATTTCCACAGTCTGTGATGATGTAGGGTGGCATGTCATCTGCTGGTGTCGGTCCATTGGGTTTTATCAAGTCCAAAGTCAACGTATCCGTCTACCAGGGGATTTTTAGCCACTTCACGCTTCCGTCTGATGACAAGCTTTATGGAGATGCTGCAGGACTCAACACCTTCCCACAGGGCCAAAACTACCACTAACTGGTGTGCTGTCCATGATACAGTATTACTGTGTTTGATTGGCCAGCGAACTCGCCTGTCCCAAATCACGTAGACAAGTGTCACGTCTGCGGGACACTGTCAAGAGGAAGATGAGAAACACTTGATCCAAAATGTCATACTGATGCAGTATTTCATGCTAAAAAGCCCAGACCGAGTGCATAAATTAACGTAATATTTTTAGAATTTCTTTATTGTTAAACCTTTTTGGATTGATCTTAGGAGATATGATAAAAAATAAAAAAAAAACTGCAGTATCTCAAAATATTATCTCATAGGCTGTAAGCAATAATCATTAAAATTAACACCAAATACAGCTTGAAATATTTTGCTTTCACAATCTATACATAACCTCAAAAAAAAAAAAAAAAACACCCACGACCTTGTTTTTCACACGCAGGATTCAGAGTCTATGGGTTACCTGGAGGGTGAGGTTTCTCCTCCTCCACGTCCTCCAGGATTCCAGTTTTTTCTACCAATCGGGGCAGGGGGCAGCCTCCTCCCACCCAGCTCTATACTCAGTGCTCAGCGCCGGGACAGACGCGATTCTCCTGAACCGGCGGAGGAACAGCTCGCCTGCCGCTGGCTCCGGGTGAGCAAGCCGATTTTCCTTGAGCCTCAGTTAAGCACTTGATACTGTATTTCTCTGGGCGTCAGTTGCTCACAGATTAGGGTTGAAAAGCAAAGCACAAATAAACTGCATCTCTGGGTCCAATTAAACAGTCATTAAACTGTAATAAAAAAATTAATAAATGCGCATGCTTTTTTTTTTCATAAAAAAAAAAAAAAATCCTTCCATGCTCTAGTGACCCCTGGTGGAAGTTTTCAAACCTCCATTTTTTTCTATGTCTGCTTGGTTCTGTAGTGCCATCTGCTGTTCGAATGCCTGCAGGATCTGGTGGATCACGTGACCGAGTCCCACGTCAAGCCTGAGAGGAGCTCAGGCTACTGCTGCCACTGGGAAGGGTGCGCGCGCAAGGGCCGCGGCTTCAACGCCAGGTGACTGGATATTCGGGTCCAGACTCAGACGATGCGTCTTAATTTAATACCAATACTAACCAGCAGAATGAAATACACATACAACACAAATAGAAGACTTGAAAGATGAATAGAAAAAAAGCAATACTATATGAGAGGGAGTGCCGTTGTGCTCAACATCAGCACAGATGTAGGCACAGGCCATCAGGGTGAGCGCTTCCTTAACGTTAGTTTAGCGGGAATGAACAGTATACTGGAGGAATGTATACCATACCTGTCTGCACACTGGTGAGTTCCTGAGGTAAAGCATCAAACAGTCACAAACTCCATCATCATTGAGAACTAAATAGACACTACGAAGGGCAGTCATAAAATTAGCATTATCGACTGAAAAAACATACTTGCCCAAATTATGTCTCCATAACTGAATACGCTCATGAACATTTCTTCTTGTTTTAGAAAAAAAGCCTGTAGTTTAGTTCCCCACAATGCCGCTAGAGGGTCAAAACCAAAACGGCGCACATGGGTGAAAAAATTGAAGCGCGTCTCCTTCATGACAACGCTCCAGCCTGTTCAGCTCACAAAACGATGAACTTGCGAGTGACTTGGAGTACGAAATTCTGCTTCATCCCCTCTACTCTACCCCTTGAAGAAACCACTTAGTGGCAGGGCTTTGACACCGACGAGGTGATTATCGAGGTGGAACTTTTCCTCAAGAGCCAAAAAGAAGGCTTCTTCAAAGACTGCCTCCACCAGCTCAGAAATGCCTCGTGGACTGTTTGGCGTAACGGCCATCATTACATCTGTCAGAAAAAGCGTGCGGCTTGCAAGCAGAACAACACCCTCCTGACCATGAAGCACTGTACAGTAGGGGGCAGCATTATGTTACAGAAGGGAATGGTGCATTATAAAAAAAGATAATATATTGGAGCAATATCTCAAGACGGCGATCAAAAAGTTAAAGCTTGGCCACCAATGGTACTTTCAAATAGACAGTGACCCCAAGTGCACTTCCAAAGTTGTAGCCAAATGGCTTAAGGATAATAAAGTCAAAGTATTGACTATGTGGTATTGAAAGTGGCCCTGACCTCAATCCAGAAGAAAACTTGTGTGTAGAACTGATAAAGCACATTTTGACCAATGAGGCCTACAAACCTGACTAAGTTATATCAGTTCTCTCAGGAGGAATGGGGTAAAAAAAAGAATTCAGCCAGTTATTTTAAAGGATTTAAAGGAAATGCTACTAAATACTTACTAGAAATAAACAAATAAAAGCTGAAATTAATCTTTCCCTCTACTATTATTCTGACATTTCATATATAATGACATAAGACAAGGAAAGGTTACTGGGATTAAATCAGGAATTGTGAAATAAATAAATAAAAAAAAAGAAGTTAAACTTCTGATTTAATCGCAATCCCACTGTAATTGTAATATAAATTGGTGCTTAACGATTTTAACTTCCCCATATTTGGTTTTCACGATGTAGTGACTTAGCAGAGAATAAAACAATTTGAGGGCGTGCTTTGACAGGACAATTATTATTATTATCGTTAATTATTTTCCAAAAAAAAGAAACAAGTTCTGAAGTGGTTTTAAGAGCAATTTACAAACAGTACAATTTAGTATTTATTAAAGAATGACTCGTACTTGTTCTCTGTTCCTTGTTAAAAAAAAAAGAGTGTAAACAAATTATCATTTACAGTTTGCCTGGAAGCATATTACTGAGAAATCTATGAAGTTAAAGCTGTAAACTATTCTGTCCTGAGAATTCGTCAAATCTTTAAAGAAATGTCTTAATAGTACATGGTTTTTTTACAAATGTTTTTTTTTTTCCAGTACAAACTGGATCTTATTGTTGAGAGTTGTTGGCAGGAAGCAATGTTCTGTTTTCCCCAGTACAGAATGAGGTATAGTTCCTCGGGCGTGTCTGGGCTCGAGCTCGAGCTGGTTTTTGCTGATCTGACATCAATGAATACTGAATAGAATCAAAACAATCCGATACTATATACACAGGAAGTCTACACAAGAAGAAGAACACATAGATGCAGATCCAGATAATGATATAGATGTATGTGGTGTGTGAGGCATTTTAAGTGTGTGCTTATCCAGTGTGATAATAAAACATGTCTCTTGGGTAGGTACAAGATGCTGATCCACATCCGCACACACACCAACGAGAAACCCCACCAGTGTCCTATCTGTAGCAAGAGCTTTTCCCGGCTGGAGAACCTCAAAATACACACACGGTCGCACACAGGTGAGACAAAGACACTCGGCTTACACCATATCCCAGCTTACACCCGCATCAGTTGCTGTGTCCTTTAGAGCGAGGATTGTTGCAGTTTTGTCCGAGTCGTTGGTTACATATTCGCATGCATGAGGAAAAGACGTAAAGTTAACATTCCTTTGCTGTGTTTCAGCATCTCACATCAAATCTTTAACAGATATTTGCTTCAGGCCAAAAAAAAAAGTTTCTTCTTCTAATTGTAACTTGAACTCATAGAAATTCTGACTTTCCACTTCTGAGGTGCAGTATATTGAAACAAATCAAGTCCAGTCCAGTCTTTACAGTATATACATTAGATACATATATTGTTCCTTATTCTTTGCATATCCCAGTTTTTATTGGGATCAGAGACCAGGGTCAGCCATTATACGGCTCTCCAGGAGCAGGCAGGGTGAAGGGCCCCTGCCCAAGAGCCCAACAGCGGAAACCTGGTGGAACTGGGGCTTGACCCACTGATCTTCCGATCAGAGTAACTCGGAGCCACCACTGCCTCAAGGATTATCCCATGCCATGCTAAAATGTGTTGCTAGTGTACATAATTTCACAGTGTCGAATGGTTTGAATTTCTGTTGAATTGGAGTATTTCCAAACTTTGATGCAAGGTCCAATCTTCCATTTGTCTTTGTGGGAGTCGTGATGAACCCAAGAGAAAGGGTTTCCCCGGCTCTCTTGCGTACTGGAAGTGTACATCAATCGTCACATGGAGGGTAGGGATAGCTCAGTGGTTAAGATGTACTACTGATCGGAAGGTCCTAGATTCAAACCCCAGCACCACCAACATGCGCCACTGAGATGCACTTGAGCAAGGCCCATGGCCGTCAACTGCTGATACGCTTATTGAGATAAATGTAAGTCAAAAAACCATGTCACGCTGGTTGTAACATTTCCTTTCTTCCAGTCGTTCATCATGTCTCTACTCCACCTTTCTTTCTTTGTTCAGGAGAGAAGCCGTACGCGTGTCCGTACGAGGGTTGTGGAAAGCGCTACTCCAACTCCAGCGACCGCTTTAAGCACACGCGTACACACTACGAGGACAGACCATACTGCTGCAAGATGGTCGGCTGTCCCAAGCGCTACACAGATCCCAGCTCCCTCCGTAAGCACATCAAGGCTCACGGCCACTCCGTCTCGACAGGTCCCGAGCCGACGGTCACAACCAGCGATCCTCCGACCTCTCCCGCCTCAGCAGCGAGAGCTCATCTGGTGTTGCCCGGAGCCGCACTGGCTCTCCTGCACGCCTTTACAGGGCCACTCATGGCACTGGGTGCCTCACCACTTGATCTCTCAATGTCTGCCGGGCACACGGGGGCAGAAGCTGTGCTCCGTCATAACATCATGGCTCCAGGGCTGGGCAAGGCACCTCTCTTCGACCCTTTACTGCTTCCTTCATTTGGGCTTGAGGGTAAACAAGGGGTCTTGAAGGAGAAGGGTGCTGATGATGAGGATGAGAATGAGAACAGGGAGATAAAGGAAGGACGCAACGCTTTATCCTGGGTGTTTGTCCCGCCGGGTATGATGATGCTCAAGCAGGCCATAGTCAGCTAGACTGGGATCATGTCGGATGTCATGTGATCTGTAAAAATGGTATAATCGAAAACATGTAAACCACCATCATTCATAGATTCATGCTCATCTAGCTCATTTAAAAATCTTGACGCGTTTCGAGTTTTTCGAAGCACATTCTAATATAACAGCATATTTCGGGCAGCAAACATACCAAACCGGCAGTATTTTTCATTTCGCTGCAAGTATTTTCACTTCCCTTCAGACGTGTATGGATTAAAATACAATCCGGTACTAATTTGAATTTCAAACATCAGTTGTGTTCAACAAACACAAATATGTTTCTTGCACCTGTTTCTTCCTCCTTCCTGCTAAGAACAAACACTGATTTAGCACTAATTGTGATCTAAAGACCCACAGTGACCAAACAATGAGTGCAGGATGCAGTGCGAGATAAGAAGTTATACAGTACGGATATATGGATGTACATGTGTGTGTTCAGTGTATACGCCTTTCATACTCATCTAGTTGTTTGACCAGCTGGCACAGATCGAATGTTAACAAGAAACCGAGAATATGAATGACGACGATCTCAAACAGATTCAGAGCGCAGGAATGCAGACGTTTGACACATGCCTACCGGTATCATGGCCGCATCCTGCTGACCTTTAAAGATAAAGGTGTTGTGACGTTAAAAACCGTTAACAGAATTATACTGGGCAAACAAAAACCCAAGCTGACAGTGTTTCCTCATATACGAAACCACCCTAAGCAAATCATTATTGCGGGAATTTAACGTTAATTGCAGATTCCTTATCTCTTCGAGCAGTTACAGTTTTTTCCCCATCCTTCATACTGACAGCTTTCACCAGGAAAGTGACAAAATAAATAAAAAAATAAAAAAAACAGCACGAGGGCCATTCTGATAACAGACGATGACCAGCTCCTGACTAGTTTTGCACAATCATTGTCATGACCTCCATGACCGTCGTGTTGTTCAGTAAGCAGTTCAAGTGCCTTTATCATGAGCTTATTGCTGTGCTTTATAATAGTCGACCGACTCGTGCATGTAACGGCAGCTTGAAGTGGTCTCTTTCTCGGGCATATGCGTTTTTCGTACCGTTTCCAAGTCTCATATATTCTGCATGGCCAAACAAACACACGAAAAATCCTTAAGTTTGATTACAGAGCGCAATCTGATGGCCACTTCATGCCTTTCATCATTTGAGTCTTGGAATATACCTGTGCCATCAGGGGAGGAAAGTCCCATCGATGTGATGACTTGGTGATTCAGGTCGCCAGCTGACTTTATTTTATTGCCACGTAACGTCGCTGAGACTAGACCTGAGCAACTGAAACAACCCCAGATCATAACACGGCCTCCAGAGGCACTGTGCATGATGGGTGCACATCGCTTCTTGAGCTTTCTTTTCTAACCGGACATGTCCACGGCTCTGAAATAGGGTCAATCTGGACTCATCAGACCACATGACCTTTTTCCATTCCACTGTAAGTTAGGCATTTATGTTCCCAAGCAAACCGAAGCCTTTTGTTCTGATTCGTCTCACTAACAAGTGGTTTTCTTACAGACTCACAGCTGTTAAATACAGTACCTCACATTCTTACCACGTCCATACTTTCATTATTAAATAGTGTGGCTGTTATTCCTACAGTTAATGCAAGGTAACCAAATACACAAACGATCTCCAAGAATGCTAATTTGTGATTTTAAAAAGATTTTTAAAAAGATTTTAAGGTCAATAATTTAGTTGTTACCAAATTTATTGTTTTTGGCCTCACTGTCCAAACTGTGGAAATGTCAGTAAAACCTTATTGATAGACGGCACTTAGGATTACAGTAGGTAATGAGCTATTGTTTGTTTTCTGAGACAGATGGGTTTGAGACATTGAGAAAATGCAGTTATCACAAGTTGAACTGAGAGGCAGTATTTGATTATTTCTATGCAAATTATGTTACGACACTTGTAAAACTGGAACACGGTTAACTATTACTTGTCTATGATGCGGTGAAATCCAGTTCATCAAATATGACATGGGATTTATCTATTTTATTTTTTTACATCCCCCAACATGAAACATAATGAGAGTATATACACATCGTCTTATTCAGGATTTTGTATGGCTTTGTATATGATGGTAAATCAAACGATTACTGCTGAAAGAGACCACTGGACACTGCCATGACTTGCACCAGACATGCTGCAGCCACTTCTATGGACTTCTAAGCCTTTTCCCAAAAATCAGGTGTTTGTGCAACTGGTTACACAAAGCTACACCTGTAAGTTAGGCATTCCAGATGTTTTGTACACTATATGTATGTATGAAGGAACCTAAATGTCACGTATGTCAATATGTGTATTTTTTTTTCCGACATGTGTTCTAACAAAGAGCATGCAGATTGTTTCAAAAAGAGATATTGTCATGCAAGATTTTGACAATTATGATAATGACGATGACTGGCAGCGTCTAATAAATTAAACAGAGGCATATAATAAAGAAGAAATGTGACTCTTGTCATGTGTGTTGCAATACAACCACTATTACACCACGTTCTAGAGACTGAAAATGATGGTACGCATTCCCCGGTCAGGTTGACGCCCAGCATACCATGTGTGACAGCGTCCAGAGTCGGCTCTGAAAAAACTAAACATGTTGGAGGATGTTCTCGGTCTGTTCTCCCTGCTTTCGCTGATTTTAATCTGTACACCACATACGTTTCCATAATTTCTGTGAAAAGTTGCCTCGCAAGTTGCCACACATCTTGTGCTGTCTGGTGCACACTAGGACGGACTCCGATACAAACTCCTGTCTGTCTGTAGTTGAGTGTACTTCCATGAATTTAAGAATTTCCTTGTGTAAACCCTGATGAACCAGCTCAAATGAAAGCCATTCAAGTGTCACGGGGAAGGACAAACCTGACCTTTCACATGGTCGTGATTACAGATGAGCATAAATTTGATTGTATATTGAAGTAATCAAGAATATCAAACAATCAAGATATGAAATGCATTTCCTGTTTTTTGGATTTGTCATACAATACAGCCTGTGTTACATGAGATGTAATATTAATTAGATGAAAATGATCTCTTAATCCCAGAAATTACTTCCACAAAAGGGAAGTTTGTGGGAAGGGACTTCCACAAAACTGCAGCGTTTGCAATTAGGACAATCATGTTTATTTGGCCTACGGGCTGTTTGTTTGACACTAATTATATATGTATATATATATATTATATATGGTTTGGTTAAGGAACATGTTTCCACAGGTGTGAAATATACTTGAGGGGGAAGGCAGCAAAACGGACCGGTATTTCCTCCAGCGCAAAAGTGCACTCTAACAGTAGCAGGGATGGTAACACATAAGGGAACTGTAATACGTGTAAAACCAAGACATTACATTGTGGATGTGTAGTCATAAATGTCACGTGTTAATGTTGTAAACCTGTATCAGGGAGACACTGCCGAAAGCAAAAGTCCCTTTATGCATCAGATTACACAATGGTTTTATTCTGTTACCAAATGCTCCCTGACTAATGCTGTTTTCTCAGATCGGTGCAAATCACAACCATGAAGAACTTGGGTTTCTGCCAGCAATTGCCCATAAAGCATTTCCACTGTAAATATGCACCCAGATAATCTTCGGAAAAGGTTCTGAAATGGCCTTTTAAAGCTTTAAGGTCAATAAAAGCTACATGACATAAGTTATCCAGTCAGGTCCATGAATTTTGGAACAAAGCTTATAAAAAACATTCAACATGTGAGCAAAGTCAAGGTCTTGAGCTTTAATTCAAGGGATTTGACAAAAGCGTGACATTAACCCTTTTTTATGTAAATATTTTTTTAAAAATCAGCAAGACAAAGAGTTTGTACTGTAAAGATTGTCATGAGAGTGGCATGAAAATGGTTTTAATTTTCATGACACCCAGCCCCCCCTCACACCTTTCCCTCCCGCCCCGCCCCAGCAGAAAACTCATCTTGTCCATTTATGCAAAATGTATGCAAAAAAAACAAAAAAAAAACAAGTCAAGGTCTTCAGCTCCGGCTTGTTCGCCGGACTTTCTGCCTTCAGGCTTGCCTTCAGTAAGTGAACAGAATGCTCTATGGGGCTGCAAACAGGTGAGTGACTTGGCAAGTGAAGAATATCCTACTTCTTTGCCTTGAGCAGCTTTCACTGTATGTTTTATGTCACCATCCATAAGATAAGAGATGACTTTATTGCGATTGTTGTATACCTTGTGTCAAAAAAGTTCAGGTATTGATAGTAAGCTGAAGGTATTGCAAAGATTATGGTAAATGTATTTGTAGTCCTGGATGCAAAGTGTTCAGTGAATGGACAGCAACTTGGAGAAGAAAAACGTGTGGGTGAGAGAGGTTGGCTTGCTTTTCAGTTTTTTAAGTAGCTATGGGTTTGTGTGTGTGTGTGTGTGTGTGTGTGTGTGCACGCGTAAGGAGAGGTCCCAGTGTAATGGATGCTAAATCTCTGGGGAAGAACATGTTCCTCAGTCTGTTATTATGTCCAGATTGGGGAGCTTGGTTCCCACACTCTTATGTGCTATTCTTTCCGGTTCTTTGCAGTGCACATGGTGTACCACACTGTGTCACAGTGGCAGAGAATGCGCTCTCTTGTGCTCATGTAGAAATTAGTAAAGCCTCTGCTTAGCTTTATTCACTAAGTAGTAGGTGTTAATGGGGCCTGTTAGAGCCTTTGTGATGTGAAGTTGCAGGGATTTAATGTCATTGACCCTTTCAATGCTCCTTGCCATTTAACCCTGTGTGGAAGTTTCAGACGAAAGGAGAAGTTCGATCTTCTTTATTGTAATAGTTTTCAGGACCAGGTCTTTTCAGTCCCACAATAGTGGTGTCGTAAGAGTAGTGGATGTGTGTGGCTGGGTTGAGGACACAGCCCTGTGGCATTCCTGTATTCAGAGTGAGATTGGATGATGTGTGGTTGCCTCCACTGACATTTTGTGGTCAGTTATTGAAGAAATCCAAAATGTTAATACCGCATTAATGAACTTGTTTACCAGGTTGTGGTGAACTACTGTATTAAAAGTAGAACTAAAAAAAAAAACATCACAATATATGGTGTTGGGATGAGCCAGATAGGACAGAATTGTGTGAAGTACAATCAAGATTGTGTCGCTTGATGAGCCTCTCTAAACACTTCATATTCACTGGTAACAGGGCAACTGGGAGGTAGTCACTGAGGTTGTCTGCTGGCTCTTTGTTCATCGGAACAATAGTGGTAGATTTGAGGCATGTCATCAGTGCAGTATCAGTAGCTGAGTGGTAGTCAGACAGGTTTGTTTGTTTGCTGTCTTTAGTAATTGTGTGTATGGTGTGTGTGTGTGTGTACATAAAGACAAGTACTGATGTGCTACTGTAGAGTTTCCTCTCTGCTGGTATGGGTGTCTAAGCACACAAGAACTGGTTCAGAGTCATGGCTGTTCAGTGAGGTGCCGCTCTTGTAGTCCATTATGGCCTTAATACCCAATGCTGCGTAGGGTTGTTATTTTCACAGTGGCCCATGATGCACTGTTGGTATCTGCCCTTCTGCCCACTTCAGTTCTCTTCAGAAATTACATGTCCCCTGACATGTACTGTAGACAGCAGTCCTTGCCCCGAGCAGAGACTGCACATTCCTGTCATGCCTTGCCTTTTTGTTTGGGAACACCTTGATAATCTTGGTATTTGACATTTTTTTCAGTGCAGAAGGATATGTATGCGAACAACTCCCAGTTTATAGATTCTTCACTCCAGACTTGGACAGGTTTATACAGCTGCTTGTGTTCTGTTGATTTCAGTCCTGTAGGACGGAATAATTTTGAACCACATTATCTCAACCACAGATGTGGTCAGATAGGCCAAGGTGTGGAGATCGGGCAGCTTTATACTATCCTGGGATAATGGTGTAAAAAAGTCTTGTCTCTGGTTGGTAAATGTGTATTGTTATTCAGTTTGAGCCTTACAGTCTTTAAATCCACATAGAAATCTGGCCAAAAGTTTTGAGAATCACATAAATATTGGAAATTGCCAACTTTGCTGCTTAAGTTTTTATAAAAGCAATTTGCATATACTCCAGAATGTTATGAAGAGTGATCAGATGAATTGCATAGTCATTCTTTGCCATGAAAATGAACTTAATCCCCCCCAAAAAACTTTCCACTGCATTTCATTGCTGTCATTAAAGGACCTGCTGAGATTTCAGTAATCGTCTTGTTAACTCAGGTGAGAATGTTGACGAGCACAAGGCTGGAGATCATTATGTCAGGCTAATTGGGTTAGAATGGCAGACTTGACATGTTAAAAGGAGGGTGATGCTTGAAATCATTGTTCTTTCATTGTTAACCTTGGTGACCTGCAAAGAAACGCGTGCAGCCATCATTGTGTTGCATAAAAATGGCTTCAGAGGCAAGGATATTGTGGCTACTAAGATTGCACCTAAATCAAAAATTCATAGGATCATCAAGAACTTCAAGGAAAGAGGTTCAATTCTTGTTAAGAAGGCTTCAGGGCGTTCAAGAAAGTCCAGCAAGCGCCAGGATCGTCTCCTAAAGAGGATTCAGCTGCGGGATCGGAGTGCCACCAGTGCAGAGCTGCTCAGGAATGGCAGCAGGCAGGTGTGAGCGCATCTGCACGCACAGTGAGGCCAAGACTTTTGGAAGATGGCCTGGTGTCAAGAAGGGCAGCAAAGAAGCCACTTCTCTCCAAAAAAAACATCAGGGACAGATTGATCTCCTGCAAAAAGTATGGCGAATGGACTGCTGAGGACTGGGGCAAAGTCATATCATCGGATGAAGCCTCTTTCCGATTGTTTGGGGCATCTGGAAAAAGGCTTGTCTGGAGAAGAAAAGGTGATGCTACCATCAGTCCTGTGTCATGCCAACAGTAAAGCATCCTGAGACCATTCATGTGTGGGGTTGCGTCTCATCCAAGGGAGTGGGCTCACTCACAATTGTGCCCAAAAACACAGCCATGAATAAAGAATGATACCAAATCATCCTCTAACAGCAACTTCTTCCAACAATCCAACAACAGTTTGGTGAAGAACAATGCATTTTCCAGCACGATGGAGCACCGTGCCATAAGGCAAAAGTGAGAACTAAGTGGCTCGGGGTCCAAAACGTTTTGAAATTTTGTATGGTCTGGAAACTCTCCAGATCTTAAACCCATTGAGAACTTGTGGTCAATCCTCAAGAGGCGGATGGACAAACAAAACCCACTAATTCTGACAAACTCCAAGAAGTGATTATGAAAGAATGGGTTGCTATCAGTCAGGATTTGGGCCAGAAGTTGATTGAGAGCAGCGCAGTCGAATTGCAGAGGTCCTGAAAAAGAAGCGCCAACACTGCAAATACTGACTCTTTGCATAAATGTCATGTAATTGTCGATAAAAGCCTTTGAGACGTATGAAGTGCTTGTAATTATATTTCAGTACATCACAGACACAACTGAAACAAAGATCTAAAAGCAGTTTATCAGCAAACTTTGTGATTGTCATTCTCAAAACTTTTGGCCACGACTGTAGACCTCCTGAACAGTTTTCTTGACTTCTGGTAAGATGTTCTTTTTTTAAAAATATGGTTCCACTTTAGTTATCTTTGGTGTTCTTCCAGGCCTTTTGGAACCCATCTCTGATGGGCTTATTTGTTGGTTTGTTTGTTTTCAGCCTACTGATGCTGCAATTTATTTGCAAATCCGCTTCATGGTGAGTCCCAGAGTAACAAGAGAACAGTTCATTAAACTGCACGTCAGCCATTTTTTCCATTATTTATTTATTTTTCACAGTGCTTTGTGTTGATCACTCTGATACCCCGACCTTATTGTCCTTTTATCATCTCCATAAAATTGAACTTCCCGGCTGTCTACCATGATGACCACGGTGAACTCAAAGCACTGCGCAAACAAGGAAGCCTACAAATCTGACACGGTTGTTTCAGTTCTGTCAGGAGGAAATGGCTATATTCCAGCAAATCATTGAAAGGAGCTTGAGAATGTTTCACCCAAGTCAAACAGTTTAATGTTATAATTACTGAACGCCTCCTAGGTGTATGTAAACTTCGGACTTACTGGGAATGCAATGGTGGAAAATAAATTAACTATTAACTCTGACATTTGAGGTAAAAAAAAAAAAAAAATGATCGACTGTGTGTGTCGGTCTAATAGTCTACATAATCATCGGTCAGGTAGAGTTGCAGACTTGAGATTTGTGTACATGCAAGAAAGAACAAGACGTACAGGGAGTGAAGGCCTTGATCTGTCAATGTCAAGAGATGTAACTCGCCTGCTTATCAGCCCCTGAGGGAGCAGCTGTAAACATTATGTATTTTGTGAGATGTCACCATGACCTGCGCCGTTAGAATATATAGGGCACTGTGAGCTTGGTTACCTCTCTCTCTTGCGGTGTGTGTAACACCAGAAGTCTTCAAATTTGTTCATTTCATTTCCACCACACATTTCAAATTCTGAGGCAGGGAAAGTTTACTAGGATTAAATGTCAATTGAGAGTTTAACTGTATTTGGCTAAGGCGTATGTACATTTCTGACTTCTTCTCTATGTAAGAACATGCGAGAGTTTGGATATTAGATTAAATTCCTATTGCACCCAAAACAACTGAGGCATGACATAACTAGTGTACCCCTCAGGCCTTTAATCACACCCTGTGATTACCTTTTTCCCAACCTGTGCCAAGGAAGCGCTCCTCTGCTGTGTTGCAACAATTCACTCCAACACATAGGAAGAAACCCGAGTTGTCTTCTTCTTCTTCTCTCTGAGGACGCATTAATGATTAAATACAGTCACACACACACACACACACACACACACACACACACACACACACACACACACACACACACAGTGTAGCACCTCTCACTGCTTGTGCACTAGTCAAGTTTTCCTTGTTAGCTTGTGTGCTAAATCAGTATCCTGGGAAGAGGTGTAGACTCCTTTATCATTACCGCCCCTTATTGCCCCACACCTGGAGGGGGCGGGAACACCTTGGTTTCTATGAGATGCTTTTCTCAAAGGATTTAGGGGCAGAGCTTTAGTGGTGCTGTTTCTGTTTATCACTGTCTATATCTCAGTTCCACCTCTCTCTCTCTCTCTCCCTCTCTCTCAGGTAAGCACTGTTGCTTTTGTTTGTTTTCTCATTACTGTTTGTTGCATTATGGCTGTAGATGTAAATGGACTGTAAATTAACTCTTTTCATTTAGACATCATTGGTTTTAATTTGAAAGTCATTCTTTTGTGGCTCATGAAGCCATATTATTTATCAATCTACACTGCAAAGAGGTGTGCTTACTTTCTGGAACTCTTTTTACAGTTTGTTAAGCGCAATATTTTACAGTCTTCAGTTTCACGCTGCTGAAATTTGAGGAGAAGCGAGCAAATGTGCTTTTGTGACATGAATAATATGTCTCGAAAAGATGGAACCCGTAATGTAACCTGATATGTTCCTCCCAACAACCAAAAAAACCCAACATAATGTGGTCTGGAAATATGGACGTCACTCATTTCCTGAAAGTGAATCAGCTTCTATTAATCATTAACTTTTATAACGTTCCCTTCAGATAATTCTGAATATATATATATATATATATATATATATATATATATATATATGAATTCTCTCTCTCTCAAAAAAAAAGTTTTATTATGTTTATTGATGCTGCATGATCACACAGCACTTTATATATATATATTTATACAACTATATATATAACTATATATAAACTTTTAATTTACAGTTTTATATAATTTATATTTATAATCCCTACAGCACTTTATATATTCACTTACAAAAAAGGTTTATAAATGAATATATAAAGTGCTGTATGGGTTATGAATATAATATATAAAACTATAAAGTTATATATATATATATATATATATATATATATATATATATATATATATATAGTGTTGTATGATCACGCAGCACCAATAAACTGGTCAAACTAGAATACTCTAAACCGCAGATGGTAAAAACAGGTAGATCAGAAGCCCCTCACTAAAAAAAAAAAAAAAAAATCCAGACAAATGTTTGTACAGTGTGCTTTTATTTTACTTTAACTGGATTTAGAAAAAAAAAAAAAAAATATATATATATATATATATATATATATATATATAGTGTGTGTGTGTGTGTGTGTATATATATATATATATATATATATATATATACATATATACATATACACACACACACATACATACAAACATGTATATAAACTGTTCCATGAAATTGTAACATGAAGTTACATCCTGATTATATTTAAAGCTGTGAGCTTTAGAGATAAAATATCAGCGCTATCAGTGCTGTTCTGTAACATGTAGAGATAAAAAAATATATATAACATATATAATAATAATAATAATAGTCTGCTTAAATTTGGTTCTGTTTTGAACTGGTAACCAGTGCCATAAAGAATGGTTTCTTTTAGATGTTAAATGAGGAAGAAGCTGATCTCTTGATGCTACTCTTTAAACAAAATGATTATTATTATTATTATAATTGTAGCGAAGAGCTACAGGAGAAATATCCAGCGATCTAAGATTTTCAGTTAGGTAAAAGATACAACCCCCCCAGGTGTGTTGAGTTTCCATGTCGTTCACAGGCTTAGGGGATTTACTTCGTTTTTCCTGCGATTCAGGTTGAGTGGAATTGCCTATAGAAAACAAAATCCTCCGGTCTGATGTCCCGTTTTAACTCTTTGGAATCAGGAGATCAGGACATGAGCTATTTGCCTGCGGGGGTCCGGAGTGTGGTGGGCTGTGGTGGGCTGTGGCGCTCTGGGCGCTCTTTTACACTTGGTGTATGCGCGGGTAAACAGGATATTTCATTCTTTATTTAAAAAAACAAAACAAAAAAAAAAACTTAAAAGGGTCTAAAAACTTTCTGTCAGCATTGTATATACACACACACACACACACTTAACACAGTCATTAACACATTAGTATTAGTACACTTATATTGATGATCAATCGACCCAAAGGCCAGCCCAGTCTGAAAAGCCAATGCAGGAAAAACTGGCCAAAAAGTCATGATAGAAAGGCATCAGAACACCCAGACCATGTCCACCAACCCGGCCTCCAAACTTCCCAGATCCTAATCCGGTTGAGAACCCATGGGAAGGTTTGATCCAAAGTTTGATCCATGGTGGAGCCCACCATACAACCTATAGAAGCCAACAGATCCACTGCTAATGGCTTGGTGCCAGAAACCACAGCACACCCCCTAAGACCCTGAACGGTCACACCCTGAGGGCTCAAAGCTGCGCTGGTTGCACAAGACAAACCTAGACGCTTGTGTTGTAACTTTTTGGCTCTTCGGTGAACACTAATTGATTTGTTGAGGAGTTCCCTTCCTAATATAACACACGATAAAAATAAGTTGGACTTGGTTCCTGTATTACTGACTTTGACCTTTGCCCGCATTTCAGATAACAAAGTAGAATAATGGCCAAGGCTGGTATCTGGCTATTTATTTTATACTGGTGTCATATTGTCATATTAAATACAACGAGTATTATAATCAAATGATAATGAATGAGCTGTAGATAAGCGCAGGCAAGACGGAACACATTTTATTATGAGCTCATGTCGAGCAATTAAAGAAATAATAGAACATGCTTTGTTTAGCGTACAAAGAACTGTTTTTATAGTGTGTGTGTGTGTGTGTGAGCGTCCGGGTTGCTTTGTAATAGGATATTTCCAATCCAATATAAAAAAATAAAAAAAAACATGCATATAGTCATTAATTCAGTGACCAGGATAAATCTGTATAAGACTATATAAAAATAAGTTAAATGAAGAATTGTCCCCATTTGTCTTCCGTGAGGAACTTCTAATAGTGATGTAGTTAGCGGCAGAGTGTGTGTGTGTGTGTGTGTGTGTGTGTGTGCAAAGGATCCAAAATGCTGGATAAGCAAAAACAATATTAAAAGTATTAAACAAAGCTTCTTCGTCATCTTGCAAGAAAAGAGCTAATTTAATTTCAAAAACGTGTCATGGTAAGTTTTGATAATTTGCTAATGTTAACTGGCGGGAATTAGCCTGTTTTTTTTTTCTACCACCAGAAACTTACTATAGATTTGGCTAGCAAAATTCCATGTGTTGGGTATTTACAGGATATGTTTATTAGTAAACTTTGTAACATTAGTCCTCCACAAGTGTTTTCATGCAAAATGGCAAACAATGCCTTGCAAAAGTATTCGCACCCCTTGAACCGTTCCACATTTTGTCACGCTACAACCACAAAAGTAAACATATTTTATTTGGATTTCATGTGACAGACCAACACAAAGTGGCACATCATCGTGAAGCTGCGAGAGGTTACAGCACCACCCGGGATTCGAACTAGCGATCTCCGGATGATAGGTTTTATGGTTTTCAACTTTGGCCTCCTAGTGGCGCAGGCGAGATAGCGCTCGCCCTATCATCCGGAGATCACTAGTTCGAATCCCGGGTGGTGCTGTAACCTCTCGCAGCCGGAGGTCTAGAGAGAGCTGATTGGCCGAGCTCTCTCAGAGGGGAGGGATGAGAGGTACATAGTGCTCCCACATTAATCACGGCTCTACAGCCAGTCAGGGGCGTCTGTGAGCTCGCGCAGCGGAGGTAGCGGATAGCGCTGTCCTCCGAGTGTGTTACGCCGCCCCCAACGGTGCGCGAGCGAGCAGTTCGAAAAGATGCGGTCGGCTGCCGTCACGTGGTTCGGAGGAAACACGTGATAGTCTTCGGCCCTCCCGGCTGAGTGGTAGTAGTAGCCTTAATGTGGGAGGAATTGGACACAACTAAATTAGGGAGAAAATCGGTGAAAAATCCAAAAAAAAAAAACATTTTTCAACTTTATTTTGTTTACAAATAAACATATGTGTTATGCGCTTAAATGCCTCCCTGCCATGGATTGCCCCCCCCCCTCCACATAATCTCTGTCAAATATTATATTAGTATAATATAACATAAATTCATAGGTTTATTATTATCAAATATGATATTACTATTATAATTAACCCTAGGCACATGACAGCCGTCGAGACCATTAATACAAATTGTCATATAATTTTGGCGCTTTGATTTTGCAGGGATTTGTCATGTAATACCAAAATGTTTACACTAAAAAAAAATTTATGATGAAAAATTACACAAAATGATTTTTATTATAAAATAAGCAATATAAAAATGTTGTATATGAAAAACAATATATAGATATAATTTACACAAAAACCTTTTTTCCTATACAAAATGTATTTTTTTATATTGCTTATTTTATAATCAAATTCGTTTGGTGTAATTTGTAAATCATAAACCTATGAATTTGTGTTCTAATTTAATATTCGATAGAGATTATGGCAATCCGTGGCAGGGGGACATTTAACTTACAGATGAAACTGCCCTGCCCATTTTTGCTTTATTTTCGCGCACCCTTTCCTTTCCCGCTGTTTAATCGCTCTGGCGCTCTGTGGAGGCTTGGGGTGAACATAACAAAATGATGTCACTCAAGACGCACAGAATCAGATTAATGATTAATGAAACAGATTCATACCCTCATTAATATTGAATTAACTAATTGAATGCCAATTGCGGGAAATCATCACTTTAGTACATTGGGTGGGCAAATCGGTCTCCAGGTTAGCAGGTAGCTCCCGATGTCCAGGCCGGACCAGCCGGATCTCATCCGTTCCTCTCGCGTGAGCTCGCGGAGGCCGACGACGTCATAGAGACGCTATGATGCTACTGATATGCCCACGCTATCACACCACTCTTCCAATTTCATATTCAAAACAGTTTTCTGTGGAAGACGCGAGAATAATCACTGAACCCTGTCTTCTTCCTGATGAGTCAGAAATAGACGTTTTTTATTTTAAGTCGGCAATCGAGGACGCAACGCACCTGCACGATGCACCGCCATTTTTCTCTCTCCAGATATAGATATATATGTAAAATAACATGGTAAGGTGTATGGTTAGTGTTACAATGGTGGCATTGTGTGTGTGTCTGTGTGTGTGTATATGCACGTAACCCAAGCTTTTTTGAAAAGTTGCCAGCACTGTTGACGCGGGAGTGCCAGAATGCCACCCTACCAACCCTATCCAGACAGACAAGCAGATGCCACGCACACCTGAAAGCCAAGAACGACTGAATAAACAAACTGAATCAGGAGCGGCATCTGCTTCATTGGAATGAAAGCCACTCCGGTCTTTTCTGCATAAGACTTGACACCCCTGATGCCCCTGAGCATTACATGGTTGTAGAAATGAAATGGAATCCAGTAAAGTACAGTATGGTAGTGTCAGGGATAACACCTGGAAGGAGCTTTTGCGACCCATGGACTCGGTTTGTATTTGGACTTTGTCACGTACCTCCGTCACTTGTTCTGCTGGCATCATGTGCATTGTGTTCAGTAACGAGCGTATAAATTGTGCTCGGGTTAGTCGAGTCTTTATCATCACAGTTCCTGGGCTGGCTTTGAAATGGTTTCTGGTTTGGTTTGTTTAACTCTGCATTAAAGTCTTAATGTCTGTGTACAAACACACACCTTTTCCGCATTGCTACATACGTCACGTCAAGTTAGTCGGCAAAGATTATGATTACTAAATATTGGCATTTTATAATTATATACAGTATACTACTCATTGTATACCATCACCGGCTATTAAAAGGCGGTCTCCAAAAATACATTTTGATGTCAGCGGGTTAGGGGCTATACATGGCAAGTTTTAGAAGAGTGTTTCTAAAATTGTTGCTTATGCTAAGTTGACCTGCTATATTTTGTGTTTTATATATATATATATATATATATATATATATATATATATTTTTTATCATCATCTCAGCAAAATGCTCTTATAAATGTCCATGACAGCGTTCACGTTCTACATGGGTTTGCTCCATCAGAATCCGATCCCTCCTTCATCCAGCCAAGAATGGTTTTATTAAAACGTAATCAAAAGATTAATATGAGGAACATGAACATGACAGGACGTTGCATTGTTTTTTCGTTGATGCTTCCATAGCAATAGCCTTTCAAATGGAAATGCTGCTTACTTTTTCATTGAAGCGTTTGGATCCTAGACAAACCACAACCACGTCTGTAAAAGTATGAGGAAGAATGATTACAAAGAATAGTAACGACGGGTTGTAACTAGAAACTTGACAAACAGAAGACCAGAACTGGTGTAAAAAAACTGTAGGTGTAAAAAAAACAACAACGTTTTTTTAGTTGTACCTTTTAGGCCCAAAAGAATCAGATGCTTTTTAATGTGATCAGTGAAATTATTATTATTTCAGGTTGAAGCCCACGTAACATGTCTGTCTGTGTGTCTTTCTGTACGGCAGAACTGTCTGTCTACCTTATTAATACACAGAAATCACATTCTGTAAGGTTGAGTATCTTACACCAAGTTGTACTTCTGTCGTGGTCAAACAAATACACTCCCTGTTCGGTAATCGGAGAGGGAATCACAGATGAGAAATTTAAAATTCATTTCATTTATCTTCTTATAAGAAGAAGGTCATTCTCCTGTCTTTCGCAGAAGCCAAGTGGACAATTGACATGTTGCAGAATTTCCCCCTATCCTTTAGGTCCTCCACAACAACAGAACAAATGGATGTTTTGACTGGACTGACTGTTCAGTCTGTCCTGTCCAAACCTCTTCCTTAGATACGTTTTTATTCAGGTGATGAACTGGTGTTATTTATGGTATTTGGTATACACCCTTATCCAGAGCTATTTGTGTGTTTATCTCATTATATATCATGTTAAGGGCCTTGCTTTTGGGCACAGCAGGGGTACAGTAACTTGGTGGTGGCAGTGGGATTTGAACCTCGATCTTTCGATTGCTCGTCCAACCGCTGAATATAAACTGAATCTTGTACATCTCAGATAGTGCTGTAGATCAAAGCTGTACCAGATCCACGCCTGGCTTGTTGCTCTACACAATGTATACAAGCTCATTCCTTAATGTCTGCTTATCAAAGAATGTATACATGCAGAGATCAGGAGAGATAACTCACTCAGGCTTGGAGATAGACACAATGCTACATATCTGCAAATCTTTGTGTGACGTGTAATATTTTGCATTTAACAACCTGGAAGTAAAGATGGTGGATATATATATATATAGCCGTCATCCCAGACGTGTCAATGTTTGTGTTGGAGGACAGGTTCTCAGACTGCCTGGACTGCTTTATCAACAATGTCACAGAAATGGCCACCTGTTTGGGGTGCTTTTGCAGAACTTGAAATGGTGGTTCACTGGAGCTGAAAATTGACTGAAATTTGTAAAAAAAAAATCTTTAGGTTTTTGATTCAGTGCTACACTCGATCTGTGCAATCGGGTCTTCATCCAATCCTGCCTGCGTCATTATCTTATTAAGAGCATTACAGCGCGACCTGTATCCTTCATGCATGGCATGATCCAGACACATCCAAAAAGCTCAAATTGTACAGCACCATTTACGTGACTTTTGGATTTCCCGTGCTGGTCAATTGGCCTGACAGTCAGGGACTGTTAAATGAGCAGAAATCATTGTCAGAAAGAAGACAAGGCCAGCAAAGTAGCAGCTGAAGATTAGTACTCTCAGTTAGTCAACGGGTGCAGAAATCATTTTCCGAATCCCTAATTTCTCTCCTTTCGCAGTTTTGGCATTGGTTTACCTTTTGTATAGTCTTGATGAGCTTTTGGCGTCTGGCACCGGGCCATTAGCAGTGGATCCTCTGGGTGTTGGAGGTTGTTGGGTGGGGCCACCACTTAATCTAATTGAGATCTGGGTAATTTGGAGGATGAGTTAACAAACATTGCATTCCTTGACCTCTAAGCGTCAAATGCCATGGGTGTCACCTGGGCTTTTGTTTCGCGTGTGTGCGTTTTTTTTTCTCTGCCGAAGGGCAACTGACGTTATCTTTACTTTTGAGGAGTCTATCATTTATCAGCTGTAATGAAGCTCCAAATCATAAACGCAGCTCAGCAGCAGTTGCTTAGAAATAAACTAAAACTGCAAGTACAGCTCAAGTCCTGATCTAAACAAAATGTTCAGAAACAAAATGTTCCTGAAATCGAAATACATCATCATGTCAGGCTTACAGTCGACCTGCATCAAAATATTTGCATTATTTAAACATCCTGATGCTGTATAAATATATCATTCATATTTAAATCCAGTTCAGTTCAAATGCCTATTTTAGCAGTAAGCAACCTCTTTATTGTTTACGTTAGAAGGTGTGTATCAGCTGTACAGGGTGTATACATCTGAAGGGTGTGTACAATTCGCCCCGGGCAAAAACAGTCACAGGGGCCTGGCCCTGACTGTAACAACTGTGAAAAGGTAAAAGTTCAACATAGGAAACGTGCCTGGGTTGACATTGTTCTTTTGGCTGTTATCTTATCAGCTGCAACAAAAATGTGATCAAAAATGCTCATTTTTAAAAGTAAAAAAAAAAAGAAGAAGATATATTTGAAACAAAAAATACAATGCGTAGCATACCAATCTCCGTAAAGTCACAGAATCACTTCTTTTATTTAAACTACACATATTTGACCAAACATCACCTGATAATGCATCTAATAACCTTAGCTATATATTTTTTTATGTAATGTGTAGAGTTACAGTTTGGAGAAACTAGAAATACTAGTAGTTCAAGGCTAGCCCAAAGGTCTAGCCTTGGAAGGTCCCATGATCTGTTAACATTCATTTTCGCCAGCCGGCCCTACCTGGCAGCTTCGCCCCTTTGCGCACCTGCAGAATGGCGGACGCCCACATAGGGAGCCCACGAAGTGATCGAGGAGCGACAACAGGTTAAAGCGCACACCGAGACAGATATTTTCAAAGTAACTTGAAAATGACGTAATTAGTAATATGATAACTTTTTATATGTAGTAATAAGTAACGGATCTTAAAGTAGTAATTAGTAGTTTGTAGTAGATTACTTACTTTTTTGAGTAACGTCCCCAAAACTGCACAAGAATAGCATAGAGTAATCCTGAATAAAGAATAAAAGGTGTGAATAAAGATAACCACTGTAAATGACACTGAATTGTGCTAGAATGCTGCTTGCGTCAACAACAAGTGTGTAAGATAGCACACAGCTGGCTAATCTAGTACAAGGTGCAAAGCTAGCATATAACCGAAACTTTGTACAAGGACGAGTCTAGATTGTTGAGGGTTAGATCAAGGACAGGTCTATATTGTTTGAGATTGTTTGTGTTGTGTTTTCCTTTTCTTTGGTATATACCTACTTTGGAATGCAAGTGCATGAAAACCAGTTCAATTCAGTACGTTTGAGCTTGAGCTGAAGGTCTGAGTCTTCAACACTGTAGAGATTAATTTATCTACTAACAATCCTCACACAATTTGAATGTCAAATAACCTGTTATCTCTCTCTGTCTCTCTCTCTCTGTCTCTCTGTCTTCATGTATTCTGTCTCTTAGACAATGGCCTACTTCGTCAAGGACAGGTATAAAATCTGCTTCATCTTCTTGCTCTTCGTAGTCTTCCTTGGGCTCGCTACTATGCATGTGGCCAACATCTCACTCCAGCCTTCCAAAGTGTGGCTCACGGGTTTTGCTCAACATTTTCACTCTTACTTGCCAACTCACATCCAAGCGAGCAATCACTCGCTGATAAAGAAGCTTCTCTCTCTACAAAACAAACCAACAGATGGGGAACAGTTAATTATTTCCACACTTGCACCCATGACCACTACGAGCAGACTTAAAGCCATAGAGACAACCAATCAGTATTCAACAACAGGAAACATTTCAACGATGCATTACCATGAAGCGTATCCACGCAACTATCAGTTCCTCATGGATGAGCCGGATATATGTGAGCAACAAGAGCCATTTTTGGTTCTCATGGTACCAGTGGCTCCTCAACAACTGGAAGCTCGCAATGCCATCCGAAGTACGTGGGGCAACGAGAGTGTTGTTCAAGGGAAAAACATTACTGTTTTGTTCGTAGTAGGGTTAACTGGAAGGGAAGATGAGGCAAAACAGCAAGAGCAGTTGAGTTTGGAAAGTCAGCAGTACCACGACCTGATCCAGAGTAACTTCATAGACACCTACAGAAACCTGACCATAAAGACCATGGTGATCATGGACTGGCTGGCCACACGTTGTCCTCAAGCAACCTATGCCATGAAGATAGACTCGGACATGTTTCTAAATGTGGAGAATCTCATAAGCTTGCTGATAGCACAGGACACACCGAAAGTAAACTACATGACGGGGATGGTTATGTGGAACCGGCCCGTCATTCGAGACCAATCTTCCAAATGGTATGTAGCGAAGGAGGCGTACCCAGAGGACACCTATCCTACATACCTGCTGGGGATGGGTTATGTTTTTTCCAATGATCTTCCAGAGAAACTAGTCAATGCCTCGAAAGACATACCGGCGTTTAATATCGAGGATGCGTATATTGGTGCATGTTTGAAAAGACTGGGCCTCTCACCTACGACCGCTCCTGACCCGTCTAAATTCAAGGCTTATTACAGTGGTCCATACAATCACAAAGAGTTCTCCAGGGTCATCACGACAATCCTTGGTTCCCCAAACCAGCTAGTAACATTCTGGCAGCAACTAAAGATGTCCACATGATCAAGATGCCTTTTTATATTACTTGTTATACCTTTTGCACTAAAGCCACACTGCTTATAAAGACTTTCTCAGGATTATTAAATGTTTACATGAAATTCATGCCTGTGCGGGTTTCCTCCAGGTTCTCAGGGCTACTCCAAATTGTCCACAGATATAAATGAACAGTTGTAGGATGTGGATGCGGTGGACTCTCTCTTCCCATTCAATGTACCCCTGTCTCCTTGCCAGTGTTGTTAGGCTCAGCATTGACCAAATGTTATGCCATTATCTCATCCTCTATACTGCTTGTCCTGTACAAGGTCGTGGGGGCCTGGAGCCTATCTCAGGAGACTTTGGGCATGAAGCAGGGTACACCCTGGACAGAGTGCCAATTTATTGCAGGGCACACACCTAGACTACAAGTAATTGGGGAATGCGGACTGTGTGAGGAAACCGGAGTAGCAAGCATGGGCAGAATATGCACACTCCATGCACACACACACACACACACACACACACACACACACACACAAAACTTTTTTATTGAAAAACTTTGAAGGAATTACTGTGGAAATTTTGGTGGTGTTTGTTACATGTTGTATAATAGTAAGAATAACAATAATACTTTTTGTACAGCTTACAAGATTGTGTATGGTGCATTCTGTGTTCATTCAATTTTTGTTTCAAAATCATTTACAGTAATTTATGGTGAAGTTATCTGGTACCTTGTAAATGGGTTGCTTTTTGAGTCTGCTTCCTCTCGTACGTCTTCGATCCTCCTCATTTAATCTCAGGAAGCTTTTCCTTGCCACTGTCTCTTCTGGCTTGCTCATTAGGATCAAATTGTTTAGTTTTTTTTTGTAATTAATAATTAAATTTATACCCTGATTTTTTTTTTTTGTTTAAAGCTAATTTAAAAAAAAAAAAGTATACTGTCAAAAGCATAATACAAAATTTTTATTCAACTGAAAATATGTTTATTTATTTATTTTATTTTTGTCACTCATTCATTACATATTGACCTGTTTTAACTGTTTCCCTATACAAGGTCCACAAATCGTATTTTCATTTTGGCAGTTTTTTCAAAAGACATATGAAGTAATATTTTTTGTATCAAACCTCAAATATCTACTAAGATAAACACTTTTATATGATTAAAAAGAATGGTATCACTATGCATCAACTCTGTTACAAATTATTGAATTTATTTAAGAAATATATTTATTTGCATTCCCTTAGACATTCATCTTCTAACCTATTTACATCTACATCCATTTGTTGTACTGATACAAAAGGTTCTCCAAGTGAAGGTAATTTGCACTGCGGTTTTCACAATACTGGTCTTGTAGTACAACTGTGTTGTGATGTTATGGCTGATCAGTGTATAATAAATAATTGTCTTTTCACCTCTGCTGCTTAATCTTGTATTTAGGCTAGCAGGGTAGCCTGGAGCCTATACCAAGAGACATTGGACATGCGGCTGGGTACTCCCTGGACAGGGAGCGAATCCATTGCAAGGCACATACATACACACATACACAACTTCATTCACACACTATGGGCAATTTGGGATGGCCAATTAGTTTAATCTGCATGTCTTTGGACTGTGGGAGGAAACCGGTGCATGTGGAGGAAACCCCCCAAGCACGGGGAGAACATGCAAACTCCATGCACACAGAGGCGGGAATCGAACCTGGACACTATAATATAGTATAATTAATACTGATTACTGTAATTAATAATTATTTTGTTATAATAATAAACATGTACAATAATAATAATGCAAAATAACTATATTAAACATAAAATTTGATGCTGTAACCTTGCCTGTTTCTCAAAGTACTGATTTATCTCCGAGTGGCGCAGTGGGTAAAGCGCTCGCCCTATCATCCGGAGATCGCTAGTTCGAATCCCGGGTGGTGCTGTAACCTCTCGCAGCCGGAGGTCTAGAGAGAGCTGATTGGCCGAGCTCTCTCAGAGGGGAGGGATGAGAGGTACATTGTGCTCCCACATTAATCACGGCTCTACAGCCAGTCAGGGGCGTCTGTGAGCTCGCGCAGCGGAGGGAGCGGATAGCGCCGTCCTCCGAGTGTGTTACGCCGCCCCCAACGGTGCGCGAGCGAGCAGTTCGAAAAGACGCGATCGGCTGGCGTCACGTGGTTCGGAGGAAACACGTGATAGTCTTCGGCCCTCCCAGCTGAGTGGTAGTAGTAGCCTTAATGTGGGAGCGCCCCCTAGTGACGGGGAGGAATTGGACACGACTAAATTAGGGAGAAAAATCGGGGAAAAATCCAAGAAAAAAAAAAGTACTGATTTATGGGTTTCACAGCAGCTGTTTGTGATTTTTAAATGTGCAAAATCAATATCAACTGTTTAAGGGAAATTATGGCGTATTTTGGACACCTTCAGTATTGCTTTACAGTGTAGAAGGAAATAAAAACCAGGAACAACCATGCAGTTAGAAAGTTAGCCCAATCGTTTAAGCAGTAGTATATGTAAGTGTCCTTTTCCTTCAATATAGTTCTGCCATGGACACCATCTGCCCGGGAAAGCTGTTTGTGAAGCTAATTGGCTTTGGTGTCCCTACTCCCACTTGTAATTGGATTCTGTAATTTCTCGTGGACAGACCACAGGTGGTTAGAATGGGCGACAAGGTCTCGGTACACCTTGTACACCTACGACTGTATCACCACCCAGGACAACATGACTCATGGTGCCACACCCTAATCAGCTAATTGTATTATATTGTAGAACAAGGTGCTTAAGCAACAGGATTGTGAAACAAAGCCCATTTAATAATTTAGGGATCGGTAGACTGCAGCTTGAGTCAGTTTTCAAGAGCATAGACTTCAAAGACGTGTCCTGGACATGGACAACAACGGTCGCATTCCTTGTCAAGCCACTCTTATCCTGGACAACACAAATACGCAGATGATACAATTATCCTGGGCCTCATCAACGATGGGGACTAGTGCGGTTTAGGGGACTGGTCAAAAACATTCTTGTCTATGGAGAGATAAAATGTCCTCATCCTCAACATAGAAATAATAAAGAAACAATCAGACCTCAGACTACAGAAAGAAACCTCACCTCCCACCTCCCTGCTCCCTCTCATTATCAAAGGGATTGAAGTAAAAAGGGTTGACAGTAACAGGTTTCTGTGCCTTCACGTGACAGAAACGGCGGCACAGTACTTCATCTGGCTGCTAAAGAAGGCTGGACTCAGCTGTTGCCCACTCATCCAGACCTACCAAGGACCTATAAAGACCATCCTCACAAGTGGCATTACAGTCTGGTTTGGAAACACCACACAGACGCTCCAAAGAGTCAGAAATGTGGCCCATTGGATCTGGCCTCCCCTCCACGGACACTTCATACACACAACGCTGCAGGCAAAAAGGAAAAGTATACTCAGGGACACGCACAACACCCAGCTCACTTTCTACTCAAAAAACGCACAACACACAACCTCAGACACTGTAGACTGGCCAGACTGATGGAAAAAAAAACAAGGGGACAGAAGAACAGGTCTGTCAAGTTTTTAGAGACCTGATACAATATCCAGTGTACATGTATGTTGTACTGAGTTTTTTCCTCCACCTATTTTTTAACAAGAACAAAATGCAATATAAAACACGACACTAAACACGTGCAATTAAACCTCACGATAAAGTGAGAGTCGTCAATTTGTAAAGTGTAATATTTCAGTATCTGGGGATCATGTTTTAAACACATAACTGATAATATAACGGATAATTGTTTTAGTTTTATAGCCTATTTATTCTTGTATTCTTCTTTACTTATCACTGAAGTTACAAGTTTCTGCACAAACAATTCCAATGGTCTCATACTGTAAGTATGTGTACAAATGGCAAAGTCTCTTGAAACCTGAACTCAATAAAAATAAAACAAGTTTTAACTTCAGTCACCCCAGCCGAGCTCTTCCACTTCCTACTACTTGCCCAAAAGTAACCTTCTCAAAAGGTGCACCATCTTCTGGCCAGGAAAAGGACTTAGCAGGATCCATAGAAAAGAATGCTATCTAAAATGTGCGCGCTCAAATCAGGTAACAACCTGCCGAAATCAAATGCCGAACTGTACACACACTTACAGTATGAGACCATGGGAACTTTTTGTGCAGAAACTTGAAACTTGTCAGTCAGTGATAAGAAAAGATACAAGAAAACTATACAAGAGGAATACAAGAAGAAATAGACTATAACACTACACCTATGCTGTGTATAGTGTATGTGGTTATTACTGAATTATTTTTGAGTATGAAAAACAAATATATCAAATGTTAAAAAAAAAAAATATTTTGAATATACAGTACTAACACTTTGCCCCAATTTGACCATCATGCAACAGAAAAAGAATGTTCTGTGCTGCGTGTTTTTCCTCTAGTTCAGGGATGTAATATTAGACAGCCAGAGCAAAAACAATGGTATATTGCAAAATGACTTGAAACCATTTCTAGTTCGACTGGTAAGACCAGACGAGTTCGGACAACCTTTAGGACATGACCACCGATCCTATGAGGCGTAAAACTTACTTAAAGGTGATACAAGCCTGGATAAACAACAAAAAAACAACAAAAAGAAACAGTGCCTCAATTTTCAATTTTTATGTGCTATTATGTAAATGAACTTAGTACAGTATTTGCTTATTTTTGAGTGATAATGAAATCAGGCAATCCCAGTGGGAGATTAGCTTTATAACTGGTTTTGGCCTCGCCACTATTCATGCTGTTCATGAATACAGATATTAAATATCCCTCGCTGTTCTCACGAAACGTTTCCTGCCTGTTGTAACATCTGTCCCACCGCAGCACGGGGAAATAAGATCTAGCTCACCGGATTACGGAGTTGACGCTTTGTCCCCACCTAGTGTGTCTACGTGTGTATATATTCCGTTCGAACCCGTAGCACTTTGCCTGTTCACTGTCGTGCACCTCCCGTGTTGGTTGTATTTTCATGTATGCTGAACGTACAATATCTCCTCTCTATTTCCCCCAGGACTGAGTGGTGTCTGCAGGTGTGCGTCTGTTTTCACGGTGAGGAATC
Source organism: Clarias magur (assembly GCA_013621035.1). NCBI lineage: Eukaryota > Metazoa > Chordata > Actinopteri > Siluriformes > Clariidae > Clarias > Clarias magur. The sequence continues at coordinate 451,595 of QNUK01000217.1, forward strand.
ATCACTCCGGACAAGGTCCGCTGGCCTACGATGCCTGTTTAAGTTTTGTTGTCTTTTGTTTTCCCACCTGCAGACCCAATCTGGGGAGATGTTACTGTGATACTTGGTTTTGGTTGTTTTCTTTAAACTTAAGTACACAAGGAAAATACAAATAAATCAAGTTAAAAATGGAACCTGCTTCTGCGTCCGCTTCCTCCGAGATAGACATGATACCTGTTTGCTTTTGTAGTATAATTCCTATTTGGATGCGACTCTTGTTTTACGAACAAAGCCAAATGAATATTTTTCTATTAGTGTTTTCTTTACTTGATTTCTGTCACCAACATTGACGTTGGTGTCGTTAGGAAGCCCTGAACTACACCAGTGGATCTTATCTCCAGTCCTGGATGACCACTGTCCTGCACATTTTTGTGTTTTCTCAGCTTGCAGGACACCTGAAATGAATCTTTTCTTAATGGACGTGAGTGTGGAGAGCAGTGAAAACTCTAAAATATGCAGGGCAGTGGTAATCCAGGGCTAAATCTGAGACATACTGACGTTTACCATGCATACATTTCCACAGGTGGAATTTATAGGACTCTTTGTATCGAAGCATCTTTTACAGGAAGTTATTTCTTCCTAAAACATAATGTTATATAGCCTGTATGGACATTATACGAATTATGTAAACAGTTGCGCTGAAAAATGAAATGTTTCCTGGGCTCCATTGGTCATGTTCTTAAAATGACTTTCTATGACTTTTATTCGCTCGCCTGCCTTCACATGCACATGAACTCGAGTAACATCCACTTCATAATCGTCAAACTCGCTCATCCACGTCGCTTGCTTTATGCACCGGTGCGCAGTCATATTGGATCATGAAGGGGCCGTCTCCAAACTGTTCCCACAAAGTTGGGAGCATACAATTGTCCAAAATATCTTGGAGCATTAAGCATTAAGAGTTCCTTTCACTGGGAGTTAGGGGCCGAGCCCAACAATCCGACACCAGTTCCAACATGACGCCGCACCGGTGCAGATACCTCACATATGTGCTTCTGTAAGAAAGGTCAAAAGTTCCCATAAGCACATTCCTAAACCATGCGGAAAGCCTTGTGAGAAGAGTTGAAGCTGTAAAGGGTGGGCCAACATCAGTGGCGGCTGGTGCAAGAAATTGTGGGGGGGGGGCAAACAAAATTAAAATTACTCACCTATTAACAGCCATTTATCAGGTGACTGCGCATCATTACTACTAGTATAAAATAAAATCCTGACTCACATCGCATCCAGTCAGCAGCTCCCCTCGCCCAAGAAGTGCTGTAAAAGACTCGTTGAGAACGGTCCAATCACATGAGCCCAAATGTTTAAAAACGAAAATTGATTCGCTAAGAACAAAAGTGGGCGGGTTCTGGGCGCATAGTGCTGCGAGCCAAGGATGATTTGAAAAGATCCAATCAGAGCTCAGCCTCAAGTCACATGCTTTTCAAAAAAACGTACGTGCCTACATAGACACTCGTTTGTCCGGCGTCCCGCGTACACGAACACAAATGAACGTAATACAGTTTAGATTTTTTTTTGTGCAAATTAATTATATTAAGAAATACAGCGGAATATTGTGACTAAATGCCTTAATTTCATTTTAAAAATAATTAATTATTATGTAAAATAATGTGAAAGTGGCATTCTTCTCTGCCTAACTTGAAGGGGGGCGATTTCCTACCGGTAGAAAAAACAGATAGTTATACCGGTCTGTCCTACATTATCAAAATGGACATAACACTGCAAAAAAAAAAAAAAAAAAATGCATTACTCGGTTTTAAGATGGGCAGCAGATTCTGACAATAGACAATAGATACAGTAATAGTTGTAACATGGGTACAAACGGTAAAAACAAACAAACACTACTACTCTTCAATTCACAGGTCAACTGTTAAATATGGGCATGTGAATAAAATAAAATGTTAATTAAAACCAGAAAACTATGAAATAACTCAGTAAATCCGCTAATGAATGAATTTATGGGCGGGACGCTAAGACAGCAAAGCGCGCCGTATTTTTAATGCGCATGCGCAGAAAGCCTGGGATGGAAATAAAGATGAGTAGGATGAATTGATAGCCCACCGGCGTACTGAGAAACATTTTTATCTTAATGATATCCAAGCTCTCGTGGAGAAGCGGATTATGTAGAGAAGTGAAGGAAGTTTTTACTCTGTTGTTGTTATTTTGCCCAATAAAAAAAGCCCTGTTTGATTTAAACGTCATCGTAAAAGTTTGTTTGAAAATGATACTAGCAGACTTTGACCACAAGGTGGCGGTAAAGGGCTAAATTGAGGAACAACCTTCTTAGACACTGATAACTGAAAATATGCCTTCATAAGACTTCATAAAGAAAATAACGTCACCTGGTGTATCTTCTTCATCTTTCTTGTTATTTTTAATTAAAGCTTACAGCTAATAAAAACCCAAAATTCAGTATCTCACAAAACGATGAAAAAGCTAATTAACTCAAAACACCTGCATCGGTTTCCTGAGACTTGAAATGGTCTCTCAGGCCGGTTCAGTAGGCTGGCTGTTCACAGAGTGCTGGATCCGAGCACATACCTGTCAATAGAAAGATGAATGGAAGGAAAAAATGTGGTAGAACAAGATGCACAAGTAACATGGATAACCAGAGCTTTGGGAGGATTGTGAAACGAAGCCCATTTTTCAGTATATCATGGGTGATTTATATTTCTGTTTGTCCTTGTATATAGTGCATCTTTTAATTTAACTTGCTAATACAATTTATTGAATAAAGGTGATCTGGAATAATAATCATAATTTAGGGAAGATAAGAGTAGACTGCGCCTGGAGTCAGTGCTTGAAGAGCCACCACGCACAGACGTATCCAGGACACGGGCTACAACTGTCACATTTCATGTGTCGAGCCACTCTTAAACCAGCGACAACGTCAGAGGTGTCTTACAGGACCTGGAGTAAGGACAAAAAGGACTGGACTGTTGCTCATTGGGCCAAAGTCCTCTTTTCAGATAAACATTCATTTGGAAATTAATGTCCCAGAGTCTCTAGAGTGTAACGTTTGCACAGTCAGTGGTTTGCCATCTAACAAGAAGTTTTAGAGCACTTCATGCTCTTCCTATGTTCTTGCTTTATGGAGATGCTGATTTCATTTTCCAGCAGGACTTGGCACCTGCTCATACTGCAAAAGTACTAATACCTGGTTTAAGGACCATGGTATCCCTGTGCTTGATTGGCTAGCAAACGTGGATGACCAAAACCTTATAGAGAAACTCTGGAGTATTGTGAAGAGGAGTATGCGAGACACCAGACCCAACAACACAGAAGAGGTGAAGGTGGCTATCAGAGCAACCTGGGCTTCCATGACCCCTCAGCAGTGCCACAGACTGATCACCTCCATGCCATGCCACATTCATGCACATGGAGCTCAGACGAAGTGTTGAGAGCTATACATGTTCATACTTTTCAGTAGTTAAAAATTTCTGTTTAAAAAAAAAAAAAATTATTATTCTTAATAATTAAGTAATATTACATTTTTCTGTGCTACCGGATTTTAGGTTTTAAGTCGCTTTAAGTCATAATAATCCAAATTAAATATAAATGAAATATTTAATATATGAAATATAAAATGAAATATATCAGTTTGTGCATAATAAATCTATATAATTTATGACTTTTATGTTTGAAAATTGAATTACTGAAATAAATCAACTTCAATGATATTCTAATTTATAGAGATGCACCTGTAGTAATTTACAGACATTACACAGTCACACAGCCATCTTATTTAGTCTGCTACATATTACAAGATATGCTTGTTGAGGCCAAATGAGGCCAAGGTCATCCAACGGAGCTCTACCGTACAGAAACACAACTGCGCAGACAGAGACAAGTCTCCACAGGCAGCCTGTCAGACTCGCAATCCTCATCAAGAGTCACAAATTCCTGTGTATTTTACCCAATTTTAAAATATGTCACCGTAACAGATTTTTGGACTAAAGATAAATGTTACTGAAGGTGAATTTCGTCATTTGCATTGCATAATAATCAAATAGAATAAAACGTGGTTATTATTTTTTTTTTAAACGAACCGATTGGCTGGCAAGGTGCAGAAAGATTGCCTTCTCAGAGCATTCTCCGGCAAAGCAGACAGAGCAAGAGCACGAGCATGTACGGAACATGTTTCGTTTTATTATTCCAGATCACCTTTATTCAATAAAGCATATTAGCAAGTTAAATTAAAAGATGCAATAAATACAAGGATGAAGAGAAATATAAATGACTCATGATATATTGAAAAAGTACATATTATATTAACATTCAAATTAAACATTCATGTGTGACTATATTAATAAGGTTTGTGCCAGCATTCGCAAAGCTTATGGGGTGAAAAAAAAATAAAATAAACTATACAAACAACTCACTCAGTCATCGTCCATACTGCTTTATCCTGTATACAGGGTCGAGCCAGGCCTGATGCCTATCCCAGGAGACATGGATGGGGTACCAATCACAGGACACACACACATATACACCCAATTACACACTTACGCACTTTTTGGAAATCTGCACGTCTTTAGACGGTGGGAGGAAACCAAAGTACCCAGTGGAAACCCAGCAGGCACAGGGAGAGCATGCAAACTCCATCCACACAGACCACGAGGCCGGAATCAACCTGGAGGTTTAAGGTGTCCAGTGAACCAACACCACGAGCACCATGAATACATTTTTTTCTTTTTAAAGAAGAATAAATTTTTTTTAAAATTTTTTTTTTACTTTGCAATATTTTCTATTATGCAATATTTTAAAAGTAAAACACCTCAAAGTAAAAATCATACTCTAGTTTAAAACAACAACAACAAAAAAAAAAAAATCAGCTTCATTACAGTAACAAGAGGACTCATGATTGTAAATAAAGCTAAACTAGCTTTTCATCGCGTCGCTTTCTGCACTATAAGAAAACCTGTTGCTGCATTTCTGGTTGTTACACCATTTGTAAGAAACATTAGCATTACTCATTTCTAAAACCGTACGACACTCATCATTTCGCCTTCAGGTTCCACTTTCACACTCATCACTCTATCAGGTCAGTCTAACACTCTCCCGTCAGTATTGGACCCACACCACAGTAAAGCAGCTTGAGGCCACCTCCAATGTTCTTGTCAACGGTCTACTTGGTCTCGTGTCTATCTGCCTTTCGCCACTCCATCATATCAGCTCGCTCTCTCCCTTTACCAGTAATTGCGCCAAGTCTCAGAACACGTCCTCTCCATCTCGTCCTCTTCATTGTTTAGTCAATAGAGTAGGCCAATTTGCACAGATATCCTGCTGACCAATGTTCCCTGAGGCAGTCATGTTAACCCGGTCATATTGATTTGGCACATGGTTTTATCCCGGATGCCCTTCCTGACGCAACCCTTTTCGTTTGTTCGGGCTTGGGACCGACACTAAGACTACATACACTGGCTTGTGCAACATCAGTGGCTGAGTTGGAGATTTATACCACAATCATAAAAAAGGCAAAATTACAAAAAGGAAAGGAACTCAGAAACATCTCATTTATTTTTCTTTCTCAAGATATACGACGACTTCCGTCATGATTACCGGAAAAAGGAGCTGACTTGGAAAATAGAGCTGTAAATGACTTGCCAGCAAGCGTGAAGTTAAACCAGTAACATTGCTTTCTAGATAACCACTGTACAGTAGACGTCTTTGCCTTGAACATCAATTCCTGCTGCTCTGCTTTCATTTAATAGATTAATTAATTGCCAGTATATGTTCTCCAATATTACCGTTTTGTATAAATCTTTTGTAAACATAAAGGAAAGGCAGAAGAATGGCTGTTCATTGGATGTGCTGTACTCTCTGGTGGGTGCCGCTCTACTGCATTAACATGAACATGAACATTGACTATTTTTCTGTACCAGCTTCAATTAGTCCTGGCTCATAATCCTCATCGTTAGGCACATATTGCCAAAAGAACAGTCATGAAATAGATTAATGGTAATGTTTGTTTTGCCATTGTATGTACAGTACTGGGGCAGCTGGGATAACGTACAGCTTGACATGTTTACATCCTGTTCACTTTAGAAAAAAAAAAAGGGGAGTTTAAACAGCTTTTAAATGAGGTGGGGAAAAGTGGCTTTAGTGGGTGTGGAACTTGAGCAAATAATGTTTCCAGCCAGCACTGGTCATTTTTCAAAAGTCACGCCAGATAATATGAGGGGCGTTCAAGTCAAAGTGGGACTTTTGACAGTAAAAATCTCCATTTATTTCTCTATATAGTCCCCTGCTCCACTTACGCACGGTTCACTAGTGCTTGGATACCATCAAAGCTCATGATCGACATGCCTGTGAGAAATGCCGGCCTCCCAGAAATACTGTGGAAATGGATTACGATGAGGTCAGGACTGTTCGCGGGATGTAGCAATAACTCCCAGTATTCTTCCTTCATGTAACGTGAAGGTCGTGTTGCTGAGTGACTGTGTGTACAGTTCCCACACACAGACGTGTCTCTTCCGCAAGTCGGCGACAGATTATCCTTTGATTTTCACGGATCAGGCATAGAATGTTCACTTGAACAGCTGCAGTGGGACCTGAGCCACCTCGACCGGGATCGTCTTTTACAGACGTACTGTATGGCCTCATTTAATGCGTTTGCACTGTTTAAATGTTTTACTGCAAACAAGAGTCTCATTACGGCACTGTGCTTGAAATCCCACTGTTAATGAAATTTTATTACTTTATCAAGTCCCGGCTTGACGCCCCTTGTACAGTAACAACCCATGGCATGCCTTTATAGGGAAATGGATCGTCTACGTCCATTCAAATTCTTTTACAGATTTCATTTCTTGAATAAGAAGAACTTTCTGGTGACTTGCATGTCGCTACTGAGACTCTGCATGGTGCGGTCACTTGACTGTCAAACGTGATCATGTGACATCATGACGAACACTTATCTTCACCGCTTCAGCTCCTACACACACGGCTGCCATCCACCAAAGTTGGTCATTATGCCAAAGTTCAATTCAACGCATTAAGAATATGGGAAAATAATTACACTAGCACAATTGTCCAAAATATGCAATAATCTCCTGTGGGCTTGTGCTCTGTAAGTTCTTCATAACGGCTCTAATATGAGGTGCTGCTTGTTAATTAGTGAATTTCTGAGGCTGGTGCTTATGCAGCAATACTGTTCTTGCAAGAACTGTTCCAGAACAGCCGACCTTCATGTCTTAAAATAAAAACTGACTGTCGTTGTGGTTACTTCATTACCTAATGTTATATGTGTCATTTCATGGTTTTGAAATCTCCAGCATTGGTCTAGATTATAGAAAGAACACTGAATCAGAAGGTGTGTGCAAACTTTTGACTCATTTATTTATTTATTTATTTATTTATTTATTTTTATTTATTTAAAAAAAATTGCGAAAAAATACATTTGCAATACAATATTTGGGGTAAATATTGGAAAAGGACAGGGCAGGAGTAGGTAACCATGGAGGATGTGCAAAAATGTATTACTACCATAGTCTACATTATGAAAACATACTAAAAAAAAATACCATTTTCTTTTCCCCAATCTTTTATACTTTTCAATACTTTGGTGGTGATATAAAGAGATTGAGTTATACATGATCAATGACATGATGTTTCTCTGTAGGGAGAGGAGGAGGGCGGGGCTGCAGACCCATAACAGCTCTGTGGAGCGGCTTCTCTGGTCTCTGGACAGGTTCACACTGGGGTGTTTGAGGGGCTGTTACAGTGCTGATTAGTGCAAGGCTGCAAAGACAGCGTCAAACCAAAATTCACGTTTTAAAGTTTTTAAAAATTTGAATAAAATGAAAACAAAAAGACTTCCAAATCACATGAGCCCATATTTCATTCGCACTAGAACATAGAGAACACAGCACATGTTTAAACGAAGAAATCTTACAATTGAATCCACTGAATGGGACGTAATCATATTCGAGGACAGGGGCAACAGTGGATTGAAAAAGCAAGATTCAGTCGGGAGAATATCTAGCATCAGGTCTGTAACACGATTATATGAGTGTAAAATGGACGTCTTAGAGAGGATGTTCAGAAGTCAAAATTTGCTCAACATCAAATTGCAAGGGTTTGCAAATCTCATTGTCTACAGTGCATGACATCATCAAAAGGTTCAGAGAAACGGGAGAAATCGCTGTGTTTGTAAGGGATAGAACATTTTTGGATGCGTATGGTGATCAGATGACCCTGCGTCACTCATCGGCTTGGTCGTGTCATTGACATTATTAAATGGGCCCAGGAATACTTCCAGAAACCACTGTCGACAAACACAATCCGCCATGCCACCTGCAGATTGATAGATAAAACTCTATCATGCGAAAAGAAAGCCATATGCGGACATGGTCCAGAAGTCCCGTTGTGTCCTGTGGGCCAAGGCGCATGCAAAACCAACTGTTTCAAAGTGGAAAAGTGTTCTATGTTCCAACTTTGACTTTCTTGTTGGAAATCACAGACACCGTGTCCTCCGGGCTAAAGAGGAGGGAGACCTTCCAGTGTCTTATTAACATTCAGTTCAAAAGTCGGCATCTCTGACTGATAAGGGGTGCATACAGTAAGCGCCTACGGTACAGTATGTGCAGTTTGTGTGTTTTGGAAGGCCATATGAATGCTGAAAGCTAAATAAAGGTTTTATTCAAATCCACATTCAAATTTAATTTAAAGTACACAGTCCTACACAGTACGATATGCAGCGAAATGCTTATAGACCGCCCATTACCTTAACATAAAAAAAATATATATTAATAGAAAATAAATATGAATAATAACAAAAAAAAGAAAGCAGACAACATTTAACATTCAAAAACACACCAACAGTACAATATAAAACATTGTCCCATTATGTTCATTTTACGAGTGATTAATTACTTAAGCACTTTCACAATATGACACATTTACTTTTAATTAAGTCAATTTTTTTTACCCACGTCAGCGCCTTTTATATATAATTTTTATATAGTAAAGTTTACACGTACGCTTCTATTTTCATTTTGAATAGTTTAATTACTCACGAGCAAGTCTTGTCAAGGTTTACACTTTTCCTTTCCCTCTACCCCTATATGGGCATTTGTTTACCTCCACACAGGTAAACCTGTCCAGACACATGCGTGGGGAAGCAACGGGCCTCCATGTGTGCTTCACCCACCTGCCTCATAAAAGAGGGCGTGTTCCAAACAAAGATCCTTAACACAACAAGCGCAGTAGAGACAGTGAAAGAGAAAAACGCGTTGACCGAGGTAGGGCCAGCTGAGCACCGTCTACCTGCAAATACTCGCCCACTGTGCGTTCTTGCTTGTTTTCTTTTCTCCCGAGCAAAGTGTCTCAAGGAGCGCCCGCCGTGATCTGTCCTGACGAGGAAGTGCACGACCATACTGTACATAGATACCAGTTGGGATATGCCTTGTAAAGATGGAGGTCTATCCGCGCTATTAGACAGTGGAGCCATGGAACCGTGCAGACCGGGAACCGTAACTGTGGAACCGTAGCCTTCAGGTGCCGACGCCGGGACTCGTCCTACACTCGCGGGGAAATGTGGTAAGTCAGGCTGCGTGGTGTTAGCGCTTCCTGGATGTCCATGTGCCATACGGAATGACAAGTAAATGTTTAATCTGGGTCACATGGGAACTGTTAAAGTGCCATTGTTGTTCTAGGTAGTATGATGTGTCCGGTAATTAAATACATTAAATGCTTTACGAAACACAAGACAGGTTGGTTCAGTCGGTCAATTCTTCTCTCGCTCTTGTGCTCATCTGGGGTGTTTCTAAGCCTTTTTAAAAAAAAATGAAACTATAGTCAAACATGTCATGAACATGATATGACCTTTTTATTCTTATTAGTTTTCTTAAAGCTTCTTAAAACTTCAACGTATTGCCATATGTAACGTCTAGCAATAAATGAAGTATGAAAATATTTACACTTTTCTTGTCCGAAGTGCCTGACTCTCTCCCTCTCTAAACAATATCAGAAAAGAAAAAAAAAATGTCTAAATATGTTACTACATAATTTACTGCCTGTTGTAAAATAAATACAAAAATATTATTAATATCATATTACTATAATATACTACTTTTCTTTTCCTGAAATGTGTATCATTGTTTTTTTGCATACATAAACAAAAACAGACGTGCATACCTTTTTTGCATTGTTAGAACACATGAATAAAGGATGGATTAAAAACAATTCTACTTTTTTTCTTTTGTTGTTGTTTGTTTTTACACTTTTTCCAGTGTAGCAAAGAAGCAGAAAGGAACACGGAGGCGCATGTGGCTCCGGTATGGCATTTGGTGCATTGCTGTTCTGGTGATACTCGGGACCATTTGCATGCATCGGTTCTTCAGGACTTATCTCCAGGTACAGAGCAGTTTTTTCCTGCACTCATCTACAGAGATAACAAACAATCTGGATCTGGAATCGTTCTACGTGGCTTACCCTCATGAGTACCACTTCGTCCTGGATCAGCCAGAGTTGTGCAAGCAACACAACCCGTACATGGTGATCATCGTTCCGGTGGCACCTCATGAAGTGGAAGCGCGCAACGCCATACGAAGCACATGGGCGAACGAAAGCTTGGTCCAGGACGGAGACGCTCTGGTTCTGTTCCTGCTAGGATTCCCGAGCGGCAGCGACACTGAGACGCTACAGGCCCGTATACGCGAGGAGAACCTGCGGCATCGAGACCTGATTCAGAGCGACTTCATCGATTCCTACAGGAATCTGACGATTAAAACCATGGTGATGCTAGAATGGCTGAGAGATCGCTGCCCCCAGGCGCTTTACGCGGCGAAAGTGGACTCTGACATGTTGCTCAACGTTGGCGCCCTGACGCAAATGCTACTGAGGTCCTCCCAATATCATAGCAACTACATTACCGGGCTGGTGTGGTACGGGAATGTAGTGATCAGAGATCCGTCCAGCAAGTTTTACATCCCTCTAGATGTCTATCCCAACGACGTGTATCCGCCGTACCCTTTGGGAATGTGCTACATCATTTCCATGGACCTTCCCGCTAAGATTCTGGAGATGTCGAGGAAAGTTAGACCCATCTTCATCGAGGACGCGTATATCGGCTTGTGCCTTGAACAACTCCATATCACTCCCACAAACCCTCCGAACGTCGCGCAGTTCGTGGTCAGGCCACCTCTAGCGTTCGACCGCTGCTACTATTCTGACCTCATCGCTGTTACAACGGACAACCCGGCTCAGCTCATCTCCTACTGGGTCGACCTTCACAAACCTGGTCCGGCCTGTGAGGACCCACATAATAATAATTTCGGTTAAGAAATTATCTAAAGGTGCAAAAGAAAAAGAAAAAAAAAGAGGTTATCGTATTTTGCCGCACAACAAAGAGTTACATTAGCCATGTTGAAATCACGCTGCCAGTGTGTAACTAGCTAGCTAAGCTCTGTTTATCCTGTGCTTGTTGCTCATATTGTTCAATCAACAATGAGGTCGAACGCAAATAAATTATATTTTGTTGTCCGCTTTTACATTTGTTTATATATATTTTTAAAAAATCCACTAATAATCCCTGAGCTGTTTATCTTTCAGCTTGATCCAGTGTGAGCTGCTTTCATTTTTATTTCTGGTTTTTAAAAAACGTTTTTTTTTTTTACTTTACATAAATTACAGCATTACTACACCGCCAAGCATTTCAAAATGACAAACCTTTTCTACAGAGGCAAACGTGCCCTCTGGGAAATAGGCATCGGTAGAGCACATGCCCGTGCCTGCGTACATTCTCAATCTGGAATGCTTTCTCAAAAAGATTTCAGTTGCAATAAACAACGTTGTGACAATCTTCTGGCTTGTGACTGCTTAATCATCTCTAAATTGTAATTGTAATGAAAGTCCGAAACGTTCTTCAAATTAAATAGCTCAAATAACTTTAACATGTGACAAAAAAAAAAAAAAAAAAAAAGCAACATAATGGATTCCACACAGTAGCGTGATGGAGAAACGAAAATCTGATCATCTGATAACGCTTTATGACACTTCATGTCCTTGGTGACGGCGTTTATGATCAAATTATTTTGACTCTTTTTAAGAACAGACAGTGCCGATGGAACTCTACGAAACTGGTATGACTGCATTGTTTTGACATTGCGGGCTTAGAATGAGTCTTAACAAGGGCATTTAGAGCTTACTTGAATTTCCCTATACAAATAATGAAGGCTTTGCCTAGTCTCGGTAGCATAAAAAGGCATTTTGGGTCAGCGTACCGAAAGCGCGCGCGAGAGAGAAACAAGGGAAAAAATATTAGTATCAATGTCTCTCGTGTGCAGTGAGCGCCTAAAAACATTAACGTCCAGGAAACGTCCAGGAAACGTCTAACATTTGTACACAAAAAGTCTAACGTACTTGTACTCTAATGGACACAAATAATGTCTAATCCAGGAACTAATCCAGCTAAAAAAAACAAAACAAAACAAAACAAAACGAAAAAAAAACAAGCCAAAAATGAAGTTTGCATACATTTTGTGCAGCTCAAGGTTTAACAAAGCCGAACACGCCATACCTTAGTGAGCTGAAGCCCTCCTTGCCCTGAAGGATTTGCAAGGTTTCTTAACTACTGTAGGCTCGTCTGACATGCGCTGAGAACGAAATGTACAGCTGCATTAAGATTATACTGTACAACCAAAACATTTAAGTTATTAAAAACAAACAAACAAACAAACAAAAAAACATAGCTAGCAACAAAGCTACTACGCTTTTACAGTGAACAGTGGGTTGTTGTTTGTTTTTGTTTGGGTTTTTTTCTTGTTTGTTTTGCTTATTTCTGCTTTTTTTGAGTAGGCACTTTGTTGCGGCTCTTCACCTTAGGCAAGGCGTGTTCCTCTAGCAGCTCATACAGCAGGCTCGCTCGACAGGTTCCTCCAGAAGGATTCCCTTTGATGATTTACCAAATCTACCATAGATTATCCTTTAGATTATCAAGTGAATACCTACTGTGTTTAATTTTGTTCATTTGCTGATACTTCTTGGTACGTGTGCGCCAATCAATCACTTGTACAAGCATTTGTGCAGAACTGTTGTCTCTCAACTGGGTGATCATTTAAACCGATATTACAGTGATGATGCAAAACTACACGCCAGTCGGGGAATATGACTAGGTCTCTTTAAAAGAAGTCAAAAAACACTTGGGGTTGGGGGGAACATGGCGTCTGCTAAAGGTTTGAACACAGCTCACAGTATACGCTGATCAAACACGACGCAGCGCGAATACAAAAAGTTATCCGCAAAGGCAGCAGGTAAATTTTGTGAGTCGATCCTCACTCACCCATCTATAGCCAGAGCGATCAAAAAGCTCGAGACTGAAAACGTTGTCGCAGAAACAATAATGCAGATAGAAATAAAGAGACAGTCTGAGGCAGAGCCAGGGTTGACTATTCAGCAGGACTACACACATTGCGGATGATGAGAGGAACAGACTGTCCCTTAAACCTGACATTTATATATACTGTACTGTATGTGCAGAATTTCTGCTCTTTAGTCGAGTCCTATGGGTTTCCAATGGTTTCTACATGAAATAATAAGACGATGGAATATTTTTATTATGTTGCTGTGCAATTAATAAAAGTGGTACATTTACAATACTTATGTATATATGATCTTAATCATATTTCAGCACCACTCCATTCTTTTTTATTTTTTTTTATTTCACGTCACGAGGAACATCATGTCTCTAAAGAAAACGAAGGTACAGAAATATAGAACAACCAGATGAATTGCCTTAGGCTCAGCTACCCTCACAGCAATTTCTTAAACGTCTCACACCCTCTAGCGCCACCACTAGGATAGATTTGCACATAGTTTCGCACCATAACTGCAAAGCAATGGCATAGAAATACAGTTCAACTTAAGGGAAATACCACAGCATTCATTTCTACTACAATGAATTTTTTCTCCAAAGTGAATTTTCATGTAGTATAATACGGTACAACACCGTTCTTCATAATACTTCAAAAAAGCCTCTTATCTCCCGATTTTGAAAATATGCATATACATTTATATTTTTATCAGATGAAAAAAAAAAGAAATTGCTAAATACAATTTCATGCCCTTCAATGTAGCGTCTGTAACCTTTCTGAATTCAGATCTTTTAATTATCTTAATTGTCACTCAGATGAAACTCAGCCAATTTAGATTTCACATAAAAAGACTTAATAAATAAAAAAAAAATTATTCTTAAATGAAAAATTGTTACAATATTGCAACATGAATTTCCAGCCGAAGTTATTGAATTCAATTTTTCTCAGGAAGCACGATTGGTCACTTCCATGCTGAATGAACTTCAGAAGTAGCTTCTTTGGCAAATATCTATATTTTACATATTGTATATATGATCTGTATAACATGAAAAAAAAAAAAAAAACCTACAGAATCAGCACCAATATTGTGTTTTATGCCGAAAGCATAATCACAGGAACAACCCAAAAGTGTTTGCTGATTTTTTACTTTAAAATTTTATTTTTTATTTTTTTATGAATGCCATGGTTGGCACAATATACAACAAATTTGACACTAAACTTCACTGAACAGAAGTGCAGCCATATTCCATCCATACCCTGGACAAAATATTAATATATATAAAACAACAAAGCCAGGAAGTGAGGGCAGTGTTCTTTGGGGTCCTGTGACGGACGGTGCTATGTGACGTTCTCTTGAATGAAAGGGAATAAAAATAATTGCAAACCAAAAACTGCAACAACAACAACAAAAAAAAAAGCACACAAATGCAGTTAGAGTAGTTAAGCAGAATGCAGCACTGTATGAAAAAAAAAAAGACTGAATGTGAACAAGAGTAGAAAGAGCAGAGCACTTAAAAAAAAAATTTTTTGTTTTATTCGGAGACGGCAAGAGATGAAGTAAAATACGAAGATTCCTTAGAGACGTGGCAATAACACCTGGCCAATCTCTGGTTTTGGGTTTATAGTGGGACGTTCACTGCAAATTCAAAATGCTCTCTTATATTTCGTAAGAAATGAACACACAAAAAGGACAAAATGTGCACTTCCCCACTCTGTAATATAGTGTTCCATTTTCTCATGGTAAAACCTGCTGAATTTGATCTCTCACAAAAACGCTGATCCCTGACCCTTTATAGTGATGATGAGTCACATTACTGTCAAAAGCCACGGGAAAAAAAAGGCACAAGCGCATAAAACTCAAACATCACGTGTGTGCACCAGTTTCACTGCTCGGCTGCGATAAACGGCACGTGTGCACGTCTCAAAACGTGCCTTTGTCTTATCAAGTCAAGAGTGTGACTTTGAATAGTAATGTGATACCACGGGACTGTCCGGTGAGTAAACACGAGCAAATTACTTTTCTGACCAAACGCTATAATGTTTACATTTCTCAACCATTTTCAATTCATTTTATGTAAATGGTTTATGATCAAAGTGTGTTACAAAAAAGAAAAAAAGTTTTATTTTCAGTTACTAAGACTCTTCATAGTCTTTATATAGATATAATACTTGATAATGCACGATAATATAAACAAATGATGTCACACTTGAAGGATCTTCAGAGAGTAAACTGGGTTTGAGAGAAACTGGCCTTACAGCATGGTGAAGCAGAAGTGTTTGGTTGGTGTAACATCTGTTCAGAAAACTCTGTAAGATCATGGCTCGAGACTCCAGATGTGCAGATGAAACAGTCCCATACTGGACTCTTTTGAAGTAGACCAACATTTAATTGCATTATTATAATATTTAGCTCATGCAGAATACACTTTTTTTTTTTTTTCAGAATAAGGTTTAATATTTGTTTTGCCAGTTTTACCTCTTCTTTCTTTTCTGCGATACCTTAATTTCTACGTAGATGATTAATTTCCCACCACTATCTTTGTCTCGTTCAACCTCAATTGTCTGTTTCCTCAGAGAAGTCAATCAGGAGAGGGTGGTCACATGACCCCAAGCAAAAGGGAAGCTTAAGGGTTTTGATCCATTTCAAAATCCACTTCCTTTTTTTTTTTTTTTTTTTGGTCGCACATTTTTTGAGATTATTTGTGGAGGATAAGGATTTTCCTGTCTTTGCGTCAACAAGATCACAAAAAAGTCAGGAAAACCATACCGCTACCGCTAGTCTACCCCACTAGTCTGAGTGAAGTTAGGGCTGTTGGTACCCGTTTAGATGATATGGAAAACATCGCTACAGTTCTTGAGAACTCATTTGCCGCAGATTTCTGTGGTAGAAGACCGGGAGAGCATTCCGAGCCTTTCCATCTCAGTTTATGCCAAGCACACCGCCGAGGGGTTTTATTGTGCGTTCCTACGTTTCCCAGTAAACTAGGCAGCTCTTCTCTGATTGCTATGTTTCTGGTTGGTCAGTGGAGCAGTTAGGGGAAGGTGTGTGTGACAAGTTGTTTTTTTTTCCCTGTTATTTGAGCCCTATCGTTTGGGGATGGGGGGGGGGAAGTAAGGGGTGTGTGTGTTTGTTGTCTGTGCTTAGCAGAGCTGATCGTGCTTCGGTACGATGTCTTAACTTTATTCTCGTCAATCCAAATCCATAGCATTCAAATACTTTGTACTGCATGGACATACGTCCAACTTGACCTGTGCGCGACGTGGGCAATGTAGTCAAAAGAAAGAAAATTTTAACATTCCTGAAGAAAGAAAAGGTCACTATAGCACTTCTACATGTGACACATTTATCAGATTTTAAACGTCTACAGAAACATCTCCAAATAGATGGGATTGTTCAGGTATATTTCAGTTCGTTTTTCATCCAATAAACAGGGAGCTGCTATTTTGATTCGTAAAAAGTTCTAAAAATCTTAGAACAGCCTGAGCAGGATCCTGAAGACAGGTTTGTTCTCATCACCGGTCACATCTTAGGGAAACACTTAGCATGTGAATGTGTCTGGGACAGTCCTGGCTTTATATCAAAGATGTTTCTATAGTCTAATCATCAATATAATGGTCCGGGGATTTGAATTGTGTCATGAACAAAAAGGTTGTACAGGTCATCCTCTATAAAATCCACCTCCTGTTCTTCACCAAATCTTCAAAATAGGCATCATGCTCCAGGTTTGGTGGATATATTGAGAAAACTACATCAGGTGTCAAAGACTATACCATCTACTTCTACTCTCCTCCCCATAATTCTCATTCCGGATCAAACTATCCATTCTTGCCATCCAGATCCCCGGAATCATCTAATTGGAAATTTAATAGTACTCTCCTTAATGAAAACTAAATGAGAACTTTTGCCAGTTCCATAAAGAAAAAATATCCCCATATTGGCAGGATAATGACTTTTTTGTCCAGTAAATAGTGCCACTAAATGGGATGCAGCCAAGGCCACCTTAAGAGGCCACATCATCTCTTTTACAACTTGGCATGAAGAAACAAAAGGTTGAAAATATGAAAAACAATTGAAGGTTAAAAGATTGGAACTGCTTCATACAAAACACAAAACAACCGGATCTAATCCAATCCAGATCTAAACTGAACTTGGACTGCTCAGAACCTAGTCATATTCTACGAGCTGAAAGGTCCATTAAGACTAATAACACTACAGAGGGAGTCATTTTATATAATCTGATATAATCTGGTTAACTCCAGTTTTAAAGATTTCTGTGAGAATCTATTCACTTCCTTATGCGCATTCCAGGCCTCTGCTGTTTACTTGGATAAGATGTCATACTGTACCTTCAATTTCAGAGGAGGACCAGGCCCTTTCTTCACACTCCTCTTTCACAAATGTTTTTTTTTTTGTTGTTGCAGCTATTCAGCCTATGCCTAGTGATAAAACACCAGGGTTGGGTGGTTTTACTCAAAAATCTTTTTTTGCCACCAGCTCTCTGCTATTTTCATGCCAGTAGTTGATAACCTTTTGGAAGATAGTCTGACTCCAGGTTCCTGGAAGACTCTCCCTGTTAGCTTGATTCTCAAAAAAGGGAAAGAACTCATTGGACTGTGAGTTAGAATAGCCAATTGCCCAACATTGGACCGCCCAATCAGTTTACTTAATGTAGATTTTAAAATTGTGGCCGAAGCCTAAGCTCGTCATCTGGAGAGAATTTAAGCCAAGACCATTAAACCGTACCGAGCTGGATTTGTTCAATCTCGTCATGGTTCAGACAGAGGGCGTCGTCTCCTGAATAAAATACACCAGTTGACTACGGATTGTGACCCGACCGTTATAATATCTCTGGATGCAGAAAAAGCATTTTTGGGTGAAGTTGGACCGATTCAATCTGGGCTCAGTCTAGTCTAACGCCAATGGCTTATTATCAAGTAGATTTTCAACTTTTTGAGATTGTCAAGATTGTCACCACTCCTGTTTGCCTTGTTCATCGAACCCTCGGCAGAAAGTATTCACATGCATAATGGCATCCAGAGGGCGAAAGCAGGTGGTATGGAACACCGCATATCATCACATCTTTACCTGAGGCAACCACAATCATCAATTCCTTGTGTGTTGGAGACAATTCATCAGTTTAGCCAGTCTAGTGGATCCAAAAAAAAATTTAGTCAAATCCCAAGCCATGATTTTAAATGACACACAAAATGTTAAATTACAGTGTCCAAAGATCCAACCAGAAGTTTAAAAATCTCTTGTTATTTAACACCCCTTTGTCTTGGGAAGATCTCAGTCTCCCAAGAATTTAACCATGCAATCCCCAATCACCTTGAAGCCTGGTTTTCCTGCTATGTTAACCAAATATTGGCCTTCAGCCCTGGAGAGAAAAGGCTATTTCTAATTTAGTAGTTTATTTACAGATAATGTTCTCAAATCCTTCAATACACTAAGAATGGATTACAGAACAGAACAGATTTTTTTTTTCTCTTCTAATTTCTCCAGCTACGTCATTTTATTCAATCTGAAATGAGACAGGGTAACATCCGCTGGGAGATGCCTGACATTGAGAATCGTCTCCAACTCCCAGGGGCGCTGAAGGGTCAGATTTCCTATCTGTATGGCTCGCTTTTATCAAACGCCTCCCCACCTTTAAATCCTCTAAGAAAGGTTTGGGAAAAGGATATGGGTGAGTAATTCACTGGTGATGAATGGCCGTCTATATGAGGAGGCTATTCATGAATCAACTCCAATTTCTGTACATGAGCCAAACTTCAGCTTCATATACAGTACAGAACATACCCCACCCCAGTACGCCCCCCAGCTGTGTTTTAAATGTAATTCAGAAACAGGAAACTTTGATGCATCTATTCTGGGACTGTAAGAAAATGAAACCTTTTCGGTATGCGGTGGTTCAGAAAATACTGGCTAGAAAATCAACGTTGTTTCCAATGATCCATCTGCTAAATTGTAAACCTTCATTAGATCTTTTTCTGATTTTAATTGTTTATTAATTTTTTTTAAATAATTTTTTCTGGTAAGGAAATGTACTGTATATGTATCTTATCATCTCATGTATCTTTGATCACTTTCTTTTATGTTTTCTTTCACTGGACTGTTTTGCCATTCGGATTGAAACCATTTTGATGGTACCGGTATCAAAACAAAAAACGAATGCTTTGTGACAACACTAATCGTCGGTAACTAGCTTCCATTGTGCACAAAGAGACTGCATATGAGTCAGATAATCACACAACAAAGCTTCAGCCAGGACCATTACAAAAAGCAGACTGGGAGCAGCAAAGCAACATTAGTGCCACTCCTAGCAACCAAAAGTTCATTGCTGATCCATCAGCAAAACCACTTGCAGCAAACTACAATGTTAACAATAACACCAGTAAACATGAACGGCCTGACTGCTGGGCAAAGACAATTGGCCCATTGGCAAAAACAAAAGCTTGGGTATAATGTACTGTATGTCGCAACATTTCATTTGAACAGAGTAACTGTTTTAGTAACTGATGGAGTAAGTTCCTAACAAGGTAGAGATACTTGCTGAGTGTCCCAAAGAGCATACAAAGTCAGTATGGCTGTACATTTAGAGATACACCGACTGATCCCAGGGTATAAGAATTGGAAATGGGCAGAATTGTTGCAACAATCAATTGATGATCAAAAGATGCAAGAGAGCTCACAAAACCTCCTCTCATGTCTGCAAACTAGAAAGCTCCTCACGTAGATGGGACAAACCAATTATGTCAGACATGAAGGGTCTTCAGACAGGAAATCGGGCTTGAGGGGAAACTGGCCTTACAGCAGAAGTGCTTGGTTTGTGTGACAAGACCTTGGCTGGAGAAGAGATCTAGATGTGCAGATGAAGCAGCCTCTTATCAGAGTCTATTTTAATTAGGCCAATATTATAATAGTCCATTCAGAATTATTATTATTATTATTTTTTTTTTTTAGAAAATGGTTTAATAATTGCCGTTTTCAATTACCTCTTCTTTCCTTTCTGTCTGTCAAAGTACAATTTGTGACAAGTGATGTGATATTTATTTCTAGATGACTAATTTTTACCAATGTCTTTCAACCTTAATTGCCGGTTTCTTTAGAAAAGCCAATTAAGATAATCTAACAGATCAGTCACTGAATTCATTGCCACCCGCAGAACTTAACTACACTATAATTTGCTGTCTCTGTTGTGTCTCCACACGCTGTGTCTTTTCCCAACATGGCTGTTCTGATAGAAATGGAGGACACTTGTTTTTCATCGACCCCCCCCCCCTTTGCAGAATCTTCATTAACTTCTATTAATCTAATAATTGAAAAATAAGTGAGGTGGCTCAGGTCCCGGTATGGTGTGAGCGACAGTGTAAGTGGTTACGTTTAGGTTAGGAAATCAATACACTTTTGTGTGGTTTGTACCAGAAAATTTGAAAACTCTGATTTTGCTCTGATCATTTGTCAATCGAGAGGACTACTTAATGCAGGAAGTGAGGCAGGGGACACTCTTTAGCAAATGAATACGTTAACTAAACAGAAACTCAAACTCTTGTTTTACCCCCCCCCAAAAATGAAATAATTCTTTAACCACTGCATTTTAAATTTACTGTGGTTATCTTTGTGTATTATGAAAATGAGGGGGGCAAATACTTTTTCACAGCACTGTGTAGTCTATACAGTATAAATAATACAAATATGGATAATGGTAAAAAAAAAAAAAAAACTGTCACCGATAAATGTTTTCTACAATGTGTGACAATTTATATAAAAAAAATACTCCATGCTTTGTGCCAGATGTTTTCTTCTTGGAAGCAATAATTTGACAAATCTTTGCTCAACTTCTACATAGGCAGCACGGCACATAATTTCTTATATGACCCTCCATGTGTTCTCCAACCAATCGTCCGTGAGATACTTTTGCGAATTGGCTGCAGTCTAACTGTGCCTAGCTGAATTTGTTGTACATAATTAGGAAAGGTACACACCTGTTTATATAAGGTCTCACAGTAGAGGGTGTATGACATAAAGAAAACAAAGCCAAGAGGGCGACATATTATAGAATTATCTGAAACCTGTGAGACAGGATTGTGTCAAGGAACAGATCAGGGAACACACAAAAAAAAGAATAAAATTCCTGAAACTGGCCTCCGAGTGGCGCAGTGGTCAAAGCGCTCGCCCTATCATCCGGAGATCGCTAGTTCGAATCCCGGGTGGTGCTGTAACCTCTCGCAGCCGGAGGTCTAGAGAGAGCTGATTGGCCGAGCTCTCTCAGAGGGGAGGGATGAGAGGTACATAGTGCTCCGACATTAATCACGGCTCTACAGCCAGTCAGGGGCGTCTGCGAGCTCGCGCAGCGGAGGGAGCGGATAGCCCGTCCTCCGAGTGTGTTACGCCGCCCCCAACGGTGCGCGAGCGAGCAGTTCGAAAAGATGCGGTCGGCTGGCATCACGTGGTTCGGAGGAAACACGTGATAGTCTTCGGCCCTCCCGGCTGAGTGGTAGTAGTAGCCTTAATGTGGGAGCGCCCCCTAGTGACGGGGAGGAATTGGACACGACTAAATTAGGGAGAAAATCGGGGGAAAATCCCCAAAAAAATAAAAAATTCCTGAAACTGAATGAGCCCAAGAGCATGTTAGTCTGCATCAGAAGAGATTTGGAACAACCAACAGTCTTTCCAGGTCTGGACGCCCAACCAGATGGAGTAATCAGGGAAGAACCAGGCCTGACAGAATCAGACAGAAGTTATTCCTTAGTAAAAGGTACATGACAGTCTGCTTAGAGTTTTCCTGAAAGACTCTCGGACTGCAATAAGAGCTATCCTAAGTGAAAACCTTCACACCGTCAAGAAAACACAGGAGTGGCTCCAGAACAACTCTGTAAAAGTCCTGGAGTGGCCCAACCAGAGCCTGGACCTGAACCCAATATCGTATTCCTGGAGAGACCTGAAAATGGCAGTGCCCCGCCAACCTGGTAGCGCTTAAACCATTCTGCCAAGAAGAACGGACCATCCGATAGAAAGGTGTGCCAAGCCTGTAGCATCATTCACAAGCAGACCTGAGACCAATGGTGCTTTAAGCTAGTACTAAGCGATGGGTCTAAATGCTTATGTAAATGGGATGTTTCAAGGATTATTTTATTACTATCATTTGTAAAACATAAATTTATACTCCTGTTTTTACTTTAATAATCCCGTGTATTGGGTGTAGAATGAGGAGAAAAAAATGTACCCGTACCCTCCTTTGAACTCATTTTGGATAGATCGCCTGTGCAAATACCACGATATGACAAATATTAAGGCGCGGTAGAATTAAACCTAACAAACCTTTCTGATGAGGGTGATTATTGCCTCACCCACATCCAGCGCACTCGCCGTGACCACACCCATCCCCAAATCATAGCAATTATAGCACGTTCATGAATACCACACCTTGATCGATGGCCATTTGCAAAGTTAACCAGCGTAACCCTGAATTCTCTCAGCAGAAAACCGGTTCGACTGAATTCTTTCGCCTCAGTATGACTTTGAAATTGTAACCATATTGTTCATATACCTCACCCAGGTTAACTCACATTATCTCTTATTTTTTCTAAAAGTAATATCAAGTGCCAGAACTGGTTCTCTGGAGCGGTTCCAGTTCCTCATACATACTCCTATTGCTGCATTGGACTCCTCACAGTATTCAGAAAGAATTACTCCTCACCTGTAATTCTTATTGGCCTCGTATGGCTTAGTGAACCTGATGTGCATGAAAACTGCATATGACAAGCATTCAATTATCATTTTATGGTGGATTAATTCACTCTGTACTGTAAGGGCAGGATGTCCCTTATCAACGTAATTCTCAAATTGTCTGATACCTCCCACTGGGTGCTAAACAGCTGAGGCATTTAAAACACCACTGAAATGCAGGCGTGTCAGTGACATGCCGACAGTTAGGGAGAGTTCGTCTATTAACATAAATCTTTACAAATCTCTCTAGCCCTCGTCAATGTAGGCAGAGAAACCTGTGAATAAGCAGTGCGGCTAGGTTGAGGGAAATCATTGCCGTCCTGGATGGGCAAGGATCAACTCTGATAAGCTGATGTGGTGAAACAAAGGACAAGACTGAGGATTTTCTCATTAACCTTCTGAAAAAAAAAAAAAAGAAAGAAATCATGAGGTAAGCCAGTGTGTCTACTAGATAGTCAGAGATTTGTTACGTTTAGCCTTGTTCTATGAAATTACTATGCTATTCAGTTTGTCTTTAAAAAACAACAAGACTGAACAAGAGGTCATAACTTTAAAAGCTATAATGATATGTTTGCTTAAGTAGACTGTAAGGTAGCGTTTCTCAACATGGTTTGTGCTAAATCAGGTCCATGGCATTCTTCTAGAGCATTCATTATCTAGCTAGCTTGTTGATTATGTGAAGTTATCATGACATATCACATCTCTACTTCACTTGCAGTAACCCAAAATGGTTCTGCAAAGTCAGGCCCATCTCCAATGCTCCAGGTGCGGTGACTGTTTTGATGGCTCTCATCAGTTTGTTACTTTACTTGTTCTTCGGGATTCAGCAATGCAACGCACCCGAGTACAAGAAAGGAAAGCAAGCAGAGCCGCAATCGTACGAAGTGGCTTATCCCCATAAATACCGCGTCATACTGGATCAGCCAGACAAGTGCCATCACAACCCTTTTTTGGTGATCATCGTTCCCGTGGCCCCTAATGATGTGATGGAAAGGAACGCCATCAGGAACACATGGGGGTATGAGAAGCTGGTGCAAGAAAAACACGTTGTGGTTCTCTTTCTGCTGGGCTTACCGACTGGAAGTACCGCAGCAATGCAACAGGCCCGTCTACACCAGGAGAACGTTCGGCACAAGGACCTCATCCAGATCGACTTCATAGACTCCGCAAATAATGCGACGGTTAAAACCATGGTGATGCTGGAATGGCTGCGGGATCACTGTCAACAGGCGTATTATGCCGCAAAAGTGGACCCTGACATCCTGTTTAACGTCAGAGGTCTGATAAGTATGCTCCTCAGCCCCAACACCCCCGTGAGGAACTACCTCACTGGCCAGGTCTTCCACAACAACATTACATTAAAAAACCCATCAAGCAGGTTTTACATCCCACCTGAGGTGTATCACAAATCCGTGTTTCCACCATTCGCTTTAGGAAAGTGCATGATAATGTCGATGGACATGCCAGCCAAGATCCTGAAGGCCTCGAAGGAAGTCAAGCCTATTATAAAAGATGATCTGTATATCGGCTTATGCATGGAACACCTCGAAATTGTTCCGGTGAACCCTCCAAACCCTTCGCGGTTTGTCTTCATCCCACCTGAACTGTATGACCGGTGCTACTACTCCGAACTCATTGCTGTGATTATATACACTCCTGCACAGCTGGTCAACTTATGGACAGACATTCACAAACCAGGCCCAGCCTGTTCATCCTATAATTAGGGAATAAACAAGCGTAACTGGTTTAAAATTATATGTTGGAAACCAAAGGAAGAACAGATGGCAGTGATTCATATTGAGAGTTTGGCTTTCTTAAGATTTTCGTACTGAGTACTTCATTTCACTGGTCCACCTCATGCTCGGAAATGGCATATCTCTCCACTCTCAGTATAGCACTTGGACAGGATGGGTCAAAACAACAACAAAAATATATATATAATAAAATAAATAAACAAATAAGACAAGACATGAAAAGAATGCATGTATCTTTTGGATAACTGATGGTGTGTTGCAATTTTCTTATCTTTTATATGGACTGAGATGTTAATGCATTTGGGGAGAACGTTAAAGGTAAGCGGTTATACTGGTCAGTGCTTACCAACTAACCCAGCATACAGTATGCTTACTGACTAACAGGTACCTGTTAGATTAGATACAGCAATGTGCCCTACATAAGGCACGATTATAAAAACCAATGATTAAAACACTTTATTATGAGCCTAAAACAGGGATTGAATAATGTGACATCTTCTACACACCCATGAAGATATAGGTGTACAAACATATTGTATGATCTTTTTGAAGAGGTTCGCTGCCTCCTAGGGTTGGTTGGCAGCTGCTGCTTCCAGTACATGTGCATGCACCTTGACCCCTGGAGATAATCTTTTTGGAATTATTTATGTGATGTGTAATGATTGTGATGTTTATAATAGAAGTCAGGCAAGGGGGCAAAACTGGCCATGGTTTCCAGTTGGGAGGGTCGCTGGTCCGGTACTCTCTTATCTGTCAATTTGAACATCTGTAGGCATCTGTAGAGACATGTACAGTACATGCCACTTTCGGCTTACCTTGGTTGGTAGCCGTCATATGATAAGAGCCGTCTTAATAACTAGGTGGAAATAAGAAATGAAACAAAAGAAAATCAAGTAACAATCCATAAAAAAAAAAGATGCATATTTATATTATAATGCTTGTAAGATATTGGAATGATAAAATGCTTTGAATGTGAAGCAAGATGTTTGACAAATGTTAATAAAATAAAGTATATAAATCAAAGAGTCTTTATTTTAAAAGTAACCGTATGGCGCTAGCCTGTTTTGTTAAAGTCTGTTCCTGTCACCCCACAGCCGGACACCCTTTCTCACATTCTATCTGGACTTGGCACTTCGTATTTTTACTCACAACTTATATACAATATTTTTGTTTCTATATAATAAATGAAATGAAAAGACGTGGATTAAATTACAAAATGGAAACACATGTTTTACTGCGACAGGCTGTACAACTTAAAAATGGGTTGCTTATGTAACGGCCTCGGCAGCGACCTCATTTCCCCTCTCGTCTGTTCCATCCACTCGGCATTCAGCATCAGCAGGATACTAATCACCAGCCTGATGATCTGTCACCATCTGCACCTGTTTCTCACTTGTTCAGGCATTAAGTTAAAAGATTTTTATGCTTGAAGGTCACTGTATGGCTTAAACAAATAATAATAATTAAAAAAAAAAAAAAACTAGAGAGGTACATTTCCTGAAGAAAATGTGAGTGGTGCTTGCCGGGGCAAAACTTCGGAGTCATGCTAACAACATGTTCAGCACTCCAGCATCATATGTTAATTCAGTTATCATAACGCTAGCGGCATGCTAATGAGTTAAACATCATGCTAGCAACACGCTAAGCACCCTAGCATCATGTTAGTGGCATTCTATTGATGTAGCTAGCAACATGCTAATATTGTAAGCATAATGCTAGCAACATGCTAATGAACTAAACATCACGGTAGCAACATGCTAAGCACCCTAACATCATGTTAGCGACATTCTAATGATGTTTTTTGCAACATGCTAATATAGTTAGCATAATGCTAGCGAAATCCTAATATTGTTAGCATAATGCTACTATAGTTAGCATAATGCTAGCGAAATCCTAATATTGTTAGCATAATGCTAGCAACATGCTAATCGTGTTAGCAACATGCTAACTGCACGCTAATGAATTTGCTAGGGGCCGTGGCTTATGAGCATCATGATAAGTCTTAATAAAAAACAAACACTCCTTTGAACCTGCTCAGGTCCAGGGACAGGGCGGAGCCTCTCACTCTTTGGATGCAAAATATGAAGAAATGAGGGCTCAAGACTTTTGCACGGGACTGTATAGCAGATTGGTCTGTATGACTGGTGGATATGTTCTGGATTCTGCATAGACCTGAAGAGTCACTGAACAGGAAAGAGTGAATAATTTTGTCTTTTTAGGCCATTAGCGTAACTCAAGTCTGTCCACTAGAGGTCAGTGTACACTTATGTTTGTGTGTCTCTTGTCCTGATGAAGATGTCAGGCATGACTGTAATGAGCAGGATGAAGGCACATTATGCTTCTGATACAACCTGTACGAATGAATGATACATACACACACACAAAAAAATTCGGAATGTTGACAGGACTTAAGCAGAGCTTTGAGGGCAAAACGTTCATTTAAAAAGATGCTGCAACTGTGATGACATTTGCGTGGCCCGGTTCTTATTCAGCAGCAGCTTATTCAGCTTCCACGGTTGAAATACAGCAGTGACACGCAATAAAGCAACAGATTAAAGTACAACTGTCCACGTAATAGTGAGATCAAAATGTTTTCCTTTGGTCATCATCTCAAAGGTATAGTGACTGAGTGATGAGTGATTTTATTAGTTGTCTGAAGTTGTGTCTTTAGTCCATAAGCAGCAAAACGTATTCATACACGCTTACCATCATGCCAAAAGGCAACAAAATAATACACCCATGTCCTGCACCTAATGTCAAATAACTATTCTTACTAAGTCTGTAATAAAATATATACAAAGTTGACTACCTTGTCAACAAAAAACATGGAAATGATGTACAATGCAAAGTCCAGAGCTTCAAACACAATATTTAATTTTATCCTATTGAGTGTAATATTTTAAACAGCCAAGATTACAGTATACTGTATCAGGCTAAACAGTGTAATAATAGGCACATCTGTAGGCTGTTAAAGTCCTGATGAATGAAGCGACTGTAAGCGTTAAATACGCTACAGCTGTGAACGGTTGCTGTTTCAACACCATACTTAAAAAGAAAATAAAACACACGTGCAATGTGAGGCTTATGGGTCAGATGGTTTGAAACTCCTAAACAGAGGAAGCAATCCACCAAAAAACTCAGAGACAAGGGGGTTGGTCAGTGAGGCAACCCAACCGTGAGGCCAGGGGTATCTCGGTATGATGCTACCGCCATCATGCGTCACCGAGGGCATGGGTGTTCTCAGTGTGATGTTGGATTTACACACAAAATCCAAAAAATACCAAATAAATACATTTAAATTAACTACAGTTCCAGTCTAGAACACTATAAACTGTTCTGATGTACAAGGGGGACAAGTCAATACATTGAACGAGGGGCGTTCAGGTCAAACCTTTTGATGGACTTTTGACTGTGCAGAATAACAGAACACGGTTAAGACAGTACAAACTCCCTTTATGTCTCTATATCATCCTCTGCTACACTAATGCACTTATCCCAGTGTTTCACTAGTGCTTGGACACATCTAAACACTGGCCTCCCAGGAACTCCAAACATGTGGAAATGGCTTGGAGTGAGGTCAGGACTGTATGGAGGATGTGGAGCCGAGTCCTTGTAATATGCAAGTGAATGATTGTGGCTCTTCTGTAAATCAGGTCTTTCACCCACTGAATGTTTACGGGAATGAATGCCGTGTGCTCCCAGCCACCTCGGCCAGGATCGTCGTTCATGGACATACAGTATGACCTCGTTTAAAATGTTTGCACCGTTCGAAAGTTTTACTGCAGCTAAGAGTCCCATCACCGTACTGTGCTTGAGGTTTTTCTGTAAATGCGATTGGCTTTTAAATCACATCCTAGCTATTAGATTGTCTTAAATAAATTAAGCTTTGTGGACATCCTCCTAACCTCACCCTTCCTCTCGCTCACACGCTCATGCACAAATATATGCGAAGCTCCTGACTTTTCTTGCCTGTCAATTAAATCCTGTTCAAATCCTCTATTGCATACACACATAAAGCTAAAGCTCACATGTGCATGCACAAACACTAATATAGACGGTCTTACTGTATGAACAGCAGACTTTATTACTATTTACTTGCACAATTTTGCGAGAAGGGTTTTAGACGTTTGGTTCAGAGTTTATTCTTTTTGAAGACACAATAACTTGCCGGTTGGATAAACGCAGGACTGCCGATCACTGACGAGCACAAGAAGAGGTTGCACTGCGTCATTACGCCTGCTGCCTGCGGTTTTCGAGGACAAGGTCCTATTCGTGGCCCCAGCATGTCTGGCGATAATTTAGTTCTCACTACTGCTTCTTGCAGGATGTCCAAAAAACTCCATGCAACTTCCTCAGCAAGCGCATATCAACTGTGCCAGGGAGATTCGCTACCCCGAGCACTTTTTTCTGCTCGTTTCTTTGTGCTGAAACGTCCACCGTGGACAAGCAGTCCATGAGACACAATTTAAATGGAAGTGGTTCGTTGTGGTAGTTAAACACTTGCGCATTATTATGCCAAAGGAGCGCATGCACTACGCCGTGGTGCACTCTGATGCCAGAATATTACAAATCGGACAGTTCACAGTTTTTTGGACAGATTAAAGATTTACGGTCCATGCATAAGTAGCTCCTGCACTCAGAAGTGTCTGCTGCATTGTAAATCTAGTCTAAAGGGCCAAACCCACAAACCCACAGAAGGCTTTCCTCCAGGGAATTATCTGACAAGACATGGATACAGCATAACTACATCAGAGGTCAGGATATTTATTGTTCTCTCTAATGAAGCAACCAGATATATATGATATATTTGGTATACTGACCGATTTTCGTAATAATATTTAGCAGGAACAAAATGCACCTTTTTGATTTCCGTAGTTATGACTTGTCAAAATAGGCCAAACTCACACTCATGTAATGTGGGGCACGAATATTCAGTGACCATGGTTCGAGAAAATCTAATTATACCTGATGCCAACGCAGTGTTGATTAGATCCT
Organism: Clarias magur; assembly: GCA_013621035.1. Classification (NCBI taxonomy): domain Eukaryota; kingdom Metazoa; phylum Chordata; class Actinopteri; order Siluriformes; family Clariidae; genus Clarias; species Clarias magur. The sequence goes on from QNUK01000217.1 coordinate 481,423, forward strand.
GGAATGCTTTGTAGTTCATGTGCATCCCGATGGTGCTCGTTGATAACTCATTCTCATTCCCATAGAACCAAAACGTGAAATGTTGCATCCATTAAACAGCAAAACTCAATCCGTAACTGTATTAGGCTTGTATGCTGGCAAGCAAGCTGAGACGTGCATATTGTTTTGTTTTGTTTGCACACGCACACAGAACACTGTGCACTCTTTATCAGTGTCTTTTAATTGGAGGAGAGATTAAAAGACAAGAGATCTTGTAAACAGGGCTCGAGCTCCCCGAAGTGAGCGCTGTGTCTGTGTACTGTGGGAACGCTTGAAGCTCAAGGTTACACACAACCACACACAACTCTGCAATCTGCATCAGTACCGTGTGTATTCTCACCACTCGCAGACAGTGTACACACACACACACACACACACACACACACACACACACACACACACGCATAGTGTGCACTAGGAACGTGATTCTCACACGCTCTCAAGCAGCGTAAACAAACACAGCTGTTCCCTGATACCTCGCTACAGTCCTGTTAGCACACACACACACACACAGCAGGTTTCCACAGCAGCTAATTAAAGGGATCTGAATTACCAAAGGATATAGTATAGCAAAGTGTACAGTGTGCTGTATTACAGCAAAGCAAGTAAAATATATGAAAACGTTTGATTATTTGTTATTTATAAATTATTTACATATATTTAAATGACTGTTATACAAATTATACAAAGTTATACTATATATATATATATATATATATATATATATATATATATATATATATATATATATATATAGTACAAGTTAATTCCTACAGCATATCGTTTTTTATCAGTGTTGTGAAATGTCCATTACCTGAAGTTTCTCCAACCCAGTAATCCAATGGTCAAAAACAAACAGACAAACAAACAAACAAACAAAGTTATTGGTTAGTTTGGCACAATGGCTTAGTGGTTAGCACTGCCGCCTTGCACCTCCAGGGTCCGAATTTGTATGTTCTCCCTGTGTTTGGTGGGTTTCCTCCGGGTACTCTGTTTTCCTTCCACGATCCAAAGATTAGACTCTTTTAGGAGTTCCTAAATTGCTCATAGTGTGTGTTTCCCTCCTGGGTTCCCCTTTAGGAAATCCAGTTTCCTTCTACAGTCTACAGACATGCGATGTAGGCTGGATGTGTGTTCTTGTTTCCAATACAGAAGTGCCAAAATGTGCAGTTCCATGAATGACCACTAGGGCTCTAAAAGTAGCCTGGTACAAAAAAACAGTTTTGCTAAATTTTTTAGGTAAATTTCCATTCCTATTCAACTGTATGGCAGGGTGTGTGTGTGTGTGTGTGTGTGTGTGTGTGTGTGTGTGTGTTCGTGTGAATTTTCTGTGTATACTTTTATGTTATCAATTAAAATTACAATAAGCCATATAATAATGTATAATTAAGGCATGGACAATTTGAGTGACAGCTGCACAGGACGATGTTCATAGGATGAGAGTTCAATCAAATGCAAAGTAACTTTAGCACATAAATAACATTAGTATTTGAGCTAAGTTAAAGCTACGCTAGCTAGCTTGTGGTAACTGAAGTAAGTTGGCATATCCCAAACAACAGCCAGGCCGTGTTTGTTCCACTGATTTGCTCATTTATGGAGTAACAGGTTTAACCTGTGGTCTGGTGATGTTCAGAGCTCCAAATGTTGAGCTGGTTGGCACTCCATCCAGGAAGTACCCTCCCATGTGCTGTAAGTTCCCTGAGATATAGGCCCCAGGCCCCTGCTGGAAAACTCGTATATTCATATTTGATTATTATAATCTTGTGATATTTTAAAAAGTCAGCTCATTTGATTCAATTTAAGAGATTCTTGCAAAGATGTCAATTTGAAAAGGGAAATTGATCGCATGTGATATGCTAAATTTAGAGAGGCCGAGAAAATTGAGAGACAGTAAAGGCAAAAAGGTAGACGAGCGGCGAGGAACTGTCAGCAGGATGCTCGATATGGATGTGGCTCAGTTTAGCTGCGTGGGAAACTGTGTGTTTATTGTGTGCTTGAGCGAAGGAGGGGTGGGGGGGGGGGTGTGAACTGTGTGAACGAGAGTATTTATGAGTGGGAGCAAAAAAGCATATGTGTGTGTGAGCGTGTGAATGTGTTAGTTCCGTCTCTAGTGCAGGCCAGGTGGTTATGTCATTAAATATCAATCGCGCGCTATTAATACCAGGTAGATGCAAGACATCAAGGGAGGAAGACGGAGTGGGAAGAACGACGTCTAGACCCAATCGAGAAATCCCACAATGCACTGCAATAAGCTATCCAACAGATTACAGATGCTGAAACGGTGATGTAATTTGTGTGGCCCTGTTTTTATTTTTCAGCTTTTGCAGTTAAAATACAACAGTGACAAACAGTAAAACAGCACACTTCTTATTCTTATATCTAATGATTTATTTGTATGGTAAAATGCAATGCCATGACTAATCAAAGGAAAATTTATTAAATTATATACAGTATAAATGACCATTATGTTTTACCATACAGTAAGTACCATAAGGATACATTAATCTACCATTTATTAAAGGATTCTCCACTGTCAGTTTTTTGGATCATTCAGTACATTTTCAGTCACTGGAAATGTGTTGCGAGGAAGGCGATAGAAGTTCTTCATAACATAAGAAGTTCTTTTTTTTTTAAGTTCTAAAACTATTAAGTTCAAAACAACTTCATGGATGGGCTGCAATTTTCATTGTAACCATAAATGGCAAAAAAAAAAATAAAAATACACACATATATATATATATTGACATATCATTCACTGGTGTGGGTCGTTTTGCTTCGCAGCACTTAGTCATGATGATATCTAGTGAGGAAAAATGTTGTAGTTCCTCAACCACAATAAATAAAAAACAACGACAGTACGATTAATATGACATACAAAACGCTGGATTATGCTTGAATATTTGCAATGTGTGAGCAGTGGCCTGTGAAGGTATTTTAACCCTGGATTTATAAAGAAAAAAAGGTTTTATACATACAGTATACACAAAATGAAAATTCAATCAATCATTTCTTTTAAATTGTATCGCATTCTGGAAAAAAAAAGAAAAAGAAAATAGGACTTTGTCCTTTACGCATGCACAAAAAAGCAATAAAATATTGGCAGCCTGCTGTGTTTACTCACCCAACATCTCATGGTCAATCCCAGCCTCTGACAGGTGAACACACAAATGCATATGAGGAAAGAACTTTTAAAATAGAAGTTGCTAAAATTAAACCACTACCAGCATTTAAATGAAATGATCACTATAGCAACCAATGGTCAAAGTGTTTTTCGGGGCCACACAGGGGTCTGTAAAGCGCTTTCAGGCTACGGCTAGGCACGTAATCAAAAATGAATATAAGTGACATTCAGAACCTTTAATCGATGTAATTATAAACATTTTTGTGAATACTTAAAAAAAAAAAAACTTTTATTACTGCGCTCACTGTGTTCATATACCGTCCCCTTAAAATATAGTACATGATGTCCAGTCTGTGACATGGAGACAACATGGAAGAGGATCTTTCATTAAAAAAAACAAACAAACAAACAAAAAAAATCTCAGGTTTAATAGTCAAGCATATTGACATAGAGAATTTTTTTGTTGTTGTTTACATCACAACATTGAATTTGTAATGAGAGTCAAGGAAATTGAAAAAGAAAAAAATGTGCCATTAAACATCCAGGAATTACGTTGGTACTTTGGCATACGAATTTCATGATTGAAAAAATAGTTCCAAAATGAAAGTTGAACGGACGTATTAAACGCTATGTGATTAACAGCAACTGTCAACAATCGTCCAAATGTTTGATTGGAGGGTATACTGTATATCGAATAATACTCGGTATGAAAAGTGAAAGTAACAGCTACGTATACATGCAACACCAGACAACTGTAGACATGTACAAATGTATCTGAATGCATTTCTAGGAAATGTTCTGTGTCACTTATTTTTACCAATTAATGCCGTCCTACCGCGGCTGTTTTTGGCCAGGGACACGACGTTGCCATTGGACCAATGTTTACTGGGCTTTAGTTACCTTCCATGGTCCAGGCATTTTGCCAGTTAACTGCTTCTTTTTAAAAATGTTCCAAACGTTTATATTGGCCGCTCCCAATGCATTTACTATCGTAACAGTTATCATATTTACTACTTTACAAGTTCCCAGAGTTGCAAGCCAGTTTAACTGGTCCCTCAAATGACAAAACTTTCATGTAAACCTCTAAGAGGCAAAAACAAGAAGATCTGCCTTGCCAAAAAAAAGAAACGAAAAAAGAGAGAAATCATTAATATATCATGTGTCTCCACTTTGCTTTGATTAATTGTGTGAAAACGCCTGCAGTACCACTCGTTCACAGTATGAGTCCTGGAATATGCCTGTGCCATCAGGTGACTTCATTTGTTGACACATAAGGTGGTTTAACATAGACCTGGCCACTGTGCATGATGAGTGCATGTTCTTCCATTCTTACTCTGGAATAGAGTATATATATATATATATATATATATATATATATATATATATATATATATATATATATATATCACCTCAAAACTACTGTAACAAACTACATAAATTCTTCAGTATGTGTAGATTACCAATAATAAATTGAGAAGCAACCTCAAGAAACCTTGAGAAGAACCAGACTCAACAGGGAACCCATCCTCATTTGGGTGATAACCGGTAGCAGGGATTGATCTGCAGCCATACTGTGTGTTAGGAGACTGGAAGTTCAGTATAACAGTCAATGTCTTTAAGTTAATATGGAGTCCAGTTAGTTATTGGAGGCTCAGGTAGACTGCAGGAAATTCCAGTCTTGAACTATTGAGAGACTGCAGTCACGAGTCCTCAGAGAACAGCTGTCTGCATCATCTGCGGCCAGGACCGTCTTCATGGTAAAGTGGAACCGTCCCCAGTCACCACACGCGGCATCCATGCGACGAGATCTCCAGCCAGAAGCGGGACACCAGGGTGAGTCAGACAGGTCCAGAGGGCAGAGGAGTCTGGATCACTGGCAGCTCAGGAGTGACATGTATAGCTCGGCAGGGATTGAGAAGAGGAGAGAGCAAAGAGTATGGGAGATAAGAGTTAGGTCTGGTCACAGTCACATAATGTATAAGGTGAATGTACCGTATATTTAGTGTAGAGTGCAAGCAGGGACGAACTATAACAGCATAACTAAAATGGAGACGCAGAAGGAAACACAGACATGAGGGGGAACTGAGATGTAAAGCGACCAATCACTTCAACATCAACAAATCTGAGTCATCAATGCGAGTGGGGAGGACAGCATCTAAACATACCAGTTCACCAGAATACTCTACGTCCATGAGTCCCCCAGAGCTGCTCCTTTACCTAAGGCTAATCTATTCACAAAAATGCTTGGTTAAATAAATAGGTTTTTATCCTATCCTGCCCTCTAGAATGGCTAGAATGCATGTAATGTTTGTGTGATATTACAACATGCTTGTCCTTAATATGCAAAACTATATTTTTGAAGAAAATATTTTGAATAAATATACCTAACATCAATGAACATGAAATGTTCTCCAAATCAAAGAAAGGCCTACTTAAATCAATCAATCAATCAATCAATCAATCAATCAATCAATCAATCAATGATTAGGTCTGAACTAAAATATGCTTTACCTAAATTGAAATTTCTGCACAAGGTTAAAGCTCTACCTGACATGCTGCACTTAGATGGTAAATAGCCTACTAAACCAAACACCAGAATACCTTTCATACTGTACAAGAATCAAACTGTTAAATTAACCTGAAATACTCACCAATTAAGTGCGTGCCAGTGAAGGCCCACTTCTGATTCTTTAATTTTTCCATCAGAAAAATCCCAAATCCACTATGTTCTACCTCTCCCATCACTGTACTATGATGACTGGCGGGAAAGATTCGTTTGAACGTCCCTGCAGATGTCATTTCTACTCTGAGAGTTTCTCGAGTGCTTACAGTTTATAACAGGTCAGTCAACAAAAAACAGAACAACCTTCATAAATAGTTCATATTTATTCCAAAATTGGTTTCATAACCATATTTTATTAGTTTCTTAGATGTACTGTATTTTGTTAATAGATTTAAATTCCACAACGCTTTTATTTACTAAAAGAGAGTTTTCTGCGATAATTGATGACTTGGCTAAATGGTGTGGTATAAAAGTAACAAACACTGTAACCTTTATTGCCTACTTGAAAATGAAACATGAGCATGGAAGCTGGCAGAAATAAAAGAAAATCCTTCAAACAAAACAAAGAAATGTGTTGTTGGTGTGAAAGGCAGTGGGAGATTTGTGAGTTGATATGCTTGGTTTTTAACAGCAAGTGCATGGTCTGGGTCCAAACTTGTGCTCCCTCGGGAGATCTCCACACACCCACACACCCACACAGACACACACACACACACACACACATGGCTGCAGGCTGAATTCCACTCAGCAATTTCAGCGTGTATCGTACTTGACCAAAACTCTACATCCTGTTCCAAGCTGCCAGTGTTGTGTTGCAGGGACGTTTGGCAGACTTGCACATGAACTGAGGCAGAGAGAGATAGAGAATGTAGGAGAGTGAACAAGGGAGGAGATGGAAATGGAAAGAAGCAAAGGATTACGGTGGGGTAAAGCCAGTTCCGCTATGCACCGAGGTCTGCTAGAGGTCAGGACCATTAAACATGACCAAAAAACACAAACATTGGAGAGGGAGCGAGGGGAGGGGGGTTGGGTACTGTCATGTAATGTGGTCATGTACCACTACATGTGACCTCTTTTTCAAATGGAAATTTATGCAAATGTATATAAATTGTAAAATGTAAAAAAAATTTTTTTTGCTTTGCAGCCTGAAATAAAGACAGGCACAGTTTTTGTTTATACTTTACTATATTGCATTTTTTTTTAAACATCCAAGTAAAAGATATTACAACAACATGTTAGGAAAAAAAAAAGAATAAAAAGAAAAATGGCACCACAGATATCAAAAAGAGTCGCTCTCTCCTAAAAATGACTTGTGAACCCAATCAAGTGAAGCTAATCATATTCCCAATGGCACACAAAGCCATCTGACTTTCAACCATGATCAGGTGTGGTCAGTTTTGATTGACTCGGGATGGAAATCTGGAGTATTTAAGTCCCTGGTAATGCAATGGAAAAATCTAATATGGGCAAGGTATTGTCAAAGGACAGATAAAATTCAGAAGATGAATACAATTTTTTTTTTTTTATCACTGCAGTATATTATATCACAAAGTATATTATTAAGAAGTGGAACGTATTTGGTAAAACACAGACCCTCCCTGGATAAGGATGTTGCTCCAAACTGGATGAAAGAGCCAGGAGGGAACTAACAAGAGGCTAACAAGAGGCCTACAGCAACTCTGAAGCAGATGCAGGAACGTGTACATTGTATGCATACAGAAACAATATCACGAATACTCTTGTATTGGAGGGTTACAAGAAAAAAACCTGTTCAACTCTCACAGCTGATCTTTGGAAAAATGTAAGTGGTAAGATGAAGTTAAAATGTAATAATTTGGCCACAACCGTAAACAATAAGTCTGGCAGAAATCCAACACATCTCACCATCCAAATATCACTATTCCCACAGTAAAGTATGGAGGTGGTAATATCCTGTTATTGGGGTGTTTCTCTGCACCAGGAACTGGAGAACTTGTCTGGATAGAATGAAAATGGATGGGGAAAAATACTGTCAAATTCTTGAAGAAAATCTGTCGTCTACCAGAAAGTTGTTAATGGGAAGTAGATTTACAGCACCATCCAACCTGACAATGACCCAAAGCACACAGCAAAACTGACCACACCGTGGTTAAAGAAGAAAAAGTGGGATGTCCTTGATTTTCAGGGGCATTTGAAAATCTGTTACATGACTTGAAAAATGCAGTTCACAAACGGTCACTATCGAATTTATCTCAGGTTCTCCCTGTGCTTAGGGGGTTTCCTCCGGGTTCTCCAGTTACCTCCCACAGTCCAAAAACGTCCAGATTAGGCTAACTGGTATTTCCAAATTTCCCGTAGTGTGTAAATGTGCGTGTGAGTGTTGACCACACATATACAAATTGGAATAAATACAATTTGCCTTCACCATTGGCCTTCAGTCTCTAGGACTATAGAGGTTCCTAGATGGATGGATGGGATTAACAAATGCCATATGTGTTATTTCATAGTTTGGAAAAAATCCAGTATTGTTCTAGTATGTAGAAAATAAACTCAAACTCGTGTCCAAACTTTTTAACTGGTACTGTACATACTATATAAATCCTGTTTTATATACACGTGTCACTTAATTTACCCTGATATCATTAACCGTTAACGTCAGCTCGATCTAACACTTCCACCGAACAGGATTTGTTCCTCATTCATTTCGGTTTAATTCAGGAGGTAATGAAATTCTACGCTGTTATCTTAATTGGAGAAAACTGCTGAAATAAACCACTCATGATTATGGATTAGCGGGTCAAAGACAATTTAATGAAATATGTAGATTTCTTTCCTAGCAACAGAGTAATGCTACATTTAAAAAGTATATGAACATTTGTTTAAGTTGACATTTTGGTGACAGTTGACAGTAGGTTACATCACATTCATTTGCTACTTATAGGTAATAGTAAGATACGTCAATTTACATTAAGTTACTGGCTATAGTCAATAGTACTAGTTATAGCTTATAGCAGACTAGATTAGCGTGCTAGTTAGAAATGCTGGTTATATTTAATAGTAGGTTAGGTTAACTGACATTGAGTGTCTAGCTGTAGTTAATAGTCGGCTATGTAAGAAAACACTGGTACAGTAGTTGATAGGCTCGATCACAGCACATTACCTTAATAGCTATAGTTAATAGTAGGCTAGTTTAGCTCACCTTAATTTGCGTGCTACAGTTAGCAGTATGCTAGGTTACCCAAACATTGATTTGCATTGATAGTTATTATCTACTGACGCTTAGTTGCTAGCTATAATTAGTAATAGTAGGCTAATGTCCATTTGTGTCTCATTTCTTGTCAGGTTTTTTTTTTTTTTAGGTTTTTACTAGTAATATTTTATTTAAACATTTATATAAAATAAGGCTGTGGTGGTACCATGTACAACCACACACACATTCTCATCCTAATCCCATTTTATACCATAGAACTTCACATGGGAGCAGTGTTTGGGTGAGATTGTCAGTTTCGGCTAATAAATATTGCACAGTGTAAACTCCGAGCGAAGAACCTGATGGAAAGCTAAAGTAAAATCCCAGTTCACTCACATGCTTCCCCCCATACACACACACACACACACACACACACACACACAGAGTAATATCTCTCTAATACAATACAAAGAGAGCTGAGCGTCCTGCTAATGCTAGCTTTCATTGCCACAGAAGCCTGCACTCTGTCTAAAGTGATGATGAGGACGTGCTGACAATTCCATATAAATCCTGAAAGCATCCAGGCAGTCGTTCTTAGGACAGAACCACAATCCCAGAAGAATGTTTGCATTCATGATGAAGAGAGATTTTTGCACTAATTTTTACACTAAGATTTTTTTTTTTCTGGTTAGAGGATCGTCATTGTACTGTATAATCAAACGCAAACTCCAAAAGTATGTTTTAGAATACATCTGGGATCATCTTGTATAATGTCATGCACAACAGTAAAAGACAGCTTAAATCGCAGGCTAAAACTAGTTTTAATACCGCAAACATCTGTCGAATCAGCCATCTTTGCCTGCAGTGGCACTTGCCTGTCATGACTTTTACAAAGTGCAAAAACCATAAGTGTAAGGTTGGCTTAGGAGTCTGAAGCTCATCTGTCTCTCTTTCTCTGTTCACAGTGTGTTAATCCTCAGCACTGCTGTCTGGTGGATTTGTTGTTGTTGTTTGCTTTATATAGTGTATGGGTCATTCTACAGAAAAGGTGGAATTTGGGTCGTAAAAATCACCTGAAATGCATTTCTTGTTTCACACTTAAAAATTCTTTAATAGCAATAACTTACTTTTAAATGTTAAAAAAGTAGAGCTTAATGCATTAAAAAAAAAAAAAAAAGTTTAATAACTGGTGTTACTTTTGCTCCTGCCACCACCAGTGCCAATTTAGAGAAACATTTGAACTATTTTCAAAATAGCCAAATGGATTTCAATTATGTAAAAAACAAATAATTATTAAATGTAATCAGTTTGGACAGGTATAATTATAAACTGAGTAACACCATTGATGGACTTAACAGCTTTGCATAATTTTTAAAAATTTTTTTATAAATAATGACTTTTCTTAACAAATAAAAAAAAAATCTTTTGCATCTGCCCTGTGCTAGTGACTATCTGAATCTAGTGACCTCTGTCACAGGAACAATTTTAAATTGTCAAATGTATTTCAAAATAAAACTTGACATACTGTAGCTTGGGGTGGTTGATACTTATTTTATATTATTAATTTTAACCATTATTGTTTCATGACTTTAGAAATCAACTTATTTCATAAGATACTGATGTTATTGTGAATCAGATTCACTTTAATTAAAAAAAAATCTTTAGATGAAAAATATATGGTCCTGTATGGTCATGTATGATCTTCGTGACAAGACATTTCCTTGAACTTGACTGTTTGAAAACAAAAAATTATAATAAATGCTACAATTAAATACGGAATATTAAAACAAGGAAGTGTATTCCATGATTGAAAGTACATGCCATATTTTCTGCACATATACAGTATAGGTAATGTGTGTGTTATATTAATTTAAATGATTTCGGCATTAGCAAACTAAGTGACAGCACTTTCCACCATTTTTGTAGGTTGACCCACATAAATTTATGATGACTAAAAGACTCCCAGTCCTTTAAGACACACAATGATTTCACTACCTATTTCAGACTTGACAGCTCATGCATGAGGACTCGGTGGTGTTCAGTGTGTTTCCGGTGCTCAGTTATTTTTCCGGTATGCGCACACACTCAAATAGAGCACCGCGTGCCTGACTGAAGTAAACCGGAACAAGGTTAGTCTAGACACACAGAGTAAAAATAGAAAATACTGAGGAGGAACTAGAAAATTAATAACAATTCATAAAAAAATAAAATAAGAGAAAATCATACAAAAAAAAAAAAACAGGCCATACTGAATATATACAAATATATATATATATATATATATATATATATATATATATATATATATATATATATATATATATGTGTGTGTGTGGGACTTTTTTTAAAAAAATTTTTATTAAAAAAGGTTTAAACTTAAATAAAGGCCTAGTGACCAACTGTATCAGGCATATCTTCTACTGTTATCCTATGCATTACGTTTTAAAACCCTACACATAGTACTTCTACTACTATGCACATAATAATAATAATAATAATAATAATAATAATAATAATAATAATAAAACCACAAAAAACAATAATAAGTTTAAAGATGGAAACGTTTAAAAGTCTATTAAACTCTACAGCATTAAGCCACATGTGCCTATGAAAAAAGCTAGTAGAGGATCGCCAGATTGACTGAGCATTGCCAGAAACTTCTTTATTACTACTACTGTATTTCCCAATAAAGATTACTAATCAAGAGAATTAATCTAGTATAAACTACCAGGTTGGTGTTTTAATCAAGCATTATGAATGAGTTAATAATGAAGCAGTATACTGTATATTCAATTGTGTTATAAATCAGTTTGATTTATATGATGTACAAATATGAAATACACAAACAAAAGCAGTGTGTGTTCTGGTGAATATTATCCATTAAATACATGTAGTTACATGAAATAGATGTTTGACTTATAAACTTATATTATTATTATTATTATTATTATTATTATTATTAATAATAATAATAATAATACTAACACACACATTTATACAGTATGTATACAGTGAATTTCTTGTCATCATATTATTTGGAAACAGCAGTGGATGCCCCACTTGGAAGTTGCATTAAAGAAGAGCAATGTGCCGTGATTAAATCTTTTTATGTGCATGTGATGCCGTCGTTTATCGATGACTTTGTGCGCCGTACGCAGACAATGTTTTATCGCATTTTCATACAGGTATGTGTATGAATTTATACAGAAGTCAAAGGGAGGTCGCACAAGAAGCTCACTTCTTCTAGTCACCAAGAAGGAGCCGGGTGCCCATCCTCATCCACATTTTGAGTTTTTAAACATCCTCCATATAGTCCTGAGCTCACGCCGTTGGATTTTCACCTGCTTGGTCCCCTGAAAGCAGCCCTACGATGACGATAGACTTCTGATGAAGAAGTGAAGACAGTGGTGCATTTGTGGCTCAGCCGGCATTTTTGCATTTTTTAATGAGGGAATATGAAAGCTTGTCGAAAAAGGCGAAAGATTATGTAATTGGCTTTTCTAACAGTTGATTAACATAAATTATACATTATATATAAACCTAAAACTTAAATAATGAATTTAAAGATGATGATGATGATGATGATGATGAGGATGAGGATGATGATAATACAGTACCATCATTTTAATGTCAAATGACAACATGTGTAAATGTTGACACAATTACATACTTATAGTTTGGTATTATATTATTTAGAATTATATGTATACAAGTATGTCTTTTTTTAAATGTTAATCATTTTTAGAGCAGTCTAGAAAAATGCTGTATAAATAAAATGTATGTTATGTATACATAACAAATAATTGGCCACTTAAATTAGTATCTACACTAATAATAATAATGATAAATAACTTTTTGCCTCAGTAGAAGCGAAATCTTGCAACATAAAATTGAGAAGCTCCGCTGAAACAATATAATATATATATTTTTTAAAAAGGTTAAAATGCAAACTCTGGCAACTCAACTAAGGCTGAGGCGCGCTAGAACGGCCCCCAGTTGTGTCAAACCACGCCCATCGACAGATAACAACTCCCACTTGTCTTCTACTCCAGACTGTACCGCGCTTCACGCGCTAGTCGGACTCGACTCCATTCAAAAAATCAACAGAGTTTCCCAAAAGTCGGTGGAAGTTTCAGGAGAAAACGAGGAACTTCTTGCTACAATTAAAACAATTTAGTGTTCATGCTGAACTTCATCAGCTGGCAGAAGAACACCTAGTGATGTTTAACTAGCTCTTCTTTCGTCCTGCAGGGCGCTGAAGCACATTCTTACTGGTCTAAGGTGAGTCTTATTGACTGCAAGAGATCTTATACTGTATAAAAAAATGATTTGCATTATTATATTGCATTAGTGCATTAGATAGTATTGCTATGCATTTGCACTCAGTAGTCTTCACACTGTCACTGACACCTGTGGCACCTCTTTACTCTTTGATCTTGCTTGCATATTTGTCTAAAAGAAGAAATATATATATAATATTCTTATCCAGTCTTAGTAATTATAACAAGCTGCAGAATTATCCAGGATTCAATATCACACACAAGACTAACTGTAGATATAGATTGTAGATTATTGTGGCTTTGTTGGTGCAAGCCGAGAGCTGATATGGAAATGTAATCCTAAACAATAATTATGTGATCGTCTCGCATGAAATGCCTCGTTCATGGGTCAGCTCAAGTGCAGGCAATAACAGGTGGTCGTAAAACGTTTATGCCCCCCTATCCCGGGCTTTAAATCCATTATCTGGGTCTTAAGTTTTTAAAAAATAAAATAATGATGGGAAATTTTCCAGCAGTTAAATGATAATATTTGGTATCGAGATGCTGCGGTGGGATGAGACCTCAGCAGAAAACGTCCAGCAACAGGGGGTCTCAAACTTTCTTTGTCTTTCTGACTGTTACAATCGTACTGTAGCGCGCTGCAATTCTTATATTCTTCACAGATCGTTTTTAAACGTTCCACACATTAGAAGTAAGCATCAAAATATTTATGAGAGTCTTTTTAGATCGTGCTCTGCACCACTTGTCACGTGACATAATGCATGCAACACAAAGGCGTGCGTGAAGTCAGCCGCAATGATAATACAACAAATCTTCCTTTTTATTCACACGTCTTCGTGTAGTCGAGGTTTAAGTGCCTTTGCTCCAGGGCACGATGGTGGTTTCCTTTTAGTCCTGTGATTCGAACACAAGTCTTCCATCGCTGCTACGACCACGAGACATTAACCACCGAGATACCATTCAGAAAAATGTATGCACTCGAGCAGTAAATAAATCCCATTAAGCTAGGATTGGACAGAAAGCGAATGCTTATTAATACATCGGGTTTCCATGAGATCGACTGTCTAAGGATGTGAAGATGTTTTTTTTCAAATCGCAAGCCTCAGGAAGGAAATCACTAGGGACCAGCTGGTACAATATTATCGTGATACCCAGGTGCTGATTCTATTTGTATCACAATTTTAGAAATATCCCCATTTTGGGGTTTTTGCTACAATTATAAACGTGAATTATTTAGACCACCACTTGTAGGATTATAGTGGAACGGTAACATTTTACCACCTCAAAGGCAAACATACATAATTTAAAAAGTCATCTTTTCATTTTATTTTATTTTTTTGATTTTGGACTCTGTGTGCCATCCCTAAATAACTCTAATTACTAGTAAAATGTGTAATTTAATCTGGAACATCGAGTGTGAAAATCAGGAGTAGGGAAATGTAAAAATTTAAAGCCACTAATTACTGGTTAACAATAATCACTTGCTTCAAAGTCATATAGTATACGTCCCACATGTGACAAAAAGATCTAATCTTTTATTTCGGGTCCTTGCTTGCTTGTTTTTTAACCTTAACTTGTATACTTGTAATTGTTCGGCACTGGCATATGGGGGAAAAAAAAAGAAAAAAGGTCCATAAAACTGAGGGCTAAGGGCCATTAGAGAGAAAGTTTGACTCGAGGGCCCCTGCTGAGGAACGAGCGTATGAGAAAAGTAAAGACAGGAACGGAGGAAAGAAGAAAGCAAACATTCCTGACTCGGTGTCTCAGAGATTTAATTAAGGGCTCTGGAGTGGGCACTCAGAGGTGAAGGCTTAAACCCCCCAACCCCCCCAACCCCTCCACCCCACCTCTTGCTTGGAGCATGGACTAATCTCAGGGGTCAGTTTATAAGTGCTCGGGTCATGCCAATGTGACAGCTAAATGAGGAGAATCAGAGGAATCTTGCACGCTAATAACTGCCTAACCGAGGTACGATTAGGAATAATAATGCATTCCTGTATGTGTGTAGATGCTAATGTTAATTGCATCAATAGGCTGTACAGACTCAGTCAGTTCCCCACTTTGTGATTCAGATAAGAGTTGGGGCTACTGACGAAAACATATGTTAAGTACCGTAAGAAATAGGCGTTCTTATTTTGGGAACGTGATCTCATGTGTCAAATATAAGTCTGGGATTTCCTTCTCATGTATCTTATAGCTGCCACGTGAGTGTCTGGAGATGTGTGGTTATACCGCTGTCAGTCTTATCCTGGTGCATCAGTAACCCTCAGATTTTAAGAATTTCTAGCTGTAATTCTGCTCCAAGCCTTATAGAGCTGAGTGCTTGAAAACTGGAGTTCTAATACTAATACTAATATGGGACAGGGTTAATTTTATGACAGTTTCTTGACAGCCTGTTTATCGGCCTTTACATGTGACTGGAACAATTCTTACGCAATGTTCTTGAGTTTTCTCCAAACCAAAGACACTGTAATGATTAATCACTTCAATTAATTGATTAATTGGCATTAAAAATGTAATCAATTTAAATGTATTAACTGATAAGGTTTGTTTTGCATGTAGTATGACCCTCGGCAATCCAGCTGTAATCAAAATATATCTTTCCTATCCTAGCTATCAAGAAAGGCTCTTATTATAAGCTTGTTATTAACTTGTTTGTTTGAAGAGTTGGGACTTTGTGATTCCTTTTGCAAACACTTGATTGAGCCGGCTTGCTTACAATCCACTTCCCCTTCTGCCATCCTTATTTTCACAGAATTTAACTTTGTCTCGAAACCGAACACTTTTCTTTCAACAACACGAGATGTCGTATGTTCGAGCGCACTTGATGTGTGTGCGTGAAGGGGCGGGGCCATTCATAGAGGGAACGGTGTATTCATGTTTTAAATAATTAAAAAATTCGGAGGTCAGTATTAATATTGTGTCGGGTCAAACAACCTGGGTTTGTGCCGCTAGAGTTTAAATAAAACTGAGGGGAAATGTGTGTTCGTTATTTATTCAATTTAAATGAATGATTAGTTGTTAAAACTTTAGTCCTAGTCTGGTGACAAAAATGACGGTACATATTATCATGAAAATAATATCTCAAAATGTACTTACTTTTTAAAAAATTTTTTAAACTAGATTTCTCCCTGAGACACCTGACATTTATACTGTATAAACAGATTAACATATACAGAGTATATGTCCATATAAGAGGTCATAACTTGGCCGGACCACCCTCATCCATGATGTTACACCATGACTTTTGCAATATCAGCGCTCATATATTAATAATTCATAACATTATATGAGCTGCTATGATATTTTGTCTTTGCACCATACTGCTGTACATAAGCAGCGATAAATAAGACTTTTTTGGAAGACACCATGAAAAAGCGAGGACTTCTAGCTTTGTGCTAGACATAACAGAAAGGAGATTGTTGTCCCATACCAGCACAACACACAGTGCTTTATTCCTCACAGCTAATAGACAACATTAAGAATTCTTATTGAGGAGAATATCATACAAGAAACTTCATACATTATATCCGTTTATGGTCAGACTTTCCCTCTTGCAAAGCCCTGATGTTAAAGACTCCTTCCCAGAATTATGGGCAAAAATGTTCTCACTGGAAATTCCTGCTGCTCTAGCAAATAAATCAACGTCTTCTGATCAATCAGATATTAAACCGTAAAGAGATATTAAACAGTACTGTGGTGAGTCAGAGAATCATTACATGCCATGGTGTGTGTGCGTATGTGGGTGTGTGTGAGCGTTAGCATGCACTTGTAATAACCCCCCACAGGAATTTGGGAGGCACGCACACGGGCAGAATTAAAGAAAGGAACAGAGCCAAGAGAAACAGAAGCGTATATATAAACACACACACACACACACACACACACACACACACACATGCACACAATTACTGTATGGTACATGACCAGTCACTCCCTTATATTTCAGATTTATGACTTCCTCTCCAAATTAAGACATTACTAATGGACTAAAGATGAATACCATGTGTACACATTATATTCATGTCAATCTATAATGTTAACAAAATATCAGTTGACCTCCACACGCCATTATTTAGCTAAAACCTCACAGGGATCGAAATGGTGGAAGGTCGTCCAGCGGTTTAATGATGATTGTGACAGTGGTGTATTTATACTGAAATAGAGATTTTACACAAAAAAAAATTACCCTCGCACACGTTTAAAAGAAATGGCGACGTTTCTGACAGCTTTGTCCCGCCGTAGCACTACATTTTACATTGTCATCTGTCTGTCGCGGAGAAAGCTAAAGTGTTAGCATGGCACATGTTCCCTATTTGATTTTTTAAAAAAAGAAAAGAATAATAGAAAGGCTTTCTACCAAGGTTTATTGTTTCATTAATTTGTTTAGCAGAAGGAAGACAAAGCATTTGGAAGAATAACACAGCTCTACTCAGATTAACTGTAATGTGATGCTAACAACGTCTTTGACCAAAGATTTATTTAGTGTCTGAGGAGAGACGCCAAACCAAAATGTGCAGAGTAACAGTGACTCATAGAGTCTGTGTGTGTGTGTGTGTGTGTGTGTGTGTGTGTGTCTACACAATGATTTAGTAGGTAGGTTATTTTTTCTTGACTAAAAGATATCTGCTATATTTCAGTCAAGTGTGAGGTGAGACACAAACAATCTGTTTCAGTCTTTCGCCCAAGCCGGTTGTCTAACACTACTAAGTTTTATTTTTATATGCTACTGTTTGCTTTGTTTACAAAACAATTCCACAAACAGCCCACACTTGTGGTAATCATAATTTCAGAAGTCAAATGTTTCTGACAGAATGCTGAGTCTTTTAGCACATACAGAAGTTGTTCTAAACGGTGGTTGCTAAGTGCATTTGAAAAGTAATTTGACTAATCCAAACGTTTTCTTAGCAATTTACCAATAGGTAAATTTTTAATTATATAAATACCTCTGCGGGACATGTAATATTGTTTCAGTATTTCTGAGGAAAATATAATATTCTGTCATATTTCTGAGGTAAATGTAATATTCTATCAATTCTGCTGAGGTAACTGTAACATTCTGTCAATACCTCTGAAATAAATATGATCAATATTATCAATATTTCTGAAGTAACTGTAATATTCTACAAACACAGCTTAAGTAAATGCAATATTTTATAAATATTTCTGAGGTAAATGTAATATTCTATGAGGTAAAGATAATAATTCTGCCAATACTGCTGAGGTAAATGTTATGTTCATCAATACTTCTGAGAAAAAAAAAATATTCTAAAAATATTTCCCAGTTAAATGTTAAATTTCATCCTTACTTCTGAGAGAACTGTAATATTTTAGCCATATTTTTAGGTACATCTAATATTCTATTAATTTCTGAGGTAAATTTATTACATGTGTATTACAAGTATTAAACAAGTATTAAACAAGTTGTTTTTCATAGTTATATCACTGCTATATTGTCCTTATAAAAGGTATATGCTAACTAGGATACTTGGTTAGTGGTTCAAAAATTAGACTAATTTTTAAACATGAATCTAATATTATTTACTTAGTAATTATGCTAATAATATTATCAGTGGTTAGCCTTAAAAAGTCTTACTTTTTTTTGTCTTAGACTACTTTGTCTTAGACTTTGTCATCATCCTGACACACACACACACACACACACACACACACACACACACACACACATTAAGACATGAGCTGAATCACTCAGCACCACACATACTGAATGAGAAACAGATCTCCAGGTCCGAGATCAGCAACTTAGATAAGAAAACCCTCTCTCTGTCTGTCTCTCTCATATACACACACACACACACACACACGCACACACACATCTTATCAGTGTTTATCAGTGAAGCACCATGTTTCAACAAACACTGCATTGTGATTTTTTGCTCATGTGAGTTACTCTGAAGACACTGATAGCGGAGACTCCTGTCAACACCTTGCACGTGTACCTGCACATACACACACACATAAACGCACACACACACTAGACCTGATGCTTTTTTTATATAGCTTACTCGTTTTGCCTCACTGATCACCTGTCTGTGAGAATTGATGATGTTCTGCGCACATACACACACAAACTCTCCCTCTTATATATAGTATATATGCAGAATATACTGTATGGTATGCACCAAAATATACAGTACTAAAACCTGCGCATGTCAACAGGGCATAGGAAAGTTTTCCAGGATTTCACGTGGTACTGATTTCCCATACCTGCCCCATTTCCCTGATCCTACACCACCTGATGCCTACTTGTGGGAAATGTTAAAGGAGAGTGTGATCAAATCGCGTGTGATCGGAGAATCTGTGAAGAACTGTGACAACCAAGAACATAACATGAGCAAATCGTCTCCTTTAGCAGGGGTCTGCAGCAACCTATGTTCTGGAATATGATTTAGAATCTGCGAGAACGAAATGAACATAGTCTACATTGATGCGGTGCATACCTCAAAACACTTACATTACGCACACCGTGGTAAAACATGCTAATGTATGTTAGTTTCTTTCAGGAGAAACAAACTCACAGATGTCAACAAGGTAGTATCGTTCGTAGTTTCATTTCAGTACTGTATATTTACTATACTGTATAAGACAATAAGCATTCCTGGTCCAACATGCATCGGGGTTGTCTTTGCTGTGTTCTGTGGGTGAATGTGCACACATGTGTGTGTGTGTGTGTGTGTAACGTTCAGGTTATTGCTTAATCTACTACGCAAACAACCCTGCAGGTCAGCACACGCTTCCAGACAGACAAATCAAGTTTGAGGATGAATGACATTTGACCACAAATATTGTGTGTGTGTGTGTGTGTGTGATTATGTGATTATCATGTATTCAACTTTTTACTTTATACAGTTAGTCACCATGAATATACAAAACCAGTCAGATATTTATATTTAAACAAGGCAAAAGATTTTCTTTGGTGGAATTCAGATCCTTGGTACTATTTATTAAGTACCTTATGTCAATTTAAATTATACTGTGTAGTTGTGCGTGTGTGTGTGTGTGTGTGTGTGTGTGTAGATTCAATTCTGTATACATGTCGGTGTTTGCATACATTAATATCAGTATGGCAGTGAATTGGTTCTGAGGCAAAAGTATAAAGTATTACAGACAGTTGTACAACCTTAAACCAAACAAAACAAGTGAGGAAGAAAGAGCTGAGCAAACTGAAGTGAGGCCTGTCCAAGCGTGGATTAATATCCTAGCTGACTCGGGCAGGAGAGAGGAGGCCCCGAAGAGGTGCCTGGAGGATAAGAGTGTGTTTCAGCTTGCCCATCATTCTGTCTTCACACATCAGACATGTTTCTTTTCCCCACTACTCATTGAGCTGTGTGGATTGACCTCCAGTATTGAGAGAGAAGGCCTCAGAAGTTGAGCCTCAGAAATGCAGGAGGAAACTGTAAAGTGAATCCCAATTCAAAAAGCATTAGCAAAGCATGCTAAAACATTAAAAAAGCTTTAAAATGTTTTAGTTTTAAAAATACTGGTAAGGTCAAACAGGCAAGTTCTTATTGTTCTTTATACGCATCCCAAATCTTAAGCACTTAAAAGAGTTATAAGCTAAGTGTATGTAATGTACAGGTAGGTGCGTTCGTTGGGTTTTGACTTTATCTGCACGTGTTTAACTTGTACAGTCCGAGTGATGCCAGAAAAGTCGTCTTTGTCGTAAACATTCAATTATTAAGAAGTGGCTAAACAGGTCGAGCAGAAAACATCACTACATGCCTGTTGCGTAACTTCTAATTTAAACGAGCAAGAGAGAGGTAAGTGTAAAAATCTACAGATAGGAATCAACTGTTGTTGTTGTTGTTTTTTTAGATTTAAATTAATGAACAAGTTCTTATAGAAAGTTAATATAAATATCTAAATATAAGTTTTTCTGGTCTCAGAGAAGTTTTATGTCAGGACCTCAACCATCAGCAAGAGCCACTGGGGCAAGAAAAAACAAACACCTAAAGACACACCTAAGGAAATATTTTTGGCAGAACCTTATGCAGCTGAAGAAGGTTAGGAATACTTGGGTAGGAGCTTGTGGGACAGGAATTAGTCTTTAGACAAAGGATGACAGGATTTAGGAAAAAATGGTGGACCTTTGGGTGACAGAGTTTAGACGTCTGTGGACCGCAGGATGACAGCTTAAGAGTCTGTGGACCTCGGGATAACAGGGTTTAGGAGTCAGTGGACCTCAGGGTGACAGGGTATAGGAGTCAGTGGACCTCAGGAAGACAGGGTTTAGGAGTCAGTGGACCTCAGGAAGACAGGGTTTAGGAGTCTGTGGACCTCAGGATGACAGGGTTTAGGAGTCTGTGGACCTCGGGATGACAGTTTATTGGCCTGTGGATGGACCTCAGGGTGACAGGGTTTAGGAGTCAGTGGACCTCGGGATGACAGGGTTTAATAGTGTGTGGACCTCGGGATGACAGGGTTTAGGAGTCAGTGGACCTCGGGATGACAGGGTTTAATAGTATGTGGACCTCGGGATGACAGGGTTTAGGAGTCAGTGGACCTCGGGATGACAGTTTATTGGCCTGTGGACCTCAGGATGACAGGGTTTAGGAGTCAGTGGACCTCAGGGTGACAGGGTTTAGGAGTCTGTGGACCTCGGGATGACAGTTTATTGGCCTGTGGACGGACCTCAGGGTGACAGGGTTTAGGAGTCAGTGGACCTCGGGATGACAGGGTTTAATAGTGTGTGGACCTCGGGATGACAGGGTTTAGGAGTCAGTGGACCTCGGGATGACAGTTTATTGGCCTGTGGACCTCAGGATGACAGGGTTTAGGAGTCAGTGGACCTCGGGATGACAGGGTTTAGGAGTCTGTGGACCTTAGGAGAATAAGATTCATATGATGCATTTTGGCTGATTAACCAGATGGCAAAGGAACCATTTTGCAATGGTCCAAATAATTTAACTACATTTTGAGTATAATGGAAGGTTGTGTAATGAAAGGTCTTAAAAAAATTATGTTTGGGCATGTTTACCTGATTGCAGTATACATGTGACCCACATACTTTAAAGGCTTGGGTCATCTATTATATTTGACCTGTGGCTATGTGCTAAGTGGCTCTTTTGGGCATGCTGATACACACTTCTGACTCATGAGAGGAAGTCAACAAGAGACTGTTGGAAACTGGAGCCATTTTCATTTGGAAGAAGGAGAAGAAAACAAAAATAACTATTTAACAGACCAGGAAATACAAATAACAATGTTTGCATTTATTTGTTCCTATTACATTATTGAGTGTGTTAGTTGCTAACTCACGGCCTGAAAGCTTTAAACAGCTCAGTAATTAGAACACAGAGAGAGAGAGAGAGAGAGAGAGAGAGAGAGTGCAAAGGAAGGATAACAAAGAGAAAGAACTGATATGTGTCAGTATTGGATTGTTTAAATACTAAGGCATGTGTGCTTGAGTTCACTAAGCAGGCGGGGTGGAGAGGAGTGTGTCGCCTCACAATGTGGTTCTTTGTGCTTAAGCGTCCATAATCCTCGGAGGTGCTACCGCACACGTTCTGTATGTGCAGACACAGCTGAGTCATGACCGTATGCCAGAGAAGTTTGTATTTAGTTACTGAGGATCACGTTTGCATTAGGTTTAGGTTAGTTAATTATCTGAATTGTTGATTATGTCAGTGGAAGGTCCTTGCAAAGATAGTATCAGAAATGTGTATGTGTGAAAGGGAGCGAGAGAGCGAGGAAGAAGGAGAGAGAGAGGAACTAAACTGCAGTGCCTCACTCAGCATGCATGTTATTTAGAGTCTTATCTAAATGCTAACTGTTAGAACCAACGTGCTGAAAGTGTGATGAGATGAGAGAAACATAAAATTTCAATTACTGCTGAACTAAAAAAAAACATATACAATGCAATCTTTAGATAGATAGATAGATAGATAGATAGATAGATAGATAGATAGATATGTGACCTGAATGTACCCATGTTGTTAAGGAATGTACCTAGGAGATCACTTTACACTCCATCACATAGGCACACATATACAAACACACACACACTTAAAGAGGAACCTGATCCAGGTATGTGTGTCTGAAACAGAGGGAGATGAAAAGAGTGTTTGATGTGGATAGACACACACACACACATTGCATGCAGCCTTGGGCCACACACAACAGCCTACTCATTCACTTTGTGTGTTTAAATGGGGGTTAAATCTGTGTGTTTGTGGGCATGTTTCTGTTTGATTTAGCTCTCAAGTCCATCGCAAGCCTCAATCACGACTCTAACACAGCTCTCTGTCTGAGTATAGTGCAGGTTAAGCGTCAAATATCAGGAACAAAACGGCAGCTATACTGTTTCTGAGGGATATGAAATGCCCTTGATTTCAAATTGAGATTTAAAAAATATATATATATACTTTGTACACTATTCGAATTGGAACTATTTGAAGCTTTCATTCCATCCATCTGGTCTGTAATTTCCATCTTCCATCTTACTTCTGTAAAAGTTAAACTGTTTAAAAGGCTCAATCTCAAACAGAATTTATGATCATTAAATTGGGTATAACTTACCGAGGTGTCTCAGTATCAGAAAACCTTTATTGAAAACGTGAGAGGAAAAAAAATGTCTATCACAATTTAACTGAAATTCTTTCTGCCTCAGGAAAAGGTTTGGTTAAGTAAAGCTTGACCAGATGTTTTATTAGTTGCTTGTTCCTTTGTGTCATAAAGGAGATTATACAGCCTCTGGAAGACAACACTAGGTCCAGTCCAAACTCTACCAGGAGGAGCCTGGTCTCTCAGGATGCTGCCTTACAAGGCCAAACAGTGGTGCCTTAGGAAAAGCCAGATTCATTCCACAGAACACTGCAGCATGCCATCGAAGGTGTGCTGCATTGTTCGAATGCCTCGAGAACAGAGCCTGATTAAACCTTCATGCATATACACTTGCGCTTAAGACCAGGCAAGAGTTTGATAATGGTTGATTTGAGAGAACCTGCACCGTCATCTCCCACTAGCGATTGAGGTTGAGATTGAGGTGTCCGGGTGTTCAGGTAACTATGATTAATTTCTTTGGAAATGAAAACTAATCTTTAGTCTTACATATGTGTGGGCTTTCGCAACAGATTAAGAGCAGCTGCTTATGAAAATGGCAATTGTATACAGGGTGGAAGGACAGAGAGAGAGTCTTTGTTTTACCCAAAGAGCCCTGTTTCTCCTTCTTGCTGAAGACAGATTTTTTAGGGTTATTGCAAAATTCCTGCTGCGCCAGTGGGATCTTGCTTTATGAGATGCAAGACAGAAAAGAATGAAAAAGAAGAGAGAGAGGGAGAGAGCAAAACGGAGAGGCGTAGAGGGTGGCTTAAGCGTGTTATTGAGGAAGGTTTAGTTCCTGTCTAACTGCCAGTTTACGCCGCGGAGGCAGATTTGGCCTGTGGCCCGCTTGTCAAACAGCAGTGCTCTGGGTGGGACGGAGAGACTGCAAAACGTGTCTCAGAACAAAGGAATGAAAGAAAGACACAGATAGATTACCATTTGGAACTGAAGTAACACATGGCCTGCTAATGGTGAACTGTGAGGTATATCTGAATGCACTAAAACTGAAAAGACAGATTTTTTATGCGATTTCTTTCAGCTGAGTAAACAGCCAGAAGTGGGTGACATCTCCTATTTGGAAAACACGCACACGCACACACACACACTTGCCCTCTTAGTGTCAGACTTTTCCATGAAGTTGCTAGAGGCCATAGTTTATACACCATTGCTGAAGACTATTAGGAAAGATGCAAATCTGTGCAATGGAGTTAACATTAGCTCGTCTGATAACAACAAAACAATACGCAAGTTGATTTAATTGCAATTTACAAAGTCATGGGACAGACAAAAATTAGGAATAAGTGTACTTCACCATTCACAAGGCTGTCAGTAGTTTGAGTCATCGTCACACTACAAGGACGGTAGATTTAGTTTACAGCAGTTCAAGAGGTTTAACTGGAAAAGAGAGACTCAGATTTGCTTTTCAAATTGGCCCACACAAGTCAAAACTGATTTGTTGTTGCACTGCAAATGATAAGCTCAGCACAGATTAGTCATGTCAGTGGAGAAAATCAGCACTAGATTGCACAACGGCCTCATGTGTACTGTACTGTACATGGACGCGCATATGCAGTTGAGCTCAGATTGTATTTCTGTGGAGGTAGACTAACGGGCATTCTCCACCACTGACCGGGTTTATTTGTCTCTGCCTCTCCTATCATTATAAAGCCTAGTTGCATGTGTATTGAGGGGGAGAGAGTGGGTGGGCTGCTTTGAATCCCCTCTCAATGCCAAGAATCTAAGCCTTGAATGTTGACTTGTGTAAACAAACAGTAGAATCGACGAGACCGTGTGTATTACTCTGGGCAAGTCAACAGTCCTAGAGCTAGTGAAGATTATGCAAGAGCATTGCCTTTGACAAATCCTAAAGAAAAACAAGGATTCATGTATATAACTCTCTCAGTCAGGTCACAAGGCAGTAGTTGTTGTGGTACATTGATGCCACAAATATCAAATTCCTTCTATATATATATATATATATATATATATATATATATATATATATATGTTTTAGTTCTTCAGCTAGAACAATAATAACTCACTGCTTATTTTTTTTTAAATTTTGTTCATTTTGCAGAACCTTGTGGCTGTGACCATGCAGCTGTGGGCCCAAATACGGCAACTTCTACTGCTATCCCTGCTCCTACTACCAGCGTCATTCTGCAGCCAATGCCCCCAGCACTGCAGCTGTAATGTGATCAATTCCATCTTCTGCATACAGCGTCGTGCTTCCACCATGCCCCTTAACTTGCCTGCATCTACACAAAATCTCTATGTGTTTCAGAATGGAATTAACGTCGTTCAAGAACAGGACTTCCTTGGTCTAGCTGATCTGCAAATGCTGGACCTTAGCCAGAACGAACTTTCAGTGATTCCTGACGGTGTTTTTGGCTCTCTTAAGTCCTTACACAACCTTGACCTCTCTTCAAACAAAATTACCCAAATCTCTAAAAACAGTTTTAATGGGTTAGTGAATCTGGAGAGGTTGTATATCCACAACAATCGCATCCAGAGCATTCACCCAGCTGCATTTTCAGGACTGGAGAACCTCTTGGAGTTAAAGCTTCAGAGAAACCAGATCAGTCTACTTCCCGCTCTGCATTTTCCCAGATTGCTGTTGCTTGACCTCAGCTTCAATAATATTCCTGCACCTGTTGACCTACAAACACCACACTTGGAGTCATTAAAGTTGGCTGGGCTGGGGCTGACCACTTTGGATGAAGGATTACTGAGAAGGCTGGGAAATCTTCATGATCTAGATGTATCTCAGAACAAGCTAGTAGGAATGCCGTCTGCATTAATATCTGCAAGAGGGCTAACTCGTCTGAACTTAGCAGCTAACCCATTGGGCCCTATTCATCAGGAGGACTTTAAGAACCTGGTGGGATTGCAAGAGCTGGATGTAAGTAATCTGAACCTGCAGGGATTCCCTGTGGACTTTTTCCAGTTGTTTCCTAAGCTAAAGCAGTTAACGGCTGCACAGAACCCTTTCAATTGTGTTTGTTCACTCTCCTGGTTCCCCACTTGGATGAAGAACACACAAGTAGATCTTGGAAGGACTGATGAAACACGTTGCCACTTCCCTCTCATGAATGCAGGCAAAATGCTTTCTGAGCTAGAATACAAGGACTTTGGTTGCCCTTCCACCATCACTGAGCTGTCAGAGGTACTTACTAGCAGCAGTATGCGTAGTACTCCAGACCCTACCACTGCTCCACATTCCACCCTCAATGTCCCACCTTTTGTCCCCAGTGAAAAGTTTCCAGTTGAAAAGCATGTGCCCCCTGAGGCCTCTGCCGCTCCCAAAAGTAGCGAGGAACAAAAGGAGCACATGTGCCCTCCAAATATCTGCCTGAACGGGGGTACATGCAAGTTTGACCAAAGGGGGGAAGTAGATTGCATGTGCCCTCTGGGAACATCGGGGACGTACTGTGAAAACCAAGATGAATCCCAACCTCCTCCACTGTCTCCAAGAGTTGCTGTAGTGACAGTACCTTCAATAAAACCAGAGGAGATTAGCTTCCATCAGGTAACCAGCACCTCTATCACACTGGACCTTCACCGGTACATTGAGTCCCGACCCAACATCCGTGGAATCCGTCTCACTTATCGCAACCTGTCTGGTCCTGACCGCAGACCTCTCCAACTCAATGTACCTGCCTCATACCCGGAGTACACACTGAGAGGGCTGCAGCCAAACTGCACATATTCCATTTGCGCCAGTCCTCTGGATGAGCCTGTAGAGGGAGCTGTGAACTCCTGTATGGATGCTCAAACTGCTGTTCTTCTACCCATCGTGGAAGAGCCTGTACCTTTCTCCACGCTTGTACCCACCCTGGTAGCGGTAGCTGTGGTGATGGCAGTGGCCATAGTTGCAGCAGTGGGAGTGGTTTTACGGAGGAAAAGGGTGAAATCTCCGACAGATATGGATCTAGCTGAGCCAACCCCTTTTGAGTTAGAAGGTGTGAAGGTGGGTTTAGAGAATGGAACATCACCCCAAAAGCAGCCTGAGATTTTGCCTTACCAGCCAGTAACTCAGAACGGCATTGACTACGAGGTCCCGTTGATCCAAGAACAGTTTGCATCGAACAACAATACTGATCAGAGAATACCATCATACTTTTAGCACTTTCCAGACCTCCAGCACCTAGGGAGAGGTGGCTGTAATAACCCCTGCAGGCGGGTCAAATGCAAACACAGTGCAGTCATGTGGTTTGAGTCTTAAAAAAGACTTTATCAAAGTATTTAAACAAAGTGCAATTGCCAGCTGAGGTATTATTTGGTGCTGAAAGTGCTATTTGCACGTCCACACTTCACTGCACTGTTCTCCGAGAAATTCAAAAGGACAGAGTGCACACAGAGTTATGCTTGTGTTGTCCGCAGGTATACCAAGAGCATGGCTAAAGCATGGATTTAAAAGTTTCGGCATATCTGCCTTTAGACTGCACTTTTTCTTTCCATCTGATTGGATTTGTGCATCTTCAAGACCTTTCCATGGAACACAGGTCCTAGACCTGTCTGGGATTAATAGCATTTTGCAATATAACGATGAAAAACAGGATGGACTGCTTGTATAAAGAGGGGGATAAAACGTTAAAGAGGGATTTTTTTTTTCTTTTCGAGAAAGCATGCATCGACATGAGTTTGATTTCTGTGTCTGTGCTCTGCTTCTCCTCTGACAAAACGATGCACTGATTAGAACTTCGACTTTGTGTTCAAAAGGGCTAAAACAGAGAAACACGGACAGGATGCTTAGCCATCATTCCTTCATGCTGCAGTTTCAGAAACCCTTCCTTCCCCTGGCCTCAATTTTATTTTTCAGATTTGCTGTGAAAGAAAAAATGATGAAGAGACTGTTTGCATAGTTTGTATTGTATGTTGTACTGTATATGTGAATGTTGTCTGTTTTTGTGCTGATATTTTATTTTTCTAGCATTTTATATCTCGAAGCTGCAGACGTTGGTACCAGAGCCTCTATGTTTTACCAGTTGCTTTGTAATCAGGAGCACTTAAAAAGCTGGTTTGCAGTCAGTTATCTGACAAATTGTAGATCACAATGGCATTTTGTGCTATCTTACTGCAGTGTATCGCTTATCTTTTGGTTCTTCTCATTTACTTTGTCAATCAGCTGTTGCATGATGACCAGCCATACTTGGCTTTATTCAAGCTTACTTCATTATGAAGAACAGTTTTGTCCCAAAGGATCAGCATTGACGTACTAAGACACTCAGGACTACTGAGATACACTGCCACCAGAAAGTCTAACACTATTATTTCTATCAATTTCTATCTATCAAAAGAAGAAAAACGGGGAATAAATGCGTGTTATAACCTGGTCATTGAGTACGTTCAGGTCGTCAGCTGACTTCATTTTTTTTTTGCCACATAATGTTGCTGATCCTAGACCTAAGCAACTGAAGCATCCCCAGATCATAACTCTACCTCTAGAGGCTTCATGTTATTTGCTTCCCTTTACACCATGACTCACCCATTGGTCTGGAATTAGTTTTCTTATAGCTACGCAGCTGTTTAGACCCAATCCTTCCATTTTCTTCCACAAAGTTGATTGTTCAGCCCTATATTTCCATGCTGGACAGTTCTCAAGTCCAGTAATTTTATATCTCCTTAGTTGTTTTGTTTTCTTTTTTTAAAGAAAGCCGATAATTTGACCCTTGTAAAGAGGTAAATGTTTTGGCCATGCAGTGCATTTAGATGCAAAAATAGGTCATTTTGTCAACATCAGATATAACTCATGCTCACACAAAAACCTAAAAGGAGTTTGGAGTCCTTTTACCAAATTTGGCCATGTTGCATGTAATTAGCCCCAAGTTTGTGCATTTTGCCACCAGCAGACTGTGAAAAAGTTCAAAGTCAAGTAAATGTTGTTATACCTTCAAACTTGTCCACCCTAAATCATTTAACTTCTGTCAGACATGTTGGTTAATTGTTACTTTAGTTGACCTTTTTTATATTGCGCGCGATGCTGTTTGGCCTTCTAATTGTGATGTAGTGGAGTTTGGCCATTATATCTTCTCTAAGGTTTAGTCCTCAACATACAGTAGGAAAATCTGCTCAAACGGATCACGCTAAAAGTGGCATCAACGCCACACGTCTCGTCGACCGCTAGCTAACAATCTGAGCCGAATTGTCGCGTAGCTGCACTGCATTCCGAAGCTTTGAGTCTAAGCTTAGACTCGTAACCGCTAACTTCTTACAGAAATAACGGAAAATACAGCATCAGTCTAACAAATTAGCACCAGAATCGTTAAACACAGAACAATTATAATAACAAACACGTTTTATGTGTTTCAAGGTGGAATTTTTTTTTCTTTTTTTCTTTTTCTTTTAAAACAAAAAGTCTTTCTTCTTTACCGAAGTTGTAAACAACATTGATTCATTCATTTTCTTTAATATACAGCACATTTTTTAAACATATCAATCCTCCTAGATGGACGAACCGGTTTCAGCTCTGGAGTCTCTGTTGATTTGTGCGATCTTGACTCCGCAAGCACCTCCCAGTCTGTGCAGATGGCCCCGGCACCCGGCACATCCAAACATTTAAACTGGAAAGAGGAGCCGCTTCACACAGCGCAAGGGACCTGAAACTATTTCAAACATTTCCAAAGCTTTTTCAAGTTCCTTGTATAACTTGGGGAGTTTATTATTTCTATCGGTAATGTTTTGTGTATGCAAAACCGAGCCCTCTCTCTCCTTCTCTCTCCTTCTCTCTTTGTCTGAACTGTAAAAAACACATACGTTTTTAAAAAAGAAAAAAAAAAAAAAAGAAGGTATGACATCTTTTAAGAAAAAATACAAAATGCTAAAATACAAAATGCTCTTGCTTCCTTTTTTCATTTGTCTGGATGTGAATTAATGTAGCTTCTGTTACTTCTTTTCACGAATCATGTGCACTTACTGTATTCCTGCCGAGTCAGTCTATGAGTCAGTAGTATTAGAGTAGCGTATCTGGAGTCAGACTTGTTGTTTTTCTTGAACGGGAAGGATTCAGATATTGTGCAATGGACAGCTGAATTCAGTCCGTTTTAAGAATAAGCTCTGGTAAAAACAAAACAAAAAGGAGCAGCGATTTACATAAAGGTTTAACTAAACAATTACAGCCTTTTCCTTTAAACTTCACCCCGAACCAAGAAACACAGCTCCTACGTACTGGATAATGGCCATGACATTCATTCATCATTAGTGACATTAGCATTTTGGGTGTTCTGCTTTAAAGCTGATCATTACCGTATGACTCACAGTCTCCTGCTGTTTGTTCATCCACTCCCTTGTTGTTCCTCTCATTTTCTGTGCTGTGATCCGACTTGGGTGCATTAGTGTCCTTTGTGCAAAATAAATGGATGAATTAAGGTCAATTTGTGAGAAGATATTAAGGCATATTGTAGCATCATTTAAAAGCCATGTACACACACACACACACACACGTGTGCACATGCAGTAACAGTCTAGTTCGATTCATTTTTCAATAAAAAGGCAAAGTTTGCACTCCTTACATATCACGCATAGCTTTAAAACGAATGTGCCTCAGTGTGGTGTGTTTCTTCATGTTTTAATATTACCTAAGGTATAAAACTCCTCAAGGCGCCTGAAAAATTATAAGCAACAAAGCAGAAGGTTTTTGTTGTTGTTCACCAATTCCAAAAAAAGTGTTTCATTCCATTACACGCCCATCAATATTCCGATGAATGTTTTTTTTCAGTTATTATTTACATACATTTTAATACATTCATAGTTACAAGTAAGTTCCTGTTATCACTTGTGTTAAATTATCTCTCCCTTATCCGCTTCATGCTTTTCTTGCTCTCTTTTGAAGTTTTTAAGATCCTGAGATAAGATACAGTACAAACTTACAGTGTCAGTTCTTCTTTTTTTTTTTTCCTTTTTGTTTTGTGCTGACACTGGAGACTGCTTTGAAATAAATAAACAAACATCTCCACCATATCAATAATTAATACATTTTTACCAAATTATTATGTTGACTGTCCACCACGCAGGAAGGATATAAAGTACATTATAAGAATAAGCACTTTAATAGTTACCTGTGATTGGAGTGACGAAACGAATTGATCAATACTGCACCTTCGGCCAATCAGAATAGAGAATACACAGCAAATCTAGAATACTCCCAAATCTAGGTCTTCCAGCAAGTGGTGTGAATATTTTAATTGAATTCACGTCAAACTGGGACATATGTGAAATTTCCAATTTTTAAGCAGAGTACAGTGATGAGACTCCATTGTTATGAAGCAAGCCGTAGATCCGTGAATGATGTGATCCCGAATGAGGTGGCTCGGAGCCCAATACAATCAGTCCGCCAACATTCATCTGTGGGAACTGTACACACAATCATTCACCAACATCACTTGCACTTTACAGGAACTCAGCTGTTATTGCTACACCCCCCCTCCCCTACACACACACACACACACACCCGTTTAGTCCTGACCTAGGAAAGCCATTTTCATATGTTTTGGCCATTAAAGGAGTTCCTGGAAGACCACTGTTTCAGATGGGAAGCTTGCAGTCCAATCATGGCGCCAGTGTGCTTAGAAAACTATTTAGTATTTATTATTTGCAAGTAAGCAAGTATGTCGCTTCTCTATAGGAACATGTATAGGTTTACCATATACAGTTTACATTTAGGTAGCATGTCATATATCAAAATCAGTAATATACATTTTTAACATATTTACATCTTACATCTTCATGATTTTAGCATGTACAGTTTGCTTTGAATAATAGTAATAATAAATAAATAAATAAATAAATAAATAAATAAATCTGACACAAATTTAACAGACCCATTTCTTCAAGGTCAGGTTAGACTTCCCATCTTCTCCAATATATTCCACCTTCTGTGTTAATATTTGTTACAGGAATTCAATTTTTAGCTGCGATCGGTTGGACATCTTAATACATATGAAACACAAGCCAATTAAAGCTTCTTCCTCAGCCAGAGAGCCAGTACATTAAAGTAAATACCCTTGGGAGTTGTTCTCTTATTGAACTTGGAATTCCCTTTTCAGAAAGTCAGAAATGTGTCCTCCAAAGACGACATCAGGTCAACATGGCTGCTCAGACATTCAGTGCTAAGTAGTGTAATGTTTATTTCCCTTTTAAGTGTTTCTTTCAGATGCATTAAATTCAGATAATGTAGTAGTTCGTCATGTTGACGCAGTGTTTAAAACTATGGCCTCATGTTTCCAAGGTTGAGGGTTCAATTCCCTCCTCGCAAGCCTCCATGTGCGGGGAGTTTGCATGTTCTTTGGTGTGTTGGTGTGTTTCTTCTGGGAGCTCCCTCCTACAGCACAAAGACATGCAGATTAGCCTAAATGATGTTGCCAACTGTGTGTGTGTGTGTGTGTGTGTGTTTGCTTGTGTGCACAAAATGCTTCGTTTCAAGATGATGGGCCAAAACCAGAGTCCTCATATCTTTTTACAAGCCATATGTTTAGCCATGTGTCATTTCAAGCGACTTGTCACTTCAATAGAAATCCAAAAGCTCAGAATGAGCATCATACGCTGAGAAGGATGGACGGAGTCTACTGGGGTCTGGGAGGAGTGAGAAAAAAGTGAGTGCTAGCAAAATTCATATTGACTTAGCGAAAGCTGGTGTTAATAAAAGGAGAGCAGGGTTATAGTTATAGTGTGGGGCGAGGGTGAGAGAGGGAAAAGTGTGTGTGTGTGTGTTTCGTGGGGGGTGAAACACATGTGGAAACTGATGGTTGGTTCTGATAAAAGCTTACGTTTGCATCCCCCACAAAGCCGAGTGCTGGCAGATATACAACTAACCAGCAGCCTCCCAAACTCCTTATGCAGCAGTCCACCCTGGTCGAGAGGGAGGTGGAAAGAACGAGAAAGAAAAATGTAAGAAAAAAAGACTGACAATGTCAGCAAGCAGTTTGTGGAGACAGGCCTCAAGCAAGATAAAAATGAAATGCCTCGTTAGAATTCAAGAAGAATTAGATAGTTCCAACGGTGAATTGCCGATGACCAACAGCAGGAGGAAACGCTTAAGATAAGATGATGCCACGCCAGAGAGGAGTAAAGTTAATGCACTGCAGATAGAGAGAGAGAGAGAGAGAGAGAGAGAGAGAGAGAGAGCGTCTTGCCAATCCAATTACTGAGAAAAGAGAGGAAAAAAATTTGAGGATGTGGAGGAGAGAAATGGACAGGGGGTTTGGACAGCAAACATGTGAAAGAAAAAGGAGGAAAGGACAAAAAGAAGGCATGAGGAACAAAAGAGGTGAAATGAGGTGAGAAGAGGAGAAGAGGAAAGAAAAGAGAGACGAGTAAGCACTTTGTTTGATTAAATTCACAGAAACAAAGGAATGCAAGTCCAGCAGTGTGATGTCTAAATACAAGTAGACAGCTCTTGAAAGACTGGGATTACCACACACACACACACACACACACACACACACACACACACACACACACACACACACAAAGCTTAAACAAACATCTATGTCTATTTTCAGTATTACTATACAAAATACTCATCAGAGTCACATCTGCAGGATGATCTCATAAACACAGTGTTAACATCACGCACACACGCACACACAAGAGGGACCTCTCACCTCTAACCTGGCCTTTGACCCCACAGATAGAAGTGTGTTGTTGTGGCATGTCACACACATGTCTGTGTACAAGACACGTGTAACATGATTCAGACGTGAGATGGACGTAAACAATCACAAACTAGATCTTCTGCTTAACGCTATACAGTACCTGTCCCAAAAATGTTACACAGTATAGTTTTTATTAAAAAAAACATTCCTAAATTTGCTACATGCTAGTTACTTAATGCGAGTGATAATTTTGGGTAAGCTTGGCTACCGAACAAGCAACAACATAAAACATAATTATTTATAGCCTTAATTATTTATAGCCTAGATTTTCCTTTATGTGTGCTCTCATGACAAGTTACATATAACACAATCACATATCTAACTTTTATTTGCTAGTTTCTTAAATCATGCTAACACAATTTTTATTTTATTTATTTATTTTTGCTGGGTAGGAAATATGTTAACTATATAATTAACTAGCCTTTAATAGTTGGAGTTACCCCTTAGCTTCCATGTTTAGTAAACACTGCCAGCTATCAATATTATCCAACTTTTAGATCTAACTAACTAGATTTTACCCAGTTCTAGCTCTCATTTAAGTGACCTTTGCTAGATTGCTAAAAATAAAATAAAATAAAATGCATCATACATAAATTCCTGGCTTTTATTTACTGGATTTTACCTCAGACTAGCTCTCAATTTGGTTAAGTTGTGGTAGCTGTCAACTAGCTGACAGGTTTTTAATTCACAATTACTTAGCCTTTAATCATTAGATTTCTTTCTTTTTTCTTTTTTTTCTTTACCTCATGCTAGCTGTACGTAGATGTTTAGTAAGCTTTGCTACCTTGCTTGCAATTGCACAATAAAAAGAAATAGCTTTTATTAGCTAGATTTTACCTCATGCCACCTCTCATTTTGAGTAAACTATGCTAGCTGGCTAGCCTAAGCTTTGCTAGTTTGCTAGCAAATATATAATACATCATTATCTAGTTTTTGTTGACTAGACTTTACTTAAATGTAAAGTGTTTAGTTTAAATGTTACTGTACCTTACATTTATAAAAGCTATGCAATACATTTTACAATTACTTATCATTAGTTACAGCATATAGCTCTTACCTCATGCTAGCTATCATTTTCTGTAAGCTTTGCTAGCTGGATAGAAAATGCACAGTACATAGATACATAGCCTACCTACGTTTATTTCCTCATGCTAGCTTTCATTTTTTAGTAAGCTTTGCTAGCATACTAGCAAATACACAACCCAGATTTTTCTATCTTTTATTAAATACATTTTATGAATAATTACGTAAAACAAAACAAGCAGTGTTGTTTATCTCATTGACACACGGGAAGTGAGGTATTTTTATGTATTCATAGAAACACCTCAACCGCTAATAACTGAGGTTGTGTTGGGTGTTTCAAAATGAATTGTCCAATTGACTGTCCTTAGGCTCACCGAATCAGTCAAAGCTCCACCACCTCACCTTTCAAAGCCCCATTTATGGCCACTTGTCATGTCAAATAAAGAGTGAGTTAACACACGCCCTAGGCTATGAGAGTGAATGAGGGGGCTGTGTTGTTTCCAAGCGTGCACACACACACACACACACACACACACACACACACACAATAATTTATGTGTGGTTAGTGTCTAACAAGCATGTCAGACATTTTAAATAATGGCCTCAAATCTGGTTTAACTATCTGACTTAATGTCACTAGTGTTGAGTTTTAACACACAGAAATGCTGTCTTGTCTCTTGCCACAGGACACATCAAGAAACCTCTCGCGATTTATTTGTCCTGTGGTTTTGTGTGTTTCTTTAGAACACACTGCTGATTTAAAATCAGTTTTATCTATTTATGTTGTACTCATCGTCTATACCTTTTTATCCTGTATACAGGGTCGCGGAGGCCTGCAGCCTAACCCAGGAGACTTAGGGCATGAGGTGGCGTATACCAACGCCAATTAGCCTAATCTGCATGTCTTTGGACTGTGGAAGTAAACCAGGCATAGCGAGAACAATGAAACGCCAATATCGAAATAAGAAAAAATATGAAATTAGAATATTAAAATATATCAATATATATATACAGTATATATACTGTAAACAGTCCACGTAGTGTGCAAAATCCACAAGTGTATGAAAAAGTCTGCATTGTGTTTGAGAAAAAAAAGTCTGCATTGTGTGTGCAAATGATGCAAATGATTGCGAAGATTACGATCCTCAACGAATGTCCTAAGATCTGTGTCAACAGTCAGATCAGTTTGTGGTCCATGATTGTAAACTTCTGTCTGCTGTTGAAGAGTCTGATGGCAGTGAGAAAGAATGAATGAGTTCTTTAGCCTGGAAGTCCTGCATCTCACACTTCTGTATCTCTGGCATTCGGGAAGATGTGAGAACAGTTTGTGCTTGGGATGGGTGGGGTCCTTTAGGATGGTACATGCTTTGCAGGGATGGCCATGAAGTCCTTGTGATCTTTCCAGCAGTCTTCACCCACTCTCTGCAGGCGTTTGCAGTCCATAACAGTAGTACTGCTGTACCACACAGTAATGCAACTGCTCAGGAAGCTCTCGATCGTGCAGCTGTAGAAGGTGGAGTGGACCTTAGGAGACATTCCAGACTTCCTCAGCCTCCTAAGAAAGTTCCTCCCCTGCTGAGCCCTATTAACCAGCTTCGTAGTGTTAAGTGTCCGAGTGAGGTTGTCACTGATGTGGACGCCTAGATATTTAAAGCTGCTCACCCTCTCCACTCTGAGCTCCTGGATGAACCGTGGTCGACGAGTTCCTTTCTCCTGCCATAAATGATGTCCACTATCGTCTCCTTAGTCTTGTCCGTGTTGAGGGAGAGGTTGTTATCCCCACACCGTGTTACCAGACTGGCCATCTCCATCCTATAGGCCTATTAGCTTGATAGTTCAAGTTTTAGTGACATTCCTAAAACATCTAGAAGATTTATTATTTTAGTTACAAATTATTATATTATATTGTCTTTTATTTCATATAATCTAAGAGGGAATTTGTAATGATTTGAACAGACAGCAATGTTGTCTTGATAAGTTTGTTAGTTTTAAAGCTCCAAACTTCACACTTTCATGATTTTTACTTTTGAGGAGCAAGGCAAAAAAGTTATTGTCTTGTTTTTGGCTTTAATTCTCTTTTTCTGTATGTATACAGCTTTAATTAGTTTTATAAGTATTAACTCAACAGAGATTTTAGGATGTTCCTTGACAACCCAAGTTGATCTGACGTTTTTACAACATGAACTTAAACAGATGTGTTAAATCTAACACACGTACAAAGAAAATGCACTTACATGTGTTTAAAGAGGGATTTACCATCTAAAAAGCGCAAGTTTATAGGCTACAGATGGTTTGGTTTTCCTGTCGATTTTATACTGTTTATCTGTAATACATCTAAAAAAGTGACTTTATTTTCTTTCACAACTGCCTCGGATGAATTGCACGGTCTCCTATTGTCCATTGGGTAATCTTTGAGGGGGTACTGGAACAACAATAAATGTACCCCCTGTTGTCGTTTTTTATTGCACACACTCCAGCTTAGAACTGTCTTGCAGCAAATCAATAGCATTTTACATCACCATCAAACACCGGGCTTTGTTCTAAAGTGCCAATTTTCAAATTGTCCTCATTCGCATTCAAGCACTGAAACTTTAGACCGTGGGTTTACCGAGACGCAAGCCTTTCTCAATAGCTGTGACATTTTTAGTGGCCACTTTTAAGGTCTGACTCATCTAACTACTCTAATCAAAATAATTTAGCTAAATAACTCGTACAGCTTCATTCAGTTTCACAGGAGCTCACACCCAAACACCTTTGTGGCAGTAATTACACATGCTATACATAGCTTCTCATACATCGATCAATCATACCATCATGACCACTGGAAGGTGAATGTCGTTGCAAGGGCACCTGGGAGTGTGTGGGATATATTAGGTAGCAATTTCTGTCTCTGAAAATTGTTCGAAGCAGAAAAAAATGGGCAAACATAAGGATTCTGACTGAGTTCCTGGAGCTATTGTGGTATATTCAAAATCTTAAGTGGTCAGGACCTACCATAAGTATAAGTGGTCCAAGGTACAGTAGGAAAACCAGTGAATTTGGCAACAGGGTGATGATTGAGGCTCACTGATGCTCATGGGGAGTAAAGGCTGGCCCACGTATTCCAATCCAATAGTAGAGCGAGTGTACAGAGAAAGTTAATGCTGGTTCTGATAGAAAGGTGTAAGAAGATACTGTATGCATCACAGTTCTTTGTTTATGGGGCTGTGTAGCTGCCAGAGGTGCCTACTGTACAACAAGGACATGAGCATCAGAGCAATTGTCCCACAGAGCAATTGAAGAAGTTGGCCTGGTCTGATGGATCACATTTTCTTTTACGTCATGTGGAGAGCTGGGTGAGTGTGCATCGCTTACCTGGGGAAGAGATCGCATCAGAATGTCTTAATATGAAGATTATGCCTGTGGTATTCATGTTAGTACATCTGTCATCTATTTTGCTGAGGTCCATGAGCGTCTTCCAGACGGTAACAATAACATGCTTATAGAAGCACTGGATGAACAGAGGAGTGTTTAGAAAACGAGTGCAAATCAAAGAAATCAAAAGCAGAATTATGTGGTTTTGTCTTGAAATAAAGTGGGGCGGGGGGGACTTGTGTGTGCTGATTGCATTGATTGGTTCAACAGTAAACAGTGCTCTAAGGCAAAAGCCATTTGAACGCAAGTTCCTTTTGAAAACTGGAAAAATTCGATACGGATGTGGCTGGATTTCCTCCAAAGTGCGGCAGCACAGCAGCCACCACAGCTTCTAATCAGAACCTTTCACACTCTGGCTCTGACACATTAGGTATACAAAAGGCACGTTGTGTATTATTGCTGAGTAAATGATGCGGTGCGAAAGTAATCACTTCGGCCTTCTTTCATCTTTTAAAGAAGTAAAAAGAATAAAGAACCATGCTTTCATCTTCAACAGGGTCCATGTGACTCTAACCGAATTTCTCGATCTGAAGTTTTCCAGCCCGGGTCCTGCAACTCAATCCTGCCCATCAGAAGCAGCGTTGTATAATCCAAAACACACATACAACTTTTTTCAAAACACACATAACAAATTTGCAACTCTTGCAAAAAAAAAAAAAAAAAACGTATAAGATCTTAATAAGATTTTTCATAGACTGTTCCTAGTTGCCCACATGGATAGAACATTTCGCAAATATAACAGACTCACGTGAGTGTGTGATCATGTGGCTTCACTGTGAATTCCACTTACACAGGCATCATCAACTAAATTGTCTTCATCTGTTTTAATCCTTAGTCCAGCATATTATATAACATTTCACTCATTTCACACTTCTTTGTCTTTCCTATTGTATTTTTTTATCTACTTCCTTGTTTCTACTTCAGTGTATGATCTTTTAATGACATTTTATTATAAAAAAAAAAAAAGTAAACTATTTTGTAGTACTACTTTTTACGTTTTTTACTTTTTCGTGCCATATTTTCCTATTTTTTATTGCATTTTTAAATACTTTTTTTTTTTAACTTAATTTTTTTCACATTTGTTGCATGTTGTTATTTTCATGTATCTATGTATCTTAGTGTATTTTTTCTTTTAGACAGACATCGATAGATACTTTATTCATCCCCGTAGGGAAATTCACAAGATCCAGCAGTCCACAGATAGTTACATCACTGGTACTGTAATAGGCATCAATGAAACTACGCATGCATCATTTCACTATATAGAAAAATAAGAAAAATAAGATAAAAACAATCCAATGTACAGAAGAAAAAAAAGATAAATAAAAGCTCATGTGCATATTATTGTGCAAAGTCAGTGAATTTGTACATAATGTGCAAAAAGTCTATGTCCAGTGAGAATATTGTTATGCTATGGGCAGTGACAGCAGCCTGTTACTGAAGCTGCTCCTCTGCCTGGTGATTGTGTTGTGCAGTGGATGTGATGGATTGCACCTAATTGACAGGAGCCTGTTCGGTGCCTGGCGCTCTACCACTGATGTTAAGCTTTTCAGCTCTGTACCCACTGAACCTGCCTTCCACACCAGCTTCGCTGTGGCTTCGCACCTCCTCATGGCTGAAGGGTTCAATTCCTGCCTGGGGGTCTGTTTCTGCGTGGAGTTTGCATGTTCCTCCAGGTTTCCTCCAGGTACTGTGGTTTCCTTCCATAGTCCAAAAACATGCAGTAAACATTACATTAATTTGCATTTACAAATAGCCTGTGGTGAGTGTGAGTGTTATTGTATTTTCGGTATTTTCATCATTTCTTAATCTATCCTGGTCCATTATAAAAGTGCATTTGCTAATTCCTTAGGGTTTTCATTGTTATTGGTTTTAATTTAATATTATAGTGTCTTCTTTGGAGCTTGTTCATATTTTGCCACATCGTAATCACAGCATGCGTTCTTCAATGTGAGCACATTTTCTTTTCTTTTACTATATATTCCCAATTTTTGCATATCCTTTTCCTGTTTTCATTTATTTTTTAAGCTGTTTCCTACCACACATCCAGGACTCATCAAAGTATTCCCAACAGCACTGGAGGAAAAAGTAGAAATGATGTTTTGATAAAGCATAATCAAGGTTGTAGCGATAACTACAGATGGGTTAAAAAGTACGAATGTGCTTTTATTTCTGAATAACTCGCTTCAGAGTGATATCAGTGGCTCCGCTTTGGTATTTGATCATGCCAATAAATCGCAGATTATTTTCCTTCAATTGCGCAACCCCAAATGTTTTCTTCCTTACATACTGAATCATAGACTGGATTGGACATGAGCGGGAGTGGATGAGTGTGATACGATGGATTATGAAGAGGTGTAGTAAGTTGACAAGAATGTGAATATTGCAGTGTGTGTGTTAGGGGGGAGATTAGAGCAATTCCAGTGAATCTTACTCGAGCATGAGCGATGTTCGAGGATGAGCGGCTGCATTTCTGTCACATTTTTGCTTTTTACCCTGTCAAGAAAAATGAAGAGAGAGAGAGTAAAAAAAAAAAAAGAGTTTCAAAGTTTCAGTTTAGCTTTGTGTGAATGCAGTAAGTATGTACTGTTTCTATGTGTTTAAGTGAGATACTGTACAAGTATTTATTATACCACACACACACACACACACACACACACACACACACACACACACACACACACACACACACACACACACTTGGGTGAGATCCCTTGTTACTGTGATCTCTGAGCAGCAGGCATGACCTCAAGGAATTTTCATACACAGTCAAAATACAATAGTGTGTGTGTGTGTGTGTGTGTGTGTGTGTGTGTGTGTGTGTGTGTGTGTGTGTGTGCGTTTGCATGCATTGCTGATACAGTGTATTGCCATGTGTATGGAATAAAGCACTTGAATTTTCAAGTGACGGAAAAGTTAAATAAACGTTTCCTTACAGAAAACTCCACCACTGAACAAAAAAAAAAAAAAAGAAAAGAGAAAAAAAAGTGTCTTTATTGCATTAGAAAATCTAAAAGCACTGGACTATAATGCTAAGCTTAAGACTGGGGTTTTTAGATCTCGCTGATAATTAAATAACTACGGCAGTCATATGTTAATAGAAAGCCCTTACAAAGATTGAAAAATGCGTGCACATGTGTGTGTGTGTGTGTGTGTGTGTGTGTGTGTGTGTGTGTGGGCAGGAGGCGTTGGAAAAAACTGAGTCTGTGATTAATTAAAATGATGAAATCCAAAACGCTGGAGCTTTAAGTCATGCTTCGTGTGCACTTGAGAATGTGCTGCTGAGGCTCCCAAAACACACACACACACACACACACACACACACACACACACACACACACACACACACACTTTCTTGGACCTTTCCTACACCTTTTTCTCAGCAGAACCTGTTTCCGTTTACTTTTACATTGGTCAGAAGTGACAGTGCTGCGCTGAAGAGGTTATATGATATATCGGTGTGACGGAAGACAAAAAAACATTTTCTCTTGGTTTCGTGCGGCTCCTCCTAACAAGTCGCTCTTTGTTCGAGTTCTACAAGCGTTCCGTTTGTAACCGCAGCATTATAGACGTCGCATGTCGTCGTCGGCTATGACTCGTAGGACCTTTCGAACAGATCGTTAAAAAAGGAAGTAAAATCTTTAATAGATATGACAGAAATAATACTAGGCATGTTCGAATCAAACCGGGACTTACACCAACACCAACTCGGCTGGGCGTTACTGGCAAATCCCCTGTACTGTATGTTCCTGTCCTTCGTTCAAGCCTTTTCCACATGTTTGGCTCATTAAAGGAGTTCATGCGTGGCC
Organism: Clarias magur; assembly: GCA_013621035.1. Taxonomy (NCBI): domain Eukaryota; kingdom Metazoa; phylum Chordata; class Actinopteri; order Siluriformes; family Clariidae; genus Clarias; species Clarias magur. The sequence continues at coordinate 524,056 of QNUK01000217.1, forward strand.
AGCGCTTCTGGCTGGTCATCTCTATGGGAAAACTTTCTACCTTGATGATGTGACAGTTCATTAGTGTAGCAGGGGATTGACTAGAGAAATAAAGGATGTTTGCACTCTGTTCATACTGTTTTGTGAATTTGTGCAGTCAAAAGTCCCGCTTTGACTTGAACGCACTTTGTAAATATAAAGGAGGGTGTGTGTGTGTGTGTGTGTGTGTGTGTGTGCAAATCTTACTTCTGGTGTGTGTGAGGAGCTGGCACACTTCTGGTAAGTTTATTGTATAAAATGTAAGGGAAACAGAGCTACTGTGAAATATTCTTGCACTAAACAGATGTGGATGGAGAGATGACATTCGGATTGTGTGTGTGTGTGTGTGTGTGTGTGTGTGTGTGTGTGTGTTTTAATATTTATTTTATTTCTTTGGAAAGATAAGAGCAATGCCAGTCCAATCTGATGAGCCTCAGGTACTGAAGGATGTCTGACAATGCGAAGACAAAATATGCTCTTATTGAAGGACGGAGAGAGAGATACAGGAAATGTAAACATTGCTTTAGTATGCTTTAGTGCTTTAGTAAGTCGGTATGTTTATCCATTTGTACTAGTTATCCAGTTTCCAGGATTGAAGAAAGTGTATTGCAGAACAGATGGAATGACGAATGAGATTCTCACCACTCGTTTTTTTTGTTGTTCACGGAAGCCAACTGGTCAAGATTACTGTAAGTGTTTTGCTTGAAAGGGTGAGCAGAGGATGGCACTCTGATGTTGGCAAAAAAAATTGGAGGAAGCAAGACTCCAGTATTCCTCTCTAGTGCAATTCCAAATGATCATATGAAAATATTCAAAGGTACAGATAAGATCATTTCAAGAAATGAAAAACAACAAACGAGGAAACTTCAGATGGTTCTTGCCATCCGGAATGAGAAGTGATAAGACCGAGATGAGGCATTACTGTTCCATAAAGGCTTTTAATCCAGTGATATTAATAGGGAAGGATGAGCGGATGTAATATAACTTGTCCATCTGCAGACGTTCCACAGTACGCGAATACTCTACGTGCGTGAGGACGCAAGACGAGGAGAAGATCTGCTAGTCATCAAGTGATACCCTGCGGTTCCTGGAGGGCAGATGACAGATGATTACTGTTGATTATGTGTCTGAGATGACAAGAAGTTCCATCAGAAAGAGTTCTTTCATTTATTGCGCAATACCATTGTGGAGAGCTAAAGCGGTTGGTTGCACCAATTGCACCACTGACCCCAGCTGCTACAGGACCGAGTTTTCTACAACACGATCCTAATATACGTGGAATATACACGGAACTCAGTTTGAAAAAATTTTTACTTTCAGATACACATACCTTCTGACCCATGGATTCGCTCCGTCTGTCTCACTCACTCACTCAAACACTGAATATCATGCATCACGCCAAGCATCATCTTCACCTCATTAGGACAAAATATTGGAGAGCGTGTGTTGGACTTGGGTGGGATGGGGTGGAGGGTCCAAAGTCGACAAAGCTGTCTCATCCGTCATTGGTCGAGCACGGCCATGGTGCCGAGAACCCTGCTGAGACATCACGGATCGGTGAACCGGAGATAGAAAGAATACACGGAGAAGCAGAAGAAGAGAAAAGCAAGAGTTGGACGTAGGAGAGGAAGCTAAGAGAGAAAGAGAGAAATAATTGCAGGGAGGAGATAAAAAAACAGAGATAATGTTTCTTGAATTTTTTACAGAACATTGAGTGTTTTCCTATGAGTAGAACGAGAAAACTTGCAGCTTTTTCTCCTAAGAAGGAAAGAAGTGAGAGAAAAAAAATGCATTGATGGAAATTGAAGGAGAGAGAGAGAGAGAGAGAGAAAGTAAAGAGAAAGATGGAGAAAATGTAGGAGAGAGAAAAGGCAGAAAATCAGTGTTTATTTTGAGTCAGTTATGGTCATCATACGCCCACCATGACGTCTGGAAACGGTTAGGTCTCATTTAGGAATGGAATCATCGCGGAGGAAATATGGCAACTTTGAGACATGTTCATACTAATAAGGAAACGTATCGTAGCGCTCCTGGCTAGATAGTCAATACAGCCTGTTGTACTTAATAAAATCCAACGTCGACTCTGGGATGCCGCTGAAGTAAAGAAAAAGTGCAATTTTACTCCAGAGGTCGTTGCGGTCAGGCTTTATTTAGCATGCAGCCATGCCAGTGACCCCGCGACCTTGACGCCACAGCCAGGGTCAGATGATGACATGTTCTGCTTCATTTCTGGGGAATGAACACACACTGAAGAATAATTAAATACGCCAGGCAGACAAGCCCGGTGCCGGACTGCTTACACGTTATAAAGACTTAAAAGAAAAAAAAATTAGCTGATCGCTTAATAATAACGGTGCTGAATTAAGACCATTTCAAAAAGACATTTGGCTTCATCTGCCGACTTTGGCAGTGCGACTTCCCTCCAAAACCGCAAGAACATTTTCTTTCAAAACAAAATAGTGCTTGCCTCGCAAATGTCTCCTGTTTCTTTTTTTCTTTTCTTTTCTTTTCTTTTTCTTTTGCGAACCCCAAAAGAGCATTCAAAAAGGAAGGTATTTCCAAATGTGCCCTTTTGTTGCAGAAAGTTTAGCTAAAATAATATTGAAAAGAAAACGTCCCTCTCACATATTTTTTTTCTTTCTCCAAACTGATCATTTTAAAAATATGAATAGTATGTAAACAAAAAGATTGTGCAATTTGTTACTATAGTATATGGAACCGGTGTCACTCTGATTTATGATGTTATATTATTTATGTAGATACTATCATAGGTATTCCAACTTGAGGCAGTTAAAACGCTCTCTCTCTCTCTCTCTCTCTCTCTCTCTCTCTCTCCTATATATATATATATATATATATATATATATATATATTATATATATATATATAAAAAGAAAGAATTATTATTATTTAATCCTTATTCATCTGATTAGGAACACTCAAGAGGTCCTTAGATGGTCCATCTGCAATGAATTATAAAGGTTTTATGTAGAACAATGAACCATGACTTCATTATATATAGTAGTTTTCCAAGTAGACCCCATTTAGGAACCTCTAACCTTCTAAAGAACCTTTGAGAAACGCTTACAACAATTACATGAAAGTCAACATTCGGATTAACTCCTGATGTGCCTAACAGGAACACTTTGGAAAATCTTACCCGAGTAGCCGGTGTAGAACCATACAACCGATGTTTTATCATTGGGGTCCGAGTGGAGCCCTGTTTAAAATCTAGAAACCAGAACCATCCAAAGAGCTCCTTCTTCCTAAAAGTAATAGGACTTCGTACTTTTGGGTTCACTCTATTGTAGAGTATTACGAAGTACAACCCATTTATCAAAGGTTAAGAAACCAAAACCATTCCAATCTTTGAGGAACCTTTGAGGCACCATGACTCTCCATCTAAAACCCTGTTGCCATCAGTTTGTATCCTTACAAAAGAACTTTCCAAGTAAAACCAATTTAAAAAGCTGGAAATCATGGCCATCCAAACAAGCCATTATTCTTCTTTAAGCTCTCCAACGCATTTAAGGAGACTTTAGTCATTTATAGAGAGCCTTATTCTGTAAAATTACACAAGAAGTGTTTCCTTGTCATGGCGTCAGGTAAAGCCAATTAAGAAAGTTTAAGCATCCAAAATGCTTGTATTGATAAATGTATACAGTAGCTAGTAGGCGGCATGGTGGTGTAGTGCTTAGCACTGTCGCCTTGCACCTCCAGGGTCCGGGTTCGATTCTAGCCAGGCTCGATTCCCGTCTCTGTGTGCGTGGTGTTTGCATGTTCTCCCCGTGCTTGGTGGGTTTCCTCCAGGTCCTCCGGTTTCCTCCCACAGTCCAAAGACCTGCAGATTAGGCTAATTGGTAGTGTGTGAATGAGTGTGTGAGTGAGTCTATGTCTGTGCCCTGCGATGGATTGACACCCTGTCCAGTGTGTACCCTGCCTTGTGCCCTAACCCTCCTGGGATAGGCTCCAGGCCCCCTGTGACACTGAATACAAGATAAAGCGGTATAGAAGATGAGTGAGTGAGTGTAGCTAGGACATACAGTATAAAGGTACTGAGAGGTGATTTGTTGTCTAAAACTTTGGGTGGGTTTTTGGTTTGTCTTAAATCCCTGTAGCAGCCTAGTGTGTCCTGATGAAAAAGTTGAGGATGCTAAGAATTACAATTCATGAATTAACAAGAAAGTTTGGAAATTGCATTATGACTTACTTTACTAATTATCTTTGCTTAAAGTTCTTTTGTTGGAAGAAAAAGATCCTTAGCTTACAACTATGAAGGCTTGTTAAGTTGTCCTACCGGGAGAACCTTTAAAAATTGTGTGTAGAACCACAAAAAAGGTGTCCATATTGTCGTAGTTGCCGTGTGGAACCCATTTATAAAGCTAAGAACCCTTAACCATCTAAGAATTTCTTTCTGACGCACTTTGATAATTCTACAACCGACCAGGCAGCTTAATCGACTTGGAGCCTTCAAAACAAAACTCATGCATTTAAACACGTAATTGTCAAAACTATCATTTGATCCTTTAAATAATTACATTTAATAGTACTGTAGTTTTGTATGACACACACACGCAAATCATCAAAGTACTATTATGGCATTTAAAAGTCTATTTTTAACTCTTTTGTACACAAGCATGTAGATGAAGCCACAAAGTCTAATGAAAAAAAACTAAACCTTTTCTTTGAATTGATAGTGAAACACGACTTGGGTAAAGAACTCGTCTCTTATAATCATTAAAGCTCCGTATTAAACCGAATGCTTTGTTTTCATCGCGCCTCCACTGAGAGGATTTCTTTTTGAAATATGTCAAAAGTTGCAAATTTGCGTGAGCTTGTGAGCAGCGCGTTACAATATTGATTTCTCTATATATGAACTAATAATCGCTGTTATTAGTTCATATATAGAGAGTTTTAATATTACATTTTCATGACAAATATTACGTAACACGGGGGATCTTTTTCCAAACATTGCCACATCATTCCTGGCTTTGTGTAACCCCAGGTAAGTAATTACACGTCTGAGGAGCGAATCAGCACGATAAGGAACTTATTGTAACGCCTTACTGTCTGGTTGTTCAACTAGGTGTATAAACAAGCTTCAGTTAGTACAGAATGCAGCAGCGAGAGTCCTCACTAGAACCAGAAGATACGAGCACATCACCCCTGTCTTATCTACACTGCATTGGCTCCCTGTGAAAGTTCGCATCGATTTTAAGATACTACTTTTGACATTTAAAGCACTAAATGGTCTCGCGCCACAGTATCTGAGTGAACTGTTAGTGTCTTACGATCCGCCGCGCCTACTTCGGTCAAAGGATGCAGGCTGCCTGTCAGTACCACGTATTATTAAAACTACAGCAGGGGGCAGAGCTTTTTCTTACAAAGCCCCAAAGTTATGGAATAGTCTTCCTATTAATGTTCGGGACTCAGACACAGTCTCAGTGTTTAAGTCTAGGCTAAAAACCGATTTATTTAGCCAAGCATTTTTGTAGATAGATTAGCCTTAGGTAAAGGAGCATCTGGGGGACTCATGGATGGACTCATGGGGGGACTCATGGACGTAGAGTATTTTGGGGGACTCATGGACGTAGAGTATTCTGGGGGACTCATGGACGTAGAGTATTCTGGGGGACTCATGGATGTAGAGTATTCTGGGGGACTCATGGATGTAGAGTATTCTGGGGGACTCATGGATGTAGAGTATTCTGGGGGACTCATGGATGTAGAGTATTCTGGGGGACTCATTGATGTAGAGTATTCTGGGGGACTCATTGATGTAGAGTATTCTGGGGGACTCATGGATGGACTCATGGGGGGGGGGACTCATGGATGTAGAGTATTCTGGGGGACTCATGGATGTAGAGTATTCTGGGGGACTCATGGATGTAGAGTATTCTGGGGGACTCATGGATGTAGAGTATTCTGGGAGACTCATGGATGTAGAGTATTCTGGGGGACTCATGGATGTAGAGTATTCTGGGAGACTCATGGATGTAGAGTATTCTGGGGGACTCATGGATGTAGAGTATTCTGGGAGACTCATGGATGTAGAGTATTCTGGGGGACTCATGGATGTAGAGTATTCTGGGGGACTCATGGATGTAGAGTATTCTGGGAGACTCATGGATGTAGAGTATTCTGGGGGACTCATGGATGTAGAGTATTATGGGGGACTCATGGATGGACTCATGGGGGGGACTCATGGATGTAGAGTATTCTGGGGGACTCATGGATGTAGAGTATTCTGGGGGACTCATGGATGGACTCATGGGGGGACTCATGGACGTGGAGTATTTTGGTGAACTGGTATGTTTAGATCCTGTCCTCCCCACTCTCATTGTTCACTCAGGTTTGTTGACGGTGAGGTGATTGGTTGCTTTACATCTCAGTTCCCCCTCATGTTTGTGTTTCCTTCTGGCTCTCCCTTTTAGTTATGCTGTTATAGTTAGTCCTGCCGGAGTCCCTGCTTGCACTTTGCACTAATATACATTCACCTTATACATGTTGACTGTGACCAGACCTAACTGCCATCTCTCCTTATTTTCTGTTCTCTCCTTTTCTGCTCTCTCTCTCTCTCCCTCTCTCCTTTCCCTCTCTCTGTCTCTCTGTCGAGCTATACATGTTCGCTCCTGAGTTGCCAGTGATCCAGACCCCTCTGCCCTCTGGAGCCGTCTAACCCGTCCTGGAGTCCTGCTTCTGGTTGGAGATCCCGTCACATGGATGCCCCGTGTGGTCTGCCTGGATGCGCTTGGTGGCTGGGGATGGTTTCCATGAAGACTGTCCTATCATCGATTGATGCTCTGGAGACCTGTGACTTCAGTTGTTCGATCGCTCAGGACTGGAATCTCCTACAGTCTACCTGAGCCTCCGGGAACAAACTGGACTCCTTTTAATTTTAATTTTAACACATCTCCTGTTACACTGAACTTCCAGTCTTACACATTATTATGCTGATCATTCTCTGCTATCCGTTATCACCCAGATGAGGATGGGTTCCCTGTTGAGTCCGGTTCCTCTCAAGGTTTCTTCCTATTACCATCTCAGGGAGTTTTTCCCTGCCACCGTCGCCCTCGGCTCGCTCATCGGGGACGATCTTATCATTCTGATTCATACCCATTGCATACAAACTTACTTCTTTTGATTGTGTAAAGCTGCTTTGCTTGACTTGACTTGGAACTCAAGGAACTCTAAAGGCTTTTATTTTCTGTGGCTTTAAATCAGAATCGAAGAAAATGGAGGAGCTGATCATTTGTGTTGAGTGTGTTAGTGAAACTGGATAAAGACAAGTGGGGAAAGTATGAGTGTGCAGATGGAGTCATTGCTAGTGAGTGTGTGTGTGTGTGTGTGTGTGGTTGACACCAAGAGATGCAGGAGCACAGAGTGGGTGATGCAGATCTCTTTAGCTTCTGCCTATTCCAAAACACTGTGTAAATACACAGCCACCCACCCACACACACACACACTCACACTCACACACAGTCAGGTACTTTCCCTCATCCTCTCCCTCTCAGCGTGGTTCTTCATAGCTCGTATGGGATGTTAAATTTCCAGCTGTCTGCACTCCACCCATCCCATCCCATCCCATCCCATCTCATCTAATCTCTCTCTCTCTCTCTCCTTCTACATCCTCCTGTCCTCCCCCACGTGCCCCCTTTCTTCTGATAAAACACAGGAGAGAGTGGGAGTTGAGAACGTGCGGAGGAATCCGCAGGCATTCTTCCTTCCCCATTGCCTCATTTCCTGTCCCGATCCTGTCCTGTCTCTCCCTCAGTAATTGGAAACAGAGTTCTGTCTCTTTCCTATTTCTTTTTCTCCACCTATATATCTTTTAGCGGGTCCTCTCTCCTTCTTTCTTTACTCGTTCTTTGTGTGTCTAAATCTCTATTACTCTCATTGCATGCATGTGTTTCTCTCTCTGCTTCACCCATCCTCTGGAATTCCTCCCTTTCTCCGTCTTGGGAAATGTGTGTGACAGGATGGGGGGGGGGGGGAAATAAATAAAATAAATCGATGACATAGCTTGAATCGAATTGGATGGATGAATGGATAGATGGATGGATAGGTATTTCTGGTATGATAACGTTTTTTCCATCGTTCCTTTCCAGCTAAGGCTCTCCGTCTAACCCCCGTCCTTGCACTTCTTCTTAAACCATGTAAGCCTTTTTCTCTCAGACAGACAAGCTTGTGTTATTTTCTGTCCCTTTGTGACCATTGTAGTCGGAGTTAGAGACTTGGTTGGCCAAGACACAATATTTATAGCTCGCGAACTAATTTTATAGACCGTTTACCACAATTGTTCATCTTAGTCTGCTGATGGTAAGAGAATAGGGGAAGCCGAGACGGATAATGAATACTGTTTTTCGGGCCTAGCCATGACGGCGCTAGGAAGGACGTTATGGTCTGGATGTGATGAAGTGACATGGAAAGCCTAGTGTTCATAAATCCTGACAAATTCTACGAAAGCGATTTATAGGCAAAGGTAACAAAAGGGGCAGTTTAATTTGATCCTTCTGAGTATTACTGTAATGTAAATGTAATGTAAATGTATATTGCACCTCTAATGGAATTTGGTTCCAGTCCTGTCAGCCAAAAACCCCAAAACTGGCGTCTGAGGCTACAGTGGGAACAGGATGACTGTAATGCACAGTCCACAATGAAAACTACGAACTACCAGCTATCTGGTTTGTGTTTGCCTGGACCCACTGTAGCCTTCACTTCCTCTGCCCAAGTTTCCTTTGGTTTAATCCATCTGTCGCACATTTTATTCTTGGAGATGCTTTTCTGTTCTCCACTTTTAGCCTACAGCAGCATGAATCAAGCTCTCCATTCTCCTCTGACTTCCTGAATCAAGCCCCCACCCCCATTACATAAAGCGCTTAACCTACACTTATTGAACTTACATTCAATTCTTTCTTGCTCACGTTGAAAACACACCTCAACCTGAGCAAGTTTGAGCTTGTAGACTCTTCTTGCCCCTAATGTGCATTTACATGTTTCCTATCAGTCAATCACTACAACCAACCTGATCACAGTGCTCAAAAACCAATCCTATATTGCATTGTTGTGTAGGTAAAATCATCTGCTTCTTACTCACTCACTCACTCACTCACTCACTCACTCACCCGTCGTCTATACCGCTTTATCCGTTATTCAGGGGGCATGGAGCCTATCCCAGGAGGTTTACATCCTGGACAGAGTGCCAATCCATCACAAAGCACACACACATACACACTCACTCACACACTACGGGCAATTTGGGAATGCCAATTAGTCTGATCTGCAGGTCTTTGGAGGAAACCAGTGTACCTGGAGGAAACCCAATAAAAAAAATAATAAAAAAAAACAGGGAGAAAATGCAAACTCCATGCCCACAGAGAGAGACGGGAATCAAGCCTGGCCGGGAATTAAACCTGGACCCTGGAGGTGCAAGGCGACAGTGCTAACCACTAAAGCCACCATGCCGCATAATCATCTGCTTTTTTAACACCAGAAGAAATTGAACATACAAATACAAATGGTCTACAGTATACAGTATTTCCCTGAAATTAAAAGTAACAACACTGTAAACTGGTTCTAAGTTTGGATTGATGGCTACTGGAACTAATCGGTAAGATAATTAATGTAATGTAGGTGTCATGTTGTCATGTCTAGGCAAAAACAGTAAGGATGAATGAGGAAAATGACAGAAAGGGGTGGTTCTAGAGGGGGGGGGGGGCACAGAGTGGCACCGGCCCCCCTGAAATATTATTGGCCCCTCCGGTGCCCCCCAAAAATGTCCTGTTAACCTGACAGTGCCAAAAAGTCATCGGATCAGAGCGCCGTCAATCACTCTTTGGCTTAGAGCGTCATCACTCACTGCTTGATCTGCGAAGGGGAATCACAACTCCGTGATCATTTTCAAAACGGGGGAGAGAGATGCACACCACGACACCTCACACTGTTTATGGTGTGTATACGGTCAATTAGATTAAAAAAAAAAATTTATATTGCCCTGATAGCCTGTTTCGTCTGATTATTTTCGCATGCCTGATCAAGACTGACTGGCAGACTGCTGAATAGAAATGACCTAGCAGCAGTGCTCACCACCACTCACCCACTCATCATCTATACCACGTTATCCTGTATTCAGGGTCACGGGGGGCCTGGAGCCTATCCCAGGAGACTTAGGGCACATGGCAGGGTACAAAATGGACAGGGTGCCAATCCATCACAGGGCACAGACACACAAACACATACACTCACTCATTCACATACTATGGGCAATTTGGAAACGCCAATTAGTCTAATCTGCACGTCTTTGGACTGTGGGAGGAAACCAGAGTACCCAGAGGAAACCCACCGAGCATGGGGAGAACGTGCAAACTAACTCCATGCACACAGAGACGGGAATTGAACCTGGCCTGGAATCGAATCCGGACCATGAAGGTGCACGGCGACAGTGCTAACCACTCAAGATTTTTGAAACCATGTTTAATGTATTCGATTTGCTGTTCCATGGCCCCCCACTGACTGATTCCTGGTCCTCCCTGTGTCTGCCACCCCCGTACAAAATCCTAGAATCGTCTCTGAGAAGGTTAGCTAGCTAGTTATCATTCCGAATGAATGAACTCCAGTGGGCAATGTAGTATTCTTGCATTAGAAATTTCACAACAGAACCTTGATCCTGATGTTTACCGCAAGTTATATCCGGCCCTAGTTTGAAGTTACTTTAATAAAACTCAACAAAATAGCTAACAAACTGACAGTGTCACAATATACAGTACAGACCAAAAGTATGGACACACCTTCACATTCAATGAGGTTGAATTTGTATTATGGCAAGAAAAAAAGCAGCTAAGTGAAGAAAAAAAGCGAGCGGCCGTCATTACTTTAAGAAATGAAGGTCAGTCAGTCGGAAAAATCAGGAAAACTTTGAAAGTGTCCCCAAGTGCAGTCACGAAAACCATCAAGCGCTACAAAGAAACCGACTGACATGCGGAACCGCCCCAGGAAAGGAAGACCGAGAGTCGCCTCTGCTGCGGAGGAGAAGTTCATCCGAGTCACCAGCCTCAGAAATCGCAGGTTAACCGCAGCTCAGATCAGAGAGCAGGTCAATGCCACACAGAGTTCTAGCAGCAGACACGTCTCTAGAACAACTGTTAAGAGGAGACTGTGTGAATCAGGCCTTCATGCTAGAATATCTGCTAGGAAACCACTGCTAAGGACAGGCAACAAGCAGAAGAGACGCGTTTGGGCTGAAGAACACGAGAAAGAAAACTCGCTGAATGAGAAGGGGTGTCCAGACTTTTGCTCTGTACTGTACATTTTTCCTCAAACTTAGTTGCACGTCAAAAGTCTTGACCTAATGATATATCGCACGTCCACCCGCACGTCACACTTTACTGTAATTCTAGTATTTCCTGCACCTCTCTCAATGCCTAAAAATAATCCGTGGAGGAAGTTTTAAGTGTGGTAATGTGAAACAGTGGCCTGCTCCTTACCTTTGGGAATCTATTAGTAGATAGAGAGAGGGAGCGAATGAGAGAGAGAGAGAGAGAGAGAGTGTGTGAGGGATGAGGCCTCGTTTTGATATATATATAGCTACTGTGTGTATGGTTCACCCAGAGACCTGCGCTCTGTTTATTCGCTTAGTGTTTTGGGTTTCGTTTCCAGAAGGGAATCTTCCCACGGCCTCGCTGAGGAGAACGCCGATTTTGCGTCAGGGATGAGAGGGAGGGAACGAGGATAAGTAGGGGGAAAGTGACAGAGGAGGAGGAGATTCTCAGATATTCCCTGCAACATGCAAGAGAATGTAAACACAATCTCTGGCCCTGTGTCATTAACACTGCACTCTTTTTCCTGCAGGACAGCAGCATGTGTGTGTGTGTGTGTGTGTGTGTATGTGTGTTTGAATATGACACAGACTTTGCTTCCGACAACCAGATTCCTGATCTATACTGACGTTGTGGTCTGCACTGTTTGCCTCACGGATGCTTTTCTGCCCACCACAGTTGTAAAGAGTGGTTGAGTTGCCATCGCCTTTAGACTTGCTCCAGTCTGACGTTTGCCCTCTTACGTCTGGCATCAAAAAGCCACTGTCACGCAGATCCCTTCTGTCTAGATGGGTGTGAGTTCTTCCAGGATACCTCCGCCCCTTTCCTTTCCCCATCCACAGTGCGTAAGGCATCACTGAACAGTTTGATGGGTATTAAAATCATATGCTAAGACTGTCGACTGTCGATTTTACAGCCATGAATGCATTCGAGGCAGTGGAAAGAGTGTGTGTGTACAGTATGTGTGTATGTGTGTGTCTTAATGATGGAATAGGTCGCGTGATCACCTACTTGTACTATGGCCAGGCTAAAGAAACATGTTCCAGAGAGCAGGAAGGCTGGGATAGTCATGTTCTCACCAGTGTAGACTTACATAGATAACAGAATGGCGCACACACACACACACACACACACACACACACACACACACACACACACACGCACACACACACACACACGCGGCATAGGGTTAGGTTATTCAATAAACACATAAAACATGCACATCAGAAATGATAATGTGATGAGACAGGAAGAAAAAGAGGGAAATTTCGGTAGAGAGGAAGAGCAGCTCTTTAGCTACTCACCATGTGTGTGAGTGTGTGTGTGTGTGTGTGTGTGTGTGTGTGTTTACTTTTTTTTTTTTCTGTGAGCACACATTTCCTAAAGTTGAATGAATGAGTTTGTAAATATTTCTACTTTTTGTGGCCTCAAGATAGTATGAAGTACCAAGTGGCTTTAGTGTAGATGTAGTGAAGATCTCTAATTCCACTGAGTAACAAAACACACACACACACACACACACACACACACACACACACACACACACACACCTTCTGTTAAGAAGTGTGACAGTGCACTGTATGTTTGGTTCCCTTTCACATGAACATATGTGTGGGAAATAATAGGTCAGTCCAGTGACCCTGGACACACTCAATTTCATGACAAATTGCTATAAGTTAGCAAAACACTGGGGTTTGTGTAGTGGATTTCGGGGACACGAACAACCGCAACAGATAAACACAGACGATAGACAACATACAGTAGACGAGGACCGTCGTGCTGCATTACTCGAAGACATTAATCATCCATTGACCCGACTTGCACTCTCCTACTCGTGTGCGTTGTGACAAATGGACTGCGTTTAATGGCTCGTGTTTGGCATGATGAGGCGTCCTCACATCCGGTCCTGTGCAGCATTAATCTTCATTTAACCGACTGTCAAGATTCAGGCGTGTGCCTCTACTTAATAAAGCACAAATGTGCTTTTCGCCCATGCCAAAAATGCCATATTTTTTTCTGAGGACCGGGTGATTATGAGGACATATGACTGTATCCTATCATTCTAGTCTTTTTTGGTCTGCAGAAAAGGATAACTACATGAACACACACCCACACACACAAACATACAGACTGAATTAGTCCTCATAGACCATTGGCAAAATGATAACGTCACACCTATTTACAGCCTTTTGTTCCCCATGACGTCTGAGGTCCCCATGAAACAGAAGAAATGGAGTCCCCGTATTGTAGTTTTTCAGGAACATTATAGAAAAGTTTTTGTATTTTTAAAGATGACTAATAGTCCAAGAGACAAATGTCACATTTACAGGAAGTTCTTACCTTAACACAAACCTCCTAAACAAGCAAATTACTGTTCCGTGTTCACACACTGGCGAGATATCACTCTCAAAACCTACACACACACACACACACACACACACTGCGTACATACACAGTGGTCACAGATTATAATCGCGATTGCGCGTGAGATCTTATCGAGTTCACTGAGGCATAAAACAAACAAAATGACAAGACAAACATAGCGTGTTTGCGTAACTGTTCAATAAAAAGAAAATTTGAAGAACAAGACCAATCGAGCCTGTTTGTAAGGGTATATATATATATATATATATATATATATATATATATATATATATATATATATATATATACACTGCTACGGGAAAAGGAGAACAGCACCAATGTGTTAACAAACACTGGGGGCAGTTTAGTTGTTGACCAGGCTGTCGTGGTTACGCTGCTACTTTGTGACTTTTTCATGGGAAAAGCTAACCCTTTCCCAATCGAATTCGAGATTCAGAGAGGAAGAAAAAAACCTTGTAAGGAATCATGGGAACACTCAGTGTGAGGCCAGGAACGTCCTCTGGCTGGGATGTCGATCCATCCGAGGGGACCATACACACAAATTTTTACAGACATTCACTATAAGGTGCAATTTAGCCTCACCAGGTTGCCAGGCATGCTTTTGCAGGGTCAAAGGAAACTGGATAAGCAGGTGGAAACCCATAGGGGTGTCTGGAGAGCATACAAAAGTTCATTCAGATAACAACCCAAGCTCACAGTGACCCTCCAGACATAAGGCGTCTTATAGAAAATAGAAAATGTAGAAAATATGGCGTCTGGTTTATAAATAAACCATTTCAGTGGATAAATAATGATCAATTTAATGAAATATGACAAGCTGTTATTAAAGTGTGAGTGACAGATATTCATCATGCTCATATTTCATTGCTAGGAAGCAGAACACTGAACATTTCAAATCCCAGTCCAAGCACTTTCGGGGCCAGGAAGAAAGTCCCCAAACTGCGCCTCATTTGTTCAGAGCTTTGGATAAAAGTCTCCTCCAGATGAACCAATGTAATACACTTTAATGTAAATGCAATATACTTTACATCCTGCTCAGTTTCCACATCTGGATAGAATCAGAGATACAGCTGCATTCTGGCACCGATCCATTGTATGGATATCAATCTCAATTGCAAGTTAGCCAAAGCTTGTTTTTCATCACATCCAATTCTGATCATCGTGTATCCCGCTAGCCCTAAACATCTTGCAGAGTTTTTTATGCAATAGCACGTTTGGCTGCACTTTTCAATCTTGGGTTATTAGAGCAAAATAAATACAAAGCAGTGCAGTGCGACTCAGGAATTTGGGAATCATTAATAGTGATACGGTTCAGCCTAGCAACCATTTAGATTGATAAGTATAACATGATTGGTTTGCGTTGTTTTTAGCAACACGCCTGCAGCTGCCATCCGCCCATCCGGATGATTTGATCCAGATGTGGTAATCAAGCAGGATTTAAGGTTGGAACGCTGTACAGGCCCAGAATCATGCTGGGTCTCTACCCATGGCTGCTATCCAACTCTCCAGATCTGATATATTAAATAAGGGACCTGGTTTGATCCAGAAGTAGACTTGTGGTACTTATACTGTGTCGAAATATATTCCCGGACACAGTGCTCTAAGGTTTCACCTGTTTGTCAATGAGAATCCCACAGTTGTTTGTCACCACCAGGAGAGCAGAAGCGGATAATTCTCCCTGACTTCCTGTCTAGTGATGCTAACCAATTATGGGCAGTTAGCACTTCCCCTGCCCCCCAAGCACATTCCAAGGACTTCGCTTGGGCACAGGTTTAGAGAGATGCAAAGGCTTGTACTGCTGCAGGAAAGGTACAAAAGCCCATCTTCATATTTTGCACCCGGACCTCAACAGGACACACTGTGAAACTGAAAAAGGAGAACTTTCGCAGTCTTGTCAGTTAACAACGCTTTTGCATCCAGTTTCTAATCAATCAAATATATCTGATTTAATACTGTATATGTTGGACCTGTTTGCTTGGCTGAGACTGACCCATGAAGTGCTGGCATCATATCTGTCGAATATGGAACCAAGGAACCTATGAACAGTCCGTAAATAGGAATAATCTAGCAATAAATAAATGAAATAAAATAAAAATAAAAATCCAATAAGTACCCAATCAACCAGGAAGAATTCTTCTCATGGATTCAGGGAAAGATCCATGTGGCTTCAAGTATGGAAAAAAAAAAGGCCAGCATAAAACAAAGGGTGAGCCAAAGTCAGTCGTGTGAGAACATACTAAAACGTTTTCACCTCTTTCCCAAGTTCCATGATTTCATATTTTACCTATAAAAGCAGTTATGCACTCCTGACACTCATTTCCATTAAAACGACGAGTGAGCCAGAGCTCTGGAGTTCCACTGCGCTACAGACCCAAATCAAGCCAAGGTTTGCTGGAATTTCTCCCAAAACAACAGCGAGCTCCAGCTGAACTGCTTATGACTGCAATCTCACTCCATCAGAGTGTGTTTCATCTGGCACATTCTCTTAATCAACATTTTTTCAAGTCAAAGGTCATGCAAAACTTTTTTTCGTTCTTTTTTTCCATAAAATCTTTTATCATACTTTAAATGCACTCTATGAGTGCAGGCATACAGTCTTCCTTTCTTTCTTTGTCTCATTCAGTCTTTGTCTCGCAAATAGACACAAACACAGCTGTTATAACAATACTGCTCACTGAACCCTGATTGCTCCTCTATTCTCTCTCTCTCTCTCGGTGTTCAAATTTCCTTGACAATACAGGTTCATCTTTATTTTATTAGCCTTTTTACATTCCACGCATGAGATTTTGACCGGGGAGAATAGATAAAAAAAAAAAAAATGAGATTCAGCAAATGAAAATCAACTTCCTGGAAAGTTTTGTGTTGCTCCAGAGAGACCAGAGGTAGCCTGAGCTTCATTCAATCGTCAGAATGCAAATTTTATGATTAATTGCCATTTTCCTGATTACCTCATTGTCATGACTTAATGAGTTGGTTGGTACATACAGTACACCCTTGATTAAAAACATGTTACTGCTTATACAGTACTTTACAGTATGTGTTTGTTGTACTGGGTGTGCTGGCATAGGACACTAATCAATGACAAGCCATTGGCAGGTGTGAAGTGGGTTAAGGCAAAAATAAAGTGACGGTTACCATCCAGAAATGCATTACTTCGCTACTACTTTTTTCTCTGGTGTTCCTTCCACCTTGCAAAAACTTGCCGACTGGGCAACTCTAATTTGCCCCAATGAGCGTGTGAATGTGTGTGTACAATGTGCATGTCCCAAAGGGATTGGTCCTGAAGACCTTCCCATGGAGAAAAACTTAGAGGTTTAGCTTAACCGCAGCACTAAAAGGGAAGGCTCCTATTACTGTTGATGAGGAAGCAAGGGATATCGTATGAAAGAAATGATCGCGTGTCTACAGAGCCTTGACAGGAGAAAGCAGCGGGTACTGTATAGAACCCCAAAAAGTCCACAGAACTTGGTTGTAAAGCTTCACATACAATGAAGTGTGTCTTGAAGTAGTATTAAAAAATAACTGCATTTGAACTCTAAAATACTCCGGTTTCCTCCCACAGTCCAAAGACATGTAGGTCAGGCTAGTTGGCGTTTCCAAATTGCCCATAGTGTGCGAATGAGTGAGTGTATGTGTTTGTGTGTCTGTGCCCTGCGATGGATTGGCACCCTGTCCAGGGTGTACCCTGCCATGTGCCCTAAGTCTCCTGGGATAGGCTCCAGGCCCCCCGTGACCCTGAATACAGGATTAAGCGGTATAGATGATGAGTGAGTGAGCGAACTCTAAAATAATTTATCAAATAATCTTATAAAATATAATTAATTACATAAAATAAAAAAAATATTTTGGTGCATTGTTTCCATTAAAGGCTTAAATTAAAAACATGTGGTTTGAGAAAACAACTAAATTAAGTCCATGTTGGACTTCATAAATATCCATCCATTCATCTAGAAACCTCTTTAGTTCAACTAGGAATTGAACTAAAGAACCAAATAATGACCACTGAATTTAATACCATTTTTACTACTACCGTGGTACAGTAGGACATCTGGTCAACATTCACATGCTCATTCAGAGATTATGGGCATTTTGGGAATGGCAATTAGCCTACTCTGCACGTCTTTGGACTGTGGGAGGAAACCCATCAAGCACGGGGAGAACATGCAAACTCCATGCACTCAGCCCCGGGATGGGAATCAAACCCGGATCCGGGAGGTGTGAGGCGACAGTGCTAACCACTCAGCCGCCGTGTCGCCATACCTCATAAATATGACTGGAATTAATTTGTGATGTGTTGGCAAAGCGGGTAGTCTTGATGCCTTACAGCTCGTGGCTCATATTAAGGTCTGTTTGGAACCTCTCCCTATACACAGTGGTGGTTGGTGATTAAGACAACTTATGCCATGTATTATAGTTCTACCTGTGCACAAACAGGTGATTTTAATCACTAATTAGGTCTCATCTATCTGGCTGAAGAATAAGCTGATTTAGTTAATAGTTGGAACAAATATGTGGCAGACGCCAGATGTTCACCACTGCAGAAAAATGGCTAAAACTCTCAACTTCTTTGGCAAATTTCTGGACATGCTCTTCAAGAAGCAAGCAAGCAGGCATACAGTAGGTTGAGCAAGGGACACTAGAGTACTGCAGATGTCGTTATATGCAAATTATTCTTATCGTGTTGATTGTGATTATTAAAACAACAACTTTTGTCCCAATACCTTTGGACACCTTTCTTTTGGGTTGCCTTCTACCTTACAAAAACATGCTGACTGGGCAACTCCCAGAGTTGTGAATAAGCGTGTGAATATGTGTGCACAATGTGCCCTGTGAGAGATGCACACTCCCAGTCTTCCTGGGATGGACTCTGGATCCACCATGACCCTGACTGATTGATAAAGAATTAAATATGTGCAGTACGCTTAGAGCAACAGGAAATGAATTGCTAATCAACTTTCTGCTTCATAACCTGTAGTAGAAAATTCTACAAGAGCAAAATCACTTGGCATGCGTATACATACATAAAGAATTAAGAGAAAACAGTGAGACAATATACATTTTGTGGTGTACTGTAGGTTTCGACAATCCCTTATTTATTGAGTCGTCATTGTTTAACTAAGGATGCAATGATAATATGTTTGTGACAGAGATCAGAAAATGTGAGTAAGAAAAGTGCGCTGACGAAAAAAGTCTCTGGCGTACCGCATTTCATCTTTGGTTCAGGACTTCTCACTGAATCTGCCAGTTTAAACACAATAGTCATGTTGAAAGTATGTGAGACACATCATCTCGCTTCCTGACTTCAGTCTGTCGTCACTGCAAATCCCTCATTTTAATCGAACCCGTTTCAAATGGTAGAACAGGTTAGAATAGTTTAAGACAAAGGAGACTGCTCTTCCACCAAGTTATTTTAGAGATATACAGTACTACTAGGTAACACTAGGTAACTTGTCACTGATTCTTATGTTAAAAGTTAAACTAAATGTAGCTAGCTAGCTCGCTAAGAATGTGTGTGTGTGTGTGTGTGTGTGTGTTTATGTTATACTATGACACCATCCAACAAGATTAGCTGAATCTGGATTCCCTGCTGAAAAAAAAACAGCATAGACCAGCATAGCTGCTTAGCATTATACCAGCATATGTTGTGTTTTGGTGCTGGTATGCTGGTGACCAACATTATAGGGCCATGATACTATGCCGCTCACCACCCCATCTAATGTTGGTATGGTATAAAAGCCAGAATACATGAAAGATTGTCATCCAATATGTAAAATATCAAACAGAATCAGTATAAAATCAGCTTTATTGGCCAACACAAACAATATTAACATTGTGTAATATGTAACAATATATACAATATGTACATTTGTAACAATATGATAATTTAACAATTAACAGCAAATGGGTTTTGATAAAAAAAAAAAAATAACAAAAAAAAAAACATGAGACCAACCTCTCAGGGACACTTTCACACATTTACTTTCACACCACAGGAGTGTAAATGAGGGAGCTTGGCCCTCACTCTTTATTTAGAGGTCTGCAGGTTTATGGGCCCTGAAGTAGTTCTGACATGTCCTGACATTTGTGTATTTTTCTTACTTATAAACATATAAATGTCACCTCTTTCACCTAGTGCAAAGTAAATGTCCAGGATTGAGGGAAGACGGAACCAGATGATCTTATACACAGAAGGCACATTTCTGGCATACTGTAAATATGGCCCTGAAAACAGACATTCAGGGTAAAACAGTGGGACCAGGAACAGTGCACTATGAAGAAACGGTGTTAGGTTTGTAAAAGCCCACTTTTATACCCTATACACAGTCATACATCTTTGTGCCTCTCTCAAAAAGCAGCTCTTGTTTAACTCAAGACACAAGTGAACATCGCATACCTGGCATTTCCATGGTGTTTATGGCTGCTTACCATAAACTGATTTGCAATTCACACAGACCCTGTGACCAGCAGTGGTAACATTCCTGGCATCTGAGGTCAGTCCATGTGCTGGTTGTATGCAGTCACAGGTGAAGGCTTATCGTGTGGTCAACCGCTTAAAAAAAATACAAGAGATCCATCCCGAATCCAGACCTCAGTCGTGGTCGAGGTTCCCATGACATAGTGATGGTCCGTCTGTATCTTGCCTGCTTGTTTGCATTTGGTCTCTATAAAACAGGTGGCTGATCATTTTTATGGTCACAACGGTTTATAAAAAAGGAAAAAGAAACATAAGCATGATGATAATAAAATTACTCTCAATAATCATCAATAACTATTGACCATGCATAAAGACAACACAAACTTTTGCAGTGTTAGCCAACGATTTATACTTTTTGCATTACGATTTACATTTACACCTATCACACACTATTTTAGGCACCGGGAGCTGAAGTGTTTGTGCTAAATAACATTATAGATAGCAGTGTCATAAGCTAACCAAAAACTGAACCAAATAGCTACCATAACATGAAGCTATCCAAAACAGGGTGAATATATTATAAACATTTACACCACAGCTGATACTGACAACCATCTGTAATCTACTGTACATACTGTAAGGCATTAGCTTAGCTGGGCTAATTAGTTAGGCATTAGTGAGCTAACCTGTTTGTGCTAAGCTACATAAAGCAGTATGTTAGCATGATTTAGCAGTATTATCTACATGCTAACCAAACCATGTAAGTGACATTAAATGACAATGTTTCACTTAAACTGGCAAAAGCTTGTGAGACAATAAGGGGAAAAAATAATATTAGTTTTATATTATCAGAATAAGGATTATATAGGATTTAATAACTTACTCATGCTAACAGCTTGCTGGATTCTCCTCCTTCGTTCTCTGTTGGAGTCTCAGTGTTGTTCTGAGGTAAATCTAAACTCCTCCCACTGTCCAGAACATTCTGTCGAGCTCCAGAAACCTGTACAGCGCCTAACATCTTCCACATGCGGACGAAACTTATCGACTCTACTGTGTGTGTATGTGGGTGTGTGATTAACCTCACTGTTTCCATGTGAACAGTGTCCTGTCTCAGGTCATTATCAATGAATGAAGTGTGGCAGAAAGACGCTATCTCTCCTTAGGATTAACTTGCTACATTTAAAAGTAGCCACTTTAAGCTTTTTATAGATATATATGTATAGATATATAGATATATGGATATGTGTGTGTTCATTTTAGTGACGCGTTTCAAAAAGATTTTCGGGGAGACTGAGACGGCAGAAAGTGCACACTGTTTATTCTCTTTATTTTACAAAAGTACAATGTTTTATTGATATGTGAGTGTGTATGGTTAAAAATGATGGAACATTTTAAAGTCATTTTGACGGTTACCATAAAAAATGCACGTGGTTCCACTGCCGGAACAGCTGACCCCATGGTGCTGGTATACTGGTAACCCTGCTCATATACTGGCCAAGCTGGTGACCAACTATGATGGTCTATGCCCGTTTTTTTTTTTTTTTCAGTTTTAAGTGATTTCCATTGATTATTATTATTTTTTTATTGCATTTATATAAAAGGTTTGTGTTGTGTTTTTAGACAACCCACAGATATTTAATAAATGTAAAATAATGTATTTACATGTTTTTGGTAGATGGATTATTTTTGTCTCTTGTATGTAAATGCATTTAAAGATAACACTACACGGTCCATGTATTTACATCACACATTATTTTCAGTACTAGCTATTAAAAAACAAGATAATGAGCTAAAATGGTAACCAAAAACCTTGCTGGTGGCCCAGCATATAAATCATGCTGGCCTATGCTGGATTATTCAGCAGGCATGCTGGTCTTCCATCAGTTATGCTGGTTTTCCAGCTAAACCAGCATCAGACCAGCACTAACCAGTATTAACCAGCATAGACCAGCATATAAATCATGCTGGTCTATGCTGGATTTTTTTCGGCAGGGTTTCTTTAATGAACAACTTTTTATTGTTGTTCTTTCATTCTTTAATGAATTTTATATTAAATACGACTACTACTAATAATAATAAACTCTATATGTAATACACAAGTGGATTTAAGGTACTGTAGCACTCGTGTTGCTACTCTCTCACCAGCTAGCTAGCTAGGATTTAGCTACTGTTCTTGTTATTTTAGAAACATAAATAATATATAACACCAGTTAAGAATGAAGGTAAAAGTTGCCAGGTAGCTTTCTAAGTGATGGTTTCTGTGATGAACTACTTTGATATAACAAGACACTTTTTATTTAAAAAAAAAAAGTATACACACTGTATGTATATATATATATATGCAATCTGCCATGAATAATTAAACTCTTTATTTATAACTACTGTAGCTACACATAGGATGTTAGCTAGCACTTCATTTCTTTCTTTAACAAGCCAGCAATTGTTTAGCTAGTCTTTTAGAAACATAAAGACTAGGCTAAGTTAGCTATAGGTAACTTTTCACCTAAACTTACATTAAGAATATAGCCTTACTTACAGGCCTTACTTTTTTGCTAGTTTTAACTGAGAGAATAGGGTTCTAGATGCTAGGGAAATTTCTCTGAACCGTGCATTAAACATAATACATTAAGAGAAGTACTGTAGCTAGCATGCTTTCCAAGAATTATGTTAGTTAGCTATTTTATGTTATGCTACAACGCCAGGTAACAAGACTAGCTGGATTTGGCTTTCTTAGTGAACGGCTTCACTGTAACAAACACTTTTCATTAAATAAAAAGTTCTGTAGATAAGTGTATACTGTCATGAATAGATAAACTCTACACATACTGTAGGTTGTTAGCTAGCGCTCATAATGCATTCCTTTCTTTTGCTAGCTAGCAAGCATTTAGCTATTTTTTAAAACTGCGGCAATTACAATCTATTTAGCTAATGCTAGTTTGTCTCTGATACCTATATTGGGAATGAAGTAAAAAGCAGCCAGCTAGCTCACGAATAATGTTTTTTGCAAGAAACTTAATATTATGCCATGACACCAACAAGATTAGCAGTCCTGGTTTCTGTAATAAATGCACCATGTGGACAAAGTATTTGGTCAAACCTGTTAATTATTGAATTTAGGGGTTTCAGGGCCCCTTATCTCCACTGAAACTTGATGCTTCAGCATACCAAGACATCTTGGACGATGTTATGCTTCCAACTCTGTGGCAAGAGTTTGGGGAAGGCCCTTTCCTATGTCAACATGACTGTGCCACAGTGCACAAAGCAAGGACTATGAAGTCATGATCTGATGAGTTCGGAGTGGAAGAACAACCCTGGGATGGGCTGGAACGGAGATGTGCAAGCCAGGCCTTCTCGTCCATCATCAGTGCCTGACCTCATCAATGCTCTACAGAGTGGATGGTCACAAATTCCCACAGAAACACTCCAAAATGTGTGGACAGCCTTCCAAGAAGAGTGAAAGCTGTTATAGCTGCAAAAGGGGAACAGATCCATATTAATGTGTTTAAATTTTATACAATGTCATTGCAGGTTTGGCCAAATACTTTTGTCCATATGGTGTAGCTTCACTATAACAAACATTTTTATTAAAAGAAAAAAAAAAAAAAAAGCACTGTGTTCTTAAAACTTAATATTAAGATTGTCTTTAGTTCACCTTTCTGAGATATTTTGAGGTATTAGCAACTTTCAGATTCCCTTTATTAAAATGAAAAATCTGCTCTTCTAAACAATTAAAATGTCAATAACAACAACAACAACAACAACAGCAAAAGCAGCTAATTAACATCTGGAACAGGTATCGTTCCCTAAACAAATGACTCAGCACATGTTGTCCTTGGATTTAACACGTCATATAAAAGAGAAGTTTTGGAACATTACCAGTTCAAGCAGTGAGAGAGACAACAGCGGCTCTGTGTCTCACAGACTACCAGTCTCATTAATAATGAATAACAGCAGCGAGCAGGAACAACACACACACACACACACACACACACACACACACACACACATTTGTGAAAACACATGTGAACAACCACACACGCACACAAGGAAATAAAAAAGTGATGTTGTAATCAGTATTAAAGCTCTAGGGATGATCCACCTAGAGACACTGTGGGAGTTATCTGGGCTTTATTAACGTGAGTGGGTGAGACTGGAGGCGTTTTTCACATTAGGCACGATTGATTTGTACCGTGCCCAGGAACAATTTATCTCCCCTTCCTCCACCCCTGCTGGACAGCGCTCACATTAGCTGCGTTCCATTCCAAAGTGTACTTCGCAGTGTGCTCCCTACTCCCTGCTCGGTTTGTACGGTGAAGGGAATTTCCCCTCGATAAAACTCCCCCATTCGGAACACCCTGCAAAGTCACCAGCATAAACGTCACTTCCTCCGTGCGTTACCGTGGTAACATAAGCCTGCCGCTGTCGCTGCGGCGGTGAATATTTATCGAAACAAAAACTGATACGGTTATAAAACATATACTATTGAAACATACTATTGTATAACTTGTAAATAAATTATTGAATAATGATAAGTGATTAAAGATGAACAGAGATTTCTTTGTTTCTATATGACACTAAGGATTTCCTGATTCAAATGTCATTTCTTGTGCCCTTTTAATATGATGTTGACCTCAATAATAACGATAATAAATATAAAAATCCTTTCTCAAGCGCCGTTTTTTCACGCTCCAGCGAGAATGACTTATGGGACATTTTTCATTCCCTTTTTCCGGTGAAGTGAAGACCTGTTGTTCACTCCGTCCCTACAACGTTTCCTTTGAACCGGACATTTTCACTCCCTGCGTTTTGGAATCACACGTAACATGGCTGAACACCTTGTGTAATAAAAATTTGATTTAAGTCACTGCAACACTCCACTAAGACAGTTGCAAGAAACTGATTTTTTTTTTTTTTAAACAAGGAAATCTCTGCTTTGCAAGCAGAATGATCAGTGTTATTGAGTCATAAAATATAAGAGCCAATCATGTTCCAGTATGCAAATACAGGTCATGTGGCACCAGGTTATCAAGGGAACCCGAGTGGTATACAGATTAAATGAAAAGGAGAAATACACTTGCTGTTACTAGAAAATGAAGAAGGGCCATGGCATCAAGTATTTGTTATGTTCAGTGTTGGGTGTAACGCTTTATAAAGAAACGCATTAGAGTACTCGGATTACTTTTTTGATGTAACGAGTAATCTAATGCGTTAGGTCCGCCATTCAAGTACTCAGTTACTTTTTCAATAATGTAATCTGTTATTCAGACGATTTATGTACAGTAATCCATGAGCCAGACAGCAGTCATTTCCAGTCCATTAGTGTGTGTGTGTGTGTGTGTGTGTGTGTGTGTGTGTGTGTGTGAGAAAGTCGTCCTACAAGCCGCACCTCCGATAACCCGCCCCCTCTGTTGTTCCTGCTGTTATACCCCTATCTCACCTATGCGGTTTGACTATGCGAGGGCCGACGCGCGGAAAGATGGAAATGTAATCACAGTGCCGAAACTCGCGGTGAATCATGATGAACCGTACTTACGGCCGCTGCACGAAACCGCGTAGGGGAGATAGGGGTATTAGTAGTTAACAGATTATGGGCAAAACTTTGCTGAGTGATGATGGTAGAATAATTATAAAGGTCTTGACCTTTAACAACATGCATGAGGAAGCACAAAGGAGTTTTCATTTTCTGCAATGGAAAAGTCCTCGAACTGGTTACTTTTATCAGAAAGTTCCGGCTTAATGGAACTGATTACATTTTGAAGACAGTAATTTTGTAAAGCAATTAGTTACATTAAAAAGTAACGTCCCCCAACACTGGTTCTGTTTCCTATAACAGAGCATCCAAAAGAGGTTGATTTCTTTTGTACCACAGTAACAGAATCAGAAAGAATTATTTTTATACATAAAAGACAAGTTGTGTTTTTAATTCAGTTATGCTTAAAGTTATACAGTATCTATTCACAGTCACCTTATGACAGACTTTCCTAACATTGCCGGCTTCTATTTTCTCTGGAGAAACTCTGGAGAAGATTTGAACATGAAATTATGAAATTTGAAAATTGCTCAAAATAGTTTCTTTGAAATAACACTTAAGTTGCCTCGACACAATTCCATTGTGGATCTCCTTACATCGGTATCACATACAGTGCCAGACCTGCTCAATCGAAAAATCACTTAGATACAGTAGATCCTGTCTCACAAAGTGAAGCATGTTAAAAAATCTAAAAAAAAAAAAATTTTTTTAAAAAGCAACACAATCTAAAGAATTTCAAAAACAGATGAGAAACAAAGTAATTGACATGTATCAATCTGGAAAGTATTACAAAGCCATTTCTCAGGCTTCGAACCACAGCGAGAGCAATTATCCACAAATGGAGAAAACTTGGAACAGTGGTGAAGCTTTCCAGGAGTGGCCGGCCTACCGAAATTACTTCAAGAGCACAAGATGACTCATCCAGGAGCTTATAAAAGAACGCAGATCAACATCTAAAGAAATGCTGGCCTCGGTTGCACCAGTTAAGGTCAGTGATCATGATTCAACAATAAGAAAGAGACTGGGCAAAAATGGCAACCATGTGAGAGCTGACCAAAAAGAACACAAAGGATTCTCTCACATTTGTCCAAAAATAAATAAATCTTGATCATCCGCGTGACTTTTAGGCAAATAGTCTGTGGACTGATGAGACAAAAGTTGAACTTTTTGGAAACAGAACAGATCATTTCATAAAAAGAACATCAAACATGGTGGTGGTAGTGTGATGGCCTGGGGTGCTTCGCTGATTTAACTGATTGAACCATGAATTCTGTGCTGTTTGGGACCTCAAGCTTTGGTGCACTTGGGTTATGCAGCAGGACAATGACCTAAAACACACCAGCAAGTCCATCTCTGAATGGGTAAAAAAACAAAACACGAAATCAAGGTTCTGCAGCGGCCTAGTCAAAGTCTGGACTTAAATCCAATTGAGATCTTTAAACAGGCTGTTCATGCTTGAGAGCCCTCCAGTGTGGCTGAATTAAAACAATTCTACATAGAAGAGTGGGCCAAAATTCCTCCACATTGCCAGTTATCGCAAACGCTTGATTGCAGTTGTTGTTGCCAAGAGTGGCATAACCAGTTATTAGGTTTAGTGGGCAATTACTTTTTCACATAAGGCCAGGCAGGTTTGGGCATATATATTATATCTGGGTATATATTTTTCATGATCTCAATCATTTAAGTGTGACAACTATGCAAAATTTGTATTTTTTTTAAATCAGAAAGGGAGCAAATACTTTTTCACACATTTAGCTGGTTTATCTACTGTACAGTATATCCATCTCTCTCATCGTAGAGCAGAAAATAAGCGACCACTTAATACTTTTTTGTCTTGTTTTTATTGGAAAAATGTAGCTTGTGGTTCCACAATGGTCCATTAATCAACTCCTGGTATTAAAGGTCTCACTGACATTCCTTGGCCCTGCCTCGCTCCCTAAAGACGTAAAGAAAACTCGTGTGCTCTTGCGACACACTCCGTTCGATTTTCTCTCACCGCGTTTGAGTGATTGTGTGTGGACTGAAACTCAGTGCTTTGCATCGAGGCAGTTAAAGTGTCACATTGACTGGCTTGTCACACTGACTGAGATGTAGCTGCAGCGCACGAGATAAATGGCTCTCACTCACAATGTTATTCCTTCTCTTCATCAGTCAGTAAAAAAAACTATCCAGAGGTCACGGTTTAGGCCGAGATGTTTTCAGCGCCCTGATCAGCTCTGATGGATGTCTGCATGTATCCGAGTCAGCACGCATGACGTAAATATTAGGATCCGTTTTACTTACTGCAGCCTAGAAATGAAAAAGACAAAAATAAAAAAGTGAGATGTCAGGTTTGGAAATCTTTTTTTTTTTTTTTGGGGGGGGGGGGATTTTTCCCCGATTTTCTCCCTAATTTAGTCGTGTCCAATTCCTCCCCGTCACTAGGGGGCGCTCCCATATTAAGGCTACTACTACCACTCAGCCGGGAGGGCCGAAGACTATCACGTGTTTCCTCCGAACCACGTGACGCCAGCCGACCGCATCTTTTCGAACTGCTCGCTCGCACACCGTTGGGGGCGGCGTAACACACTCGGAGGACAGCGCTATCCGCTCCCTCCGCTGCGCGAGCTCACAGACGCCCCTGACTGGCTGTAGAGCCGTGATTAATGTGGGAGCACTAAGTACCTCTCATCCCTCCCCTCTGAGAGAGCTCGGCCAATCAGCTCTCTCTAGACCTCCGGCTGCGAGAGGTTACAGCACCACCCGGGATTCGAACTAGCGATCTCCGGATGATAGGGCAAGCGCTTTAACCACTGCGGCACTCGGAGGCCGGAAATCTTTTTTAAATATTAATCAGGCTTAGAATATCATATTCAGGGAACAGGATTTCTCATCTCCTCATCCCTCTCCTCTCAGCATGAACAGACTGTTGGCCTGTGTTTCCACAGACCTTTATTCCCTTCAACATTCTCGTTGGCGTTCTTGGTTTGTTCAGAAGACGCTGTGAAATGCGACACGACTCAAGTCAGGCCAGGACGTCCTGTTACAGTTTAGTGTATCTGGAAGTGAATAATATTAATATTTTAGCATCAAGTCAAGAAAAGCCTTCACTTTAGAACAAATTCGCGTCCTAACAATGAACATCTAGAGAGTAGAGAGTAAAAGGCCGTGCTGTAAACATGATGCTCTGATGATCACTGGAAAGTCTGAGAGAGCTAGCTTTTTTGCAAAACGGATCAGAAATTATGCCTATTGATGAGGACGAGGTCACCGTTTCCAGTTTTTCTCTCAGTGCCGTAAAGACCCAGGCTTGACGGATTCCCACATGGGTTTTGACCCTTTCGCCTGAGACAAGAACGACTCTGTTGGGAATGCAGCTCCAGCCCAAATCCCTTACCACCGGAGGGCATAGAGGTCAGGCACAGGCTATGAAATAGTACACAGTGTATTTACTGAAAAGAACTGGCACTAACACGACACATTCTGCATCTTGTCTAGAACGTATCCTGAAAGCGAACACAGTGGTAGGTGTTTCGCCGGCCATGCGAAAGGCCTGGGTTCGATTCCCAGCCAGTGCCCAAAGCCCAGCCACTGGACGCAGTGCCGGTCCCAAGCCCGGATAAAATGAGGGGGTTGCATCTGGAAGGTTGCATCCGGCGTAAAACCTGTGCCAAGCTTGTATGTGCAGACCGGATGGTCTTGCCGCGAGCAGCCGAAAGACCAGCAACAAAACCGTTAGGTAACTGCCATTTTGGTCAGTTTTTTCACCAGCGAGTGTGCTGGGATTGTTTCTCCTTAATCGAACACAACTGTCGTGAAATTATCTCTTGGTACTTGAATGGTGACTTTTCATTTCTCATCCTTCATCCTGACGGCGTCATCAGATTCTCACCCATCTTCTCGTTCACCACCTGAGAACATTCAACTCCATTTGATGAAGGCGGCAGTTCCAATTCACTTTTAGTATCGAGTCAAGAACTAATCATGCTACTGCAGTATAAGGTTAACTGGGTCAGGATGGGGAACGTTTTCTGGTAATTTGATCTCATTTTGGAATGAAACAAAGACCCATTCAACTAGTTAGCAGAACCATTTCTGAACGATAACGCTTGAAACTTTGCATGGAGCCAGTATTCTTTAGCTAGCTAAGTTATCCAGTTCACTCTGTAATGCAATTGATCTCATTCCCAGCACATGTTCTCAGTAGAGCTGGCCCATGGGGTAGAAAAGATATAGGTGTAATATAAGGTCCATCTTCACGGTCCATTTGGCATCTAAAGTCTAAATCTGAGCTTTAAAAGTTACTAAGCAGTAAATAAACTAATCTTTTTACATCCTGAGAATCTGCTTGGAAAAACTCACTGGCCAACTGGGTATTTACATATCACACCATTCGGAGCGTTCTCTCTCAAAAAGCTGCGTAAACAGGTATTAAAGTGTCAGATGGTGCTTGCGAGAGTGGCCCGGATGCCGCTGTGTGGTTCGTTCTTCGTTCCTGTCCTGGGATTTAAGGGATTCGGTGAGGGATCAGGACGCAGTGAAGAGACAAAGAGGGACTTGCTTTGCATTTTCTCACTGCTCCCTTTACATTTCGGGGGAAGATTTAAAACTCCTTAGCATCTGGATTTTTTACGCGGAATGACATCATGGATTGTTACAAGGCACGGTGCTGTTGTAGCTGCTCATAGTGCTGCAGTGGGACTTGCTTCAAGGCGTCTTCAAGTGAATATTGCAGCGGCGCTTTAGTCCTTCCACCATGACCTCACCTTCTCTCCGGGACAGATTTCCAAAGGGGGGGGAAAAAAAAGTAAAAAATCATGCGCATAACAAAATCAATTCCTGATTTACAGTATATCTGTATCTGTATTTCCATTCCAGGAAGTATATAGATAAAGCATAAGAGAATGAGGAAAAACTAGCAAAGGTTCACACGTAATGATTTACCGCGCGTCACCTTAAACTGAGACTAACCATGCGGCACAAAAAGCAGCTAATTTTACCCTCAGTATAATTACGGTCCCGGCTTTGACCCCTGCGCGGCTGCGTCTGAACGTAATTGCACGTTTTCAATGAGCCCAAATGACAGGCCTACAAAGGCCATGCCATGCGATCCAGAATGCTATTGGGTTTGATTTGAGGATCATCTAAAGATCAGCTCGCTTTGCCGAAAGGCTTTCGCAGGTTAATGCATTCGGATATCTTTCCATCTTTTGTAATTCTGCCACACAAACCGAGCAATGCTGGAGCTCTCCGATGTGTGTGACGTTCGGTGAAGCTCTACCAGAATGTGACCCAATACACACCTGAGGCTGAACCTAAGACAGATGCTGTGGGTTTACTCGGGAATGTCGGGGGGCGGTAACCTCTGGTGATTGTTAATAAATCAAATCCACCCATACACTCCACCCAGCAGTGGGAAGAAAAAAAGAAGAAGAAAAGGAAGAAAAAAAAACAGCTCTCTTCGACTTTTTCCATTGAATTTGTAAGGAATGTGAACTTGAAGTGGTTTGCTGCTTAAAATTGCGTCTAAGTGCATTGTGTTGTCTTGTTGGTGCACATTAATCTGAAATAGAACAGACAGGATTCACGCATACACACAATCAGTGGCATCGATATACACAGAAATACACAGTGTCCTGGCCTTGCTAAAACGCTTCTTAGTCATTTCCAGACATTCAGATGCGCCTCCTAATGTGACCTCATAGAAGATGATCCCGTTGCTCTGCTGTGCTGTTCTTTGTAGGGGCGTTGCTCCGCAGTAGCCTATTTACATGAACACCAGATAAAGGGGTATTTCAGCCGGAGCATTAACACACACACTTTGGGGAGGGTTACTGTAGGTGGTCTAAGACCTCTACTAACCAACAATACGGGACCTTTACAGTGAAAGGGTGTCAAACGCCATAAACCAAGCAGTAAATCCAAACAAAGAAACCAAATCATAGGGTACAAGTGTTGAAAGCTAAGATCAGGATAACCTTAATCCGAAACAGCACTGGGATTTGATAGCGGCGGTTTTTAAAGACGTCGAATTGTTAAAGAGAGAGAGCGTATCTGATCGCATTCTCTGCCCTGTTTCCCAGAAATCCCCGGGAAATATTCCTCGGTTCGATCCGCCGCACAGCAAATAGAAATAAATCAGCTCATTTACCCCCAGCACATGCTAACCGTTCATGTATACGTATCTTAGCCACTGGCACGAACGCCTGAGATCAGATCCATATGTGACCAGGCCATGATGTCATCCCTCACGGATACTCTCCAGAACAGGTCCTTGTACGGGATCTGATCTATAAACAGCACATCTGAGGAGTTAAAACTTCTCTGTAATCAGATGCTGAATTGAGGTCAATTCGGCGAAATGGGCGACATCCTCCTGACCTCTGACCCCCGGCCTCGCTCATGCCCGGCCCCCCGTGACCCGCATGTGGCAGTGATCAGAGCCAATCAGACTACAGGAACATTGACGGGGAGGACGGTAATGGAAACCAGATTGAGAACGAAAGACAACACACACACACACACACACACACACACACACACACACACACAACTGACTCATAGACCCGAACTTAACTCACTATATGACACTTTAATCACCTGATAAGTGTAAAGATTCAGTGTGTAAATGCGGATGTGTGTGGTCTCTTGAAGAAGGTTTTTAGTTTAAAGGAATTGAATTATATCCTTTCATTTGTAATGTTATATCCATTTCTCTCTCTCTCTCTCTCCATCCAGTATAGTAGACCGAAAAAAAGAAAAAAAAAAAACGGAACAGAAAAGCAGACACGGTTGAAACTGAGTAAACTAACCCAGAGTGCAAACACTCTTTCAGCCCCTTCAAGACACACACTTACTCCACCGCTGCAATAACCATGGCCATGTCCATTCACCTCTAGGTATTAACACACACTGCAGCAGCTGTATAATCAGAGAGGCCCTTCTGAGCTTTAATGAGCTTTTCCATTAAGCCCAAGTTTAATTAAAGGTCGAAGGGCAGCCCTCACACACACGGAATGCAGGAGCTCATTTTCCCGTTTCCTCGAATCACTTTAGCCACCTGGCAATCACCTCGGATTAAAGGGGAGGTTCGGGGGTGAATGAATCACACACTCGCATTGAAGGGAAATGCCCAGATCTGAAAAATATAGAATTCAAAAATCACTTGCACTAAGGTCATTTCTATTGTAATTTTACCACGAAGCATTAGGCCACGCCCCCTTCCAGAGTCTGTTTTTAAACGTTGTACAGTAACAGATTTAAAGAGTCTTTTTTACATAGTCATACGGTCTACTGTTCACCGCTCACACGTCCTTAATTCGCACATGCTGCGAGGGCCGTTTTACTTTAACTGCGGAGAGCTGTTAAACTCGCCGCACACTTTTACTGCGTACACCCAGAAATCAGGCTCGTCGTGACACTCGGACACACTTATTACGGCCCCACGAATCAGGTCAGAGAAACGCCCGGAGCGCCGCAGCCCACGGAAACGGCCGACCGACACGAGGCTCCGGCTGACCTCCTGCTTCAGGGGAAAATGCACAGAGCGAGCGGAGAAGGAAAGCAGTGGGAAACACTCCGGGAAAGTCCTGAATCCCATTTTAGAAAAACAGCGCCTCCTCGTCAGACCTCAGCAGACTCGGAAAGCCCCGGGTTTGGGTACACAGTCGGAGCTGAACTCAGACGGTCTCCGAGGGCCGACCGGAGAAGAGACGGAGGGTCTCGTTCGTCAAATGCATACAAACAAATTTATTCATCAAACAAATAAGTAAACAAATAAAATCTAGTTTGAAACCATTTGTAATTCTATATATACTGAACTCGTGTAGCTCTCAGGGCTGTCAGTAGATTTTGGTTTTTTTACATGTGGTAATCTCTCTGTTGCAACATTTAAAAAAAAATCACGCACATTGGTCTGTAGCATTCTCAGCACCACTCAATGCATCTTCATTAATCAAGCTTCTCCTCACTATACTCAAGTGCTCACTCGTGATTGTGTGCATACGGGTGACGCCTGACCGCGTACTTCCTCAGTGTGACACAATGCATCCGATTGAACAAATTCAAGAAAGAGACGTTGTGAAGTGTACTGCAGAACCAGTTCGTTCCAACAGGGCCTGATTCTAGGACCAATTTTCTTTGCGCATCTACAGTACCAGTCCCGGTTCTAGAATTTGCCAGGTCAGATGCGTCACATTCAAGAAATTTGAATCATTTGAGTTTATTTGCATTGTCATTAAGGGTTTCGAATGAAAGGCAAGGGTTACAGCTCTAATTAATTTACATATAAACGGTCACTAACGTAAACCTCAGTAATTTTACATTGTCAAGTTGAAATTTTTTTTTTTTTTTAGGTATATGCACAAAAAAGATTTTATATTTGTGAGATAGTATGAGAAAAAAAAGTGTTCATTATTTAAAATGTGCCAACATTGTTCTATTTATTTATTTATCTTTAAAAAAAAAAAGTGCAATTATATGTATTTATGTTATTATATTTTAAAGTGCATTGTAATGGGTGGGGTTTATGGGTCTTATGTAAACCGTGTCATCTCATTTAGTGAGAGATGACGTTTAAAGAGAATGTAACTTGGTCCGTCAGAGCAAAGTGCTAATTTGTCAGAAGGTCAGCGTACGAGTAAACAGCGGCCAGGTTTAACAGCTGTCGTTTAGCTTCATTCTTGTGAAATCCAACAAAGCACAGTTCTCAAATAACAGACTTCCTCCAAATCTGGCAACGGGAGCAGTTTGGTGGTTCAACATGGTATCACAAAAACATCCAAAATTCCATCCTGGTCAGAGATGCACGGGATCCCGCGGTGCTTCTGGCTGTTTCATACCCACTGCAATATTAGCAAAAAAACAACAACATTACAACATTAATAACATTCAGACCACACACATAATATTGAGTAGGTCCCCACATTGCCTCAGAAACTGTGATGTGTGTTCTGACAATTTTCTATCAGAACCAGTGTTCTATCAGAACCTTTCAGGAATTTGAGCTTAGAATAGCTCTTCTATTGGATCGGACTACATGGGCTGGCCTTCACTCCCCAAGCACATCAGTAAGCCTTAGGTAGATCCTGACCGTAGTGAGTGAACCTTTGTATATATATATATATATATATACACACACTGTATATATCAAATGGCATAAAAACCTGTCGTTAACCGGAAAAGAGTTTGTAGAAATAGTTAAAAGGATAAAGCTAAAAAATAATCTGATGAGCTTTAATTTAATCAGTGATATTATTATTTTATTATTTTATATTAGACCATAATTAGATGTGCTTTAAACATTTTAATAATACAGGCATGTCAACTTCAGGAACATTGCCTTGCAACCCAAACTGCGCGCCACACCGCCATCTTGTGGCAACACGCCCCAAATGCAACGTTCTCTTCTGGCGCATGCGCAGTGACGAGCCGGCATGGTTAATGACAAAAAAAAAAAAAAACATGGCCGCCTCCAATGTGCGTCGTTCTGTATGCTGCGTGTCTAAAGCTTTACCCCGTTTTAACACGTCCTGGACACCCGGTAGCTCCTGTAGATATGAAAACGTCTCCGGTCCGACTTTAACGTGGTGTCGTTATTACGTTTCTGGACTGGATACGAGTCGGAAGAGAGAGGAAACCCATGTGACATTGAGGGGGTGTGCAGGTAAGGCGTTAGGACGAGGCCGAACCTCAAACGAAGGAAATGTTCCTACTTAGGTCCACTTCGTGTCTAAGGAAGTAACGTCGACTCGCACCCTATCCTAGTGCACTAGATATTGAAATCGGAGCAATTTGGAATGCGG
Source organism: Clarias magur (assembly GCA_013621035.1). Taxonomy (NCBI): domain Eukaryota; kingdom Metazoa; phylum Chordata; class Actinopteri; order Siluriformes; family Clariidae; genus Clarias; species Clarias magur. Next base: position 559,501 of record QNUK01000217.1, read on the forward strand.
GCAGTTTTAACTTCTGTTATTCCTGTTTTGTTTTGTTTTGTTTTGCTATGTTATGAAAACATTTGAAAAAGATATTATGAAAGAATAGTTACAACAACAACAACAAAAAAAAAGGTTTTATGGGTTTGAAAAGCAGAGATGATGCAACATATTTGTGTAATTGCAAATTCAGTGCAAGTTCTTGTCCAGCCCTGGTCTGGTTCATCTTCCTGGGTTAACTTAACATTTGGTAAAACTAATGAGTCCCATGAGTATGTCGGTTCCAAAACCCCTGAGAAGAGTAAGTTTAATCAACCTCCTACTGGTTACCCAGAGTTAATGCGTGTGATTGTATTAAATAGCACATTTGACATCGGCTTCCCTTTTATTATACACTGTAAACCCTAATGCTCGAAGTAATTAAACACATTGAGAACCGTTAACGTAAATAATCGCAATTAGGTCAAATTAATAGACCTTTTTGCGTATTCAGAACCTTTTGATATTTTAAGTAATCGTGAGTACGTAAGTAACAGGAACCGTCACCTTGAAATTCCACCTTCTTAAACTCTATAGTGTACCGGTGGCTCAGTGGTAAGTGTTTCGCCTACCGTGCGGAAGACCCGGGTTCGATTCCCAACAACAATTTTTAAAATAAATTATAGTTTACTTAAAATTGGAAACATCATTACTTAAAAAAAATGATGTAACTGATTACCTCAAATTTTTGGAGTTTTGCCAACTTAATCGGGTTTACGGTGTGTGTAAAAAGTGTTTAAGTGCCAGACATACTGTGTGAACGGCTCTACACACAGTTGCCTTTCCCACATGCGCTGCGTCACCCACATTGTACAAAAAATGCCATGACGCAAAAAAAATAAAAAAATCCGAAGTGCCACGTACACTGTAATAAGTTACATAAATTTTTTAAGTGATGATGTTTCCAATTTTAAGTAAACAGAACTATAAATTTTTGAGTTTGTTGAACTTGTTGCAAATCAAATAAATAGTTGCTGCCGTCACCTGGCATGGCAGGCACTGAGTCACCAGTGTTCTATAGAGTTTTACTTGGTGGGATTTTAAGGTGACGGTTACTGTTACTTACGTACTCGCGATTACCTAAAATATCAAAAAGTTCTGAATACTCAAAAAGGTCTATTAATTTGACCTAATTGCAATTATTTAAGTTAACAGTACTCAGTGTGTTTAATTAATTAATTAATTAATTAATTAATTAATTGAGCATTAGCAATATGCGGTTTCAAGAGATGTGTTAAGTAAATGAACGATTTCCTTGGAAACCGATAACTCTTTCAAATAATCATTAGGAAATGAAAAGACATCAATGCACAGTCTTATAACCTTTGAAACAAACTTACCCTGGAACATAAGCTGCTACCGAGCAGGTTATCTTCAGTGAGCAAGTTGCTATGGTTACAAACATACCCAGAGAGTTACCCTCCGTTTTTGGAACCGAAAGTTGAGGATATCCACTAACTTACTCTTAAACTTACCCGGGTATGTCACATAACCTGCTTTCTGGAAAACCCCCCTGATGTTATGTCGATGTTATGAACAAGTTTGAGTAAAAAATAAATAAATAAATAAATAAAGAGAGGTAACAGTAATGCAAAAAAAAAAAAAAATGCATACAATTAATGGCGATTGTAGAAAGCAAAAGCCGAATCCCAGACGTTTTAGGAGATTTAGAAATCCCCACCAGACCCATCTTTTTTAGTCCCCAAAAAATGGACTCCACACACACAGGTGGGAATCAAACCCCGACCCTGGAGGTGCTAACCACTAAGCCAACGTGCTGCCTGCCGAACGACAACCAGCAACAATTTAATGTGAAAATAAGTATTCACCCCCAGGCCAGGATGCAACAGAAGAATCTCCGGTGCAGTTGCAGCTGCAAGTCTTTTGAAATATACTTGTCTTTGCATATCTGGATTATGATTTACTATTTTTATTTCTTTTAATCCTTTATTTGTGGGACAACAACTGAAGCTTTGGTTTTATCTCGATGTAGGACATCAAATTTAGTTCTGTGAAAAATAGATGGTTTAAGTTAAGATTTCTTTTTAAAGTAAGTGCTATTTGAATATCAGATTTCTGTGTGTGTGTTTCAGGGTTTAAGAGCCTCCATATTTTCAGCTCACACGCCTTCCATAGCAGCTCGGTGTGCCGTCAGCAGCAGGATTTCTACAGCATACTGGGAATCCCACGCACCTCCACGCAGAAAGAGATCAAGAAAGCGTACTATCAGGTCAAATTCAGATGAAGTAAAAGTATTTAGTCTTTAGCACAGTACAGTTAACGGACGGGAAAGGACATGAGGATGTGGAAGAAGCATTTGCCTTAAAAATGCCTTGAAGTCATAGCAAAATACTTTGTCTCTCACTTTTTTCTTCCCAACTGTGAACTATGTTATTTCCGTCGTTCAACTTCTGATTTCGAACGCGTGTAACATTATTAAGCCGGTCACAAGGAAAACGCAGTTACGCATAGTTGTCAGCAGGTGGCGAATTTCCCGCTTCACATATTGCGTGTAACACGATGCCTTGCAGAAATGTAGTGAAGTAAAAGTATAGACATCTGAGGTACAATGTAGTGGAGTAAAAGTAAAAAGGTATACTCTAATAAAACTACTCAAGTAAAATAAAGTACAGGTAAATGAAATACGTACTTAAGTACAGTAATAAAGTAAATTAAATGTTTAACTGATTAACTCTTCCACCTTTGATCAGTACGATGTCTTGTCTCTTATGAGGTTTAATGAAAATAAGACAATTTCATTTAAAAGTGGAGAGGTACTGATTTTTTTCTTCCTTGTAATGGAATAAGTTTGAATTCCAGGTTAAAAAGGACGTTCTATTTGTTTTATTTTTTATTTTTTCCTGGTCCGAGGTCGGAAATTCCAAGTTACCAGCCTTCGTAGAAAGCAGCGTAAACGCCGAGTGCTTCATCTTAGTGAATGTAAACCAGAGCAAAACTGATCTGTAGCCGGGAACTTTTAAAACCTGTAAACTTTGTTACGTGTTAATCGTGTATTTACAAACATGATGTTTGTTTTCCTGCAGCTGGCGAAGAAATACCATCCCGATACAAACCCAGACGACCCGCAGGCGAAAGAGAAGTTCGCCAAGCTAGCAGAAGCATACGAGGTCAGACGCGAGGAACGTGCAGTCTGTATGTGTCTGTGATCGTTAATTTAAGTGAAATAGTAACGTGTGCTGCTTTATTGTGTGTGTGTGTGTGCGCGTGTGTGAGAGAGCAGGTCCTGAGTGACGAAGTGAAAAGAAAGCAGTATGATACGTACGGTTCGGCAGGGCCGAGCGCCGCCGGGGCGGGGCAGCAGTACTGGCGGAGCGGAACCACCGTGGACCCAGAGGAACTTTTCAGGAAGATCTTCGGCGAATTTTCCGGAGCGCAAGGGTTCGGAGACTTCAGCTCCATTTTCGAGCAGCCGCTCGAGGTCAGCTTCAGCGCCAGAGGCGGTCAACGTCTTAGATTTTACATTTTGAACGTTTAAGGAAGTGAGAGATAAAGCACTTTAAATTACTTAAAACCGACCGTACATGACCAAATCCTCTGGTATCATAAAATGAGATAATCATTTATAAATGTATATAATATATATAATAATTTGTGTGTGTGTAGTACGTCATGGAGCTGACGTTCACCCAGGCCGCCAAAGGCGTGAACAAAGAGATCGCAGTGAACATAGAGGACGACTGTCCACGGTGCGACGGTAAAGGTTACGAGCCTGGCACCAAAGTCACACCCTGCCATTACTGCAACGGCACCGGCATGGTGAGAGAGCGCCGTGGCAACCGTCTCCATGGAGACTCCTTGCTAATGTTTTTTTTGTTTGTTTGTTTTTTGGCCTGACTTAATACTGTGTGTGTGTAGGAATCTGTGAACACAGGCCCGTTTATGATGCGCACCACGTGTCGGCGCTGCGGTGGGCGGGGCTCCATCATCATCACGCCTTGTGTGATGTGCAGAGGAACAGGCCACACCAAACAGAAAAAGAGCATCAGGGTTCCTGTCCCTGCAGGTCTGAGTCCCTCATCTGATGTACGCTTCTCTGCAGCATTAGCTTTATATATATATATATATAAACACTTACTTTTTATTAGGATTTCAGTTAGCTCCTGTTATCACTCACGCTATAGCAGCTGTCCATCATCTAGTAAAGATAATAAGACCAAATGTTAAATAAACACTTGCCTTAACGTAACGTGTGTGTGTGTGTGTGTGTAGGAGTGGAGGACGGCCAGACGGTCAGGATGTCTGTAGGTAATAAGCAGATCTACATCACGTTCCGAGTGAGTTCACCATCAGCATGGCTTCTAAACCGTTTCCTCACTCACTAAATCTTTTTACATCGGACTAGGATCTCTGGTTTATTTCGCATCAGCATGCATGAAGAGTATTGATTAGTAACCAGCCCTAACACTGGTGTGTGATGTCGGCGTCTCAGGTCCAGAGGAGTCCAATGTTTCGGCGTGATGGGTCCGACATCCACTCGGACATGATGATCTCCGTAGCGCAGGCCATCCTGGGAGGAACGGCTCGAGCTCAGGGTCTTTACGGGATGGTCGACATCGCGGTGAGACGAGCTCACTCTCGGCACACGACTTACTCCTGCGGTTTGCGCTGAATGAAATGAGCACTTTTTTCACTTTTGAGTAATGTGTCAGAAATGATATATTTTTCGATTAAATCTCATTTTTATTGACTCCCTGCTGCGCAATAAGTAAACTAGTGTCTTACTTCTGTGATCTGTCTGCACGCAGTAACCTGTACGGCCACTAGAGGGATACTTGAGTAGCTTAGATTAGTATTGGTAAATGAGGCGCAGCATGCAAAATATCACTGTACTGTACATTTAAGCTGCGCAGATGAAAGTAACAGGGACTGTTTTTTTGGCATTGGCATTGCCAATGGAATTTTTTTTTATGTATTTATTTATTTTTTTCTCACCTGTTTTTGTTTTTCCACACCGCTTTATCCAGATCCCTCCCGGGATTCAGACAGACCAAAAGATCCGCCTGGGTGGTAAAGGCATCGCTCGCGTGAACGGGTATGGCTACGGAGACCACTACGTCCATATCAAGGTCAAAGTTCCCAAGTAAGACACTTCTGCGCGCACACACACACACACACACACACACACACACACACACACACACACACACACACACACACACAGGTGACATCCTAAAAGGATGAAGGTGTGTTCATTTTCTTTCCTCCTGAATGGTTAAAACATAAAATGGATCATGCTTTTTTTTTTTTTTTTTTTTTTTTCCCCCGTCACCCTGCGTTTCCCTGGTAGAAACCTGAGCCGGAGGCAGCGGGATCTGATTCTGAGCTACGCTGAGGAGGAGACGGACGTGGAGGGATCCGTGAACGGAGTGACCCGATCAACACAAGGTACAGTTGAGAGTTTAGCTCCTTTGCTTTCACACTCGACGAGTCTTAGCTGTCTAGTAACAGAAACGTAAGCATTAAGCTATACGTACTGTACGTTTCTCAATGCTGGATGTGTGGGAGGGAAAAAGACACACAGTGTTCGTGTTTGTGTAGCGAGGTCACAGGATGCAGAGAAGGAAGCCGGAGCTGACCCGAGGAGCAACGAGGAGCCGGAGAAGGAGGAGGGTGGATTTATCTCCAAACTGAAGAAGATGTTCTCCTGAAGGGAGCAGCAGGTGGGATGGTGGTGGTGGTGGGGGGGGGGGGTTATGGGCTCTGAACGGTTGTGTCTCGAAAGCAGTTGTTGCTTAAAGTCCTATTTGACCCTTTTGTTGTTCTCTGCTGTGTCTAGGAGAGAGGACAAAAAGTTCGGGTCGCTGAAGCAGAAGATCATTCCTCATCTGAGAGCGAGAGAGGAATGAGATGACAAAAAGAGGCATCCTGAGAGCTTGTTCTGTTCCTCCGCATTTGTTTATTAAAATCCTGGCAGCCGAACAGAGAGCAGAGGTTTCTGTAAACGAAAGCCATGTGCTGAAGTACGAACTGTTTTTGTGAAGCTTAAAAATAATGGTTTATTAGTGTAATCAATCAACATGTTAACATAAACTCTTTATCCTGGTTAATGTGTATTTTTTTCAAATATATATATATATATAAAAAGGAAGTTGTTTAAAAATATTAAGATTAAATATGAGTACAAAGGAAACAAAAAGTGTTCTTTAATAAAAATAAATAAATAAATAAATAAATAAACAATCGGCTGTGGTGTACGGGGAATAAAACACTTCTGGACGTGACGTCCGGTCATTAAACACTGATAAACTTCCGTGTGAAATGGTTGTGTTTTATTCCTTCCATATAAATTTCCCATGAGTAAAACTACAAGTGTAGCGGAACACAGTTCGAGTGACCATTTTTTTGGACCGCTGGGTTCACTTCTCCCTCGGACCAGTGCGTCATTACCGAAGATAAATGAACATCGCATCCGACACTAGAACCCAGTGGAGTAATAAATATGAAGATGAAATATATAAAGCTTCCTTAATAGCCGAAGAAATATTTTCCCTTTACATTGACTCATCGTCTATTATCGTTTTATCCTGTATTCAGGGGCGCGGGGGGGCCTGGAACCTGTCCAGGAGGCGGGGTACACCCTGGACAGGGGGCCAATCCATTGCCAATCACATATACACACACACACACACACACACACACTATGGGCAATTCGGGAACGCCAGTTAGCTTAATGTGCATGTCTTTGGACTGTGGGAGGAAACCATAGTACCCACCAAGCATGGGGAGAACATGCACACTCCATGCACACTGAGGCGGGAATCAAACCCAGACCCTGCAGGTGCCAGGCGACCGTTGTTAACCTTTTTCCCTTTACAATGTGGTTAAAAAAATGTTTACTGATCACGTCCACTTGGCACGAACGCGAAAATAATATATACAATTTTAAAAAATAGTTTCCTTTATTTAGCTAAACATTAAAAACATGAACATTACTTTCCTGTCGTTTTGTTTCTCCAAATGTCTTCACAGTGAATAATTGTGCATATATAAAAGTCTGTTTTTCTGCAAAATGCTATACATTACTTGCTTGTGATTTTATTGCGGTGTCTAGATTTCACTTTTTAAGCTTTGCGCCAGTGTATCAGAAGTATCTTGCATCAAAAAAATAATTAACACAGACTATCGATGCACATCCTACGTGCACCAGGACACGAGAGCAAGAATCCTAACATACTGCACGGTTACGGTTTACATGAAATGCAAAGAGATGGTCAGGAGGCAGAGATTTGCCTGAGCATGTAGACACAGCTGTAATGTTTAACAGAGGGCGACCTTTAATCTCTCTGCGCTTTACAGCCTGGGAGAGTTTACTAAAGAGTTTATTGGCTGATCAAAGTACAAGTCATGTTCTAATACTTCAGTATATTAAGATCAACAACAGACAGTGTGTGAGAGAAAGCTGTTAGGTTTGGATTTCGTTTAATATTTAGGTTTGTATTATTGTATGTGGCGCGTCCGCTTTTTAAAAATTCCCGTGTCAGTCTAAAATATAGAAACAATAATGTATTAGACCGAGCTCATTAATGTGTAAATCTCACATTTAAATGAATCAGATTTCATGTCGAGCTACGTTGTGGTATAAAGGAACGGGTTTGTTAATGGTTTCTTTACTGGATATCTTTTCAACAGAGCTAATCTTAATGCATGTACTGTATACAATACTTTGCAGTACTTTACATAATTACATAGATTTAAATATGTCTATGTCTTTCTTGGAAAATCACTGTCATGACATTTTTTCTAATAACCTTTAGAAGTGCTGTTTAACATTAAAATCATTCACATTTAATAAGTATGTAAGTATAATTATAAGACCGGCGCGGTCGCTTATTGGTTGGCACTTTCACCTCGCACCGCCAGGTCCTGGGTTTGATTCCCGCCTCGGGCCTGTGTTGCATGTTCTTGGTGGGTTTCCTCTGCATTCTCCGGTTTCCTCCCACAGTCCGAAAACATGCGTTTTCAAATTGCCTGTAGTGTGTGAATGTTGACCGGAGGGCCTACCATGATTGTACAAATGGGAATAAATACAACGGTCACCATGGTCCCTAGTTGGGCTACAGAGGTGCTTAGATGAAGGGATGGATTGAAAGTCTGTCTGGCCGCCAGTGTGTGTAAGTGGGTGTAAAGGGCATTGAACACTGTGTAACAGTAGGCACCGTCATCATCCACTTTTATGCCATAACGTGAGCGTATCACAGGCTTTTCTTACTGAATGTAACGGTAGGCAGCGCATACGACAGGCAGAATTAAGGGCTGATAAAACATTGGAGTAGCATGAGGAGCGGCAGTGAGTTCACCACATAGTCCATCACAGGTAATGTTAGCATAATTTATAAAAAAATTATATAAAATATGAAAAAAGTATATATATATAAAAATTATATATATATATATATATATATATATATATATATATATATATATATAAAAGTATATATATATAAAAAATTATATATATATATATATATATAATATATAAAAATTATATATATATATATATATATATATATATATATATATATATAATATTTTATATAATATAAAAAAATTATATATATATATAATTTTTATATTATAATTTTTATATTATTTATATATATATATATATATATATATATTTTTATATTATATATAATTTTTTTATTTTATATTATTTTTTATTTATATATATTATATATATATATAATCTAAAAATTATATATATATATATATCTATATCTATATATATATCGTATATATATATAATATAAAAAATATATATAATATAAAAAATTATATATAATATAAAAATTATATATATATTATATTAAAAAATTATGTATTTTTAAGTATAATATATTAATATTATATAATATATTACATATATTAATATATATAATTTTTATTGGAGTTTTGTTAGTATTCTGCATACACTAGCATGTATTTTACAGGAAACACAATAAACGAAGGTTTATAATAATAGAGAATGTCTTCTGGGTAAACTGGTTCTGAACTGGTTTTCCCAGCAGACATTTTCTAGTAAAACCAAATTTGCATACTGAGATAAAAAATATTTTTTTGTAATGCAAATAACTGAATTTACAACAAAATTCATAAAATGGATGAAGTATTTACCTATGCATGCAGAATTTATGGTTAAGTCCATGAATCATTTGAACGAAGATATGTTTTTTGGTAATGCGGCCTCTGTGGATCGCCACATGGGTGTTTGTAATGAAACACTAAAGATATGAGTGAAGTCAAGACTTTCAGCTTTGATTCTAGGGGTTTCACAAAAGTCTGTTTTTAAAACATGGATACTGCCTTCGGTCTCGTCCTCTTGTAAAGTGAAGAGCATGGGTTATGAGTGAAACCCATGATATAGTAATAATAACTTTTTTCTTTGCCTTGGGTAGCTTTAACTATATGTTTTGGGTCATTACTCACACGCAACCTGAAGTGCCGTCCAATCGGTCTGCACATGGGTAGCATTAGTCGATTATACTGTATTTGTTGACGTCCCATGAGCTTGATTTGAACAATGTCCACATGCTCTCTCGCTCCTTGTCCATTGTCCCTCCCACTCTGTCCGTCATCTTGCTTGCAATAACAACTATATAAATAACCAACTGCTTCAATCAAATTAGTTATAACCTCCACTATAGAGGAGTAAAAGTAGAGACAGTTTCTGTTTCCCCATTGTTATTCTCATCCAGTTCCAAACCCACAGCAGTGCCAAAAAAGTGTTGCTGTCCCCACGGTGAGAGGGAATTAAAAAAATAAAAATAAAAAATGTTTCCAAGTCAGACAGGAAGCAGGTGTCAGCAGCTAATTTATCCACTTAAGTGCTCGCATTCTCCTGCGCATGAAATGTCCCATCCTCAGTGGTGTGCTTGGTGTCCACCTGCTTCCTGTCTGACTTTGCCCTCTCACAGTTTTTGGATTTTCTGTACATTTTGATCCTTCTTTCTTTCCTTGACAAAGGCTGCTGTCTTTAGGTCCAAGTACGAATGTACATTTTCCAATGTTGCTGTCATTTATTTGTCTCATTTTCGCATTGTGTTTTATTCTAACTCACAAATGGATTTTTTTTTTTTTTTTTAAGATTATAGCTCTATAAACATCATGCTACATTTCTCAGCAGCCAGGTCATCAATAAACACCGGGGACACGGTTCCAGTGACAGCCATACATACTGATGCCATAACACTGCCTCCTCCATGTGTGACAGATGATGGCAAGCTTTAGATCATGAGCAGTTCCTGTCTTTCTCCATCCTTTTCTCTTCCCATTATCCTGGTACAAGTTCACTTTGGTTTCATCGATCCAAAGAATCTGGCAAGAAGTCTATTCTCGTCTTTTTGTTCTTGAGCATTAGCAGTGGTTCTTCACCATGGACAGGGTTCTCCAACCATCTACTTTAGTTGTCTTCCATGGGCTTTTGGGTCAGGGCTGGTTGCCACTATTGGGCCACTTTGAGCAAGAGCCTTTTTGTTTTTTTGTTTTTTGTGCCAGGTAATTTCTTCTTTTTAAGAATGTTCTAAACTTTTGCATTGGATACTTCCAATGTTTTTATCCATTTTTATCCATTTAATGGGTATGGACAAATGAAAAGCAAATGTAACATTCAGAACTACATCCAGACCCTGTTATCTGCTTGAATAGTCATGCATTAAGGGAACAGACCAAACCTGGTCCTGAAACTGTTTTGTCAGTCATTTGTTCCATTATTTATGAGCCACCCCAAATAGGTGTGTGTACTCTACAGTATGTACCCCGGAAAAAGGCTGTAATTCCTGAATAGTTTTGTCAAATCCCTTGAACTAAACCTGAAAGTATTGACTTCTCTCACATCATGAGTGTTTAATTTTTTTAAACTCAGTGTGCTGGTGTACTGTACAGTGGCCAACTATCAAAAATGTCCCGTTGTTTCAAAATGTATGGACCTGACTGTAAATATTTAACCTACTGGATGTGTGAGAGAAAAACATGGGTGTTAAGTGTGCTGTGGTCACCAGAAAGAAGAAAAAAAAAAAAACACCCTGGCCTGTTTCCATGTACACATGTTTTAGTATTCCTCAGAATAGCCTTTAGGGCGGGAAAAGAAACCTGTTCCATCTTCACTGGGATATATTGCCTCAGTACTTGTTTACACTTTCAGTGCTTTTTGAAAATGATTATTATTTTAGCTACTTTTTTTTAGCTGAGCAGCTGAGACTGGCTACTCTTCAAGAAAAACTAAAGCTTTTTTGTAATTGGTCAAATTTGGGTTTTGCATGGGTGGTACTGTCTGTGTAGCCTGCCCCATGTTGCCCCATGTCTCTGTGGGTTTCCTCTGGGTTCTCCTCCCATGAATGCAGTTATGAAACAAATTAAACAGAGTGTCAGCGCATAGACATACACACAACGTCAATGGCTTATATCCATCTTTAACCATGCTCTGGTTTTTGTCTACATCACTATGCATGCAAGAATGTGAGAAAATCCCTTTCGTTACACTTAATCAAACAGCCTAGTGCTTTAAGAGAATGCAAGACGCTTGGTGGCCCCTAAAATTTAGGGGCAAAAAAAAAAAAAAAAAAAGGTGACCGAATTGTCTATCAAATTGTACAACTTTCTTGGAATTATATATTTTAGCAATTAAACACATTGCCCTTAAACAGCACAGTGACAATCGTCTGATGTGTAGCTAATACACAGTTACTGAAGCTATTCCATCGATTATTGTCGCAGTAAACTCACCAAAGACAGGAACAAATCTGTGAAAAACAAAATGCCAAGCTGCACTGTTTAGAAAACTCTGAACTTAAATCAGACGACTGATTACTCATCGTCTATACCACTTTTTCCTGTATTCGGGGTCACGTGGGGGGTGGGGGGTTAGGGGGTGAGGGGGTATGGACATAGAGACTTTTCCCTTTTCCAGAAGACTTAGGGCGAGAGATGGGGTACACCATGGATGGGGTGCCAATCCATCGCAAGGCACAGTCAAGAAACACTTGAAACAATCAACACAGAAAACAGAAACAGAAAACGATTGTGTGAACAGCTGCCCTCTAGTGGTTCGGTGGGGAAATGTCCAGGTGAGGTGTACTGTACAGTACAGTATGCAACAATGTCAAACTTGAACATAATGACATCAGTTATAATTACTTGGAAGCTGTGGTAGAAATAAACTGTAAACGACCTGTAAGTATGGAGTTGTGTTTAATTATTTGCCTTCATTTCTGAAATTTGTGGCTTATTAGTCTAGCTAGCCAGTCGCACCATCAATACAGTGGGATGTCCTGTATTACAGAAGACCAGGGTTTGATTTCCTGATGGGAAGCCCCTGGTTTCCTTGCATAAGCAAACAAAAATATGTACAAACCAAGCCTGAGTAAAATTTTTTTTTCTTCAATATATAATCGATACATATTTATGGATATGTCTCAGTACTGGTTTATTAATGGGATTGTACGGGGTGTGTAGGTGAGCAAGTCCAAAATATCCTCAGTCCTCACTGTTGTCCATATTGAGGACCTGAATTGCTTGTGGGGAAAAGCTCCTCCTCATTTAGGGATCAGAAGCACTCTGACGGCACCTCAGAGAAAATGGTCATTTCTTTGGGTGGCTGGGTTCCTTCACATCTTCCTGGCCTTGGTCCAGCACTGCTTGCTGTAGATACTGATGATCTTGAGAAGGTGGTAACGTCTCTTCTGCCTCGTCCTGAAGTCCACCATCAACATCATCGATTTGCTGACATTCAGGAGGAGTTACTGTATTCTCCTGGCACCAGTTCTTCAATCCCTCTCATCATTAATCAGATATCAGGCCAACCACAAAAGTGTCGTCTGCAAACAGGGAAATGGTGGTAGAGCTGAAAGTGGCCACGCAGTCATAGGTGTACAGTGAGTTCAGCAAAAGGCTCAGGACACCACCCTGGAGGACTCCAATGCAGAATCAAGGTGACAGAAGTTGAGAAATATCTATTCATCTTTACTGTTTGTGGTTCCCCGATTAGAAAATCAGGGATCCACTGACATCGAGAGTGACAGGGAGATGTTGAATATCTCCTTGATGCCTGGTGCTAGCTGGTTAGGGCACGGTCTTAGGGCCTGAACTGCAATGCTGTCTGGTCCACCTCTTTTCCTGGCCTTCCTGCCTTCCTCACATCATGCACCAGGATGAAGTGTTTCCTGCTATGAGGCTCCTGTTTACATTCCGCCATTAGCACTGCAGCCTCAAAGTAAGCGTCAAAAGGAAAGGAAATGAGAAAGATGGCATGGTGCAATTTCTCAAATGGCCATTCGCTATATTCAGGTAGTCAGCTGACTTAATCTTTTGAGCGCATAACGTTGCTGTGTCTAGACCCGACCAACTGAAGCAGCCCCAGTTCATATCACTGCCCCCACAGGCTTGTACGGTAGGCACTAGGCATAATGGGTGCATCAGTTCATCTGCCTCTCTTCTTATCTCTGGAACAGGGTAGATCTGGACTCATCAGACCACACGACCTGACGTATATTCTTTATGTTCCGCCGCAAATTGAAGGCCTTTTTTGTATTGTCATTCTTACTGATATGTGATTTTCCTATGGCTACTGAGCTGTTTTGTCCCAATCCCTTGAGTTCTCTTCACATTGTGTGTGCGCGGAAATGCTGTTACTTGCTCTATTATACTGATTTGATTTCACCGAACATTTAAGCGACCATGATCAATTTATCAGGTAGAGCTAAATAACTTGGTCAAAATGGTTAAAAACAAGTTGTGCCATCATCATGCAGAAAGATGAAGAAAAACAAACAAATGTAGCCGGAGCAGTGAAGATGCCAGCCGTCATCACCAGCACTATCTCAGATATCAGAATGGAAAAGCATCTGGCATAAATCATGTGCCGAATCAAACTTTTTGGTGACTCCTAACAGTGATAGGTGTCTGTGACTTCTGTCTTCAGCTTGCAGCGTTACTGACTGCGTTTTTTGACACAAAATGACTGTTCACGTTAGTCTGATTTTAGAAAAGTGTCTGTTTTTTTTTTGGGGGGGTTGGGGGGGAGATTTCCTAATTTCCTAATTTAGTCGCGTCAATTTCTCCCCGTCACTAGGGGGCTCCACATTAAGGCTACTACTACCACTCAGCCGGGAGGGCCGAAGATTATCACGTGTTTCCTCTGAACCATGTGATGCCACGCGACCGCATCTTTTCGAACTGCTCACTCACGCACCGTTGGGGGCGGCGTAACACACTCGGAGGACAGCGCTATCGCTCCTTCCGCTTGCGTGAGCTCACATACGCCCCTGATTGGCTGTAGAGCCGTCAGGAAATGTGGGAGCACTAAGTACCTCTCATCCCTCCCCTCTGAGAGAGCTCGGCCAATCAGCTCTCTCTAGGCCTCTGGAGAGGCCTGCGAGAGGTTACAGCATCACCCGTGAATCGAACTCGCGATCTCCGGATTACCACTGCGCCACTGGGAGGCCAGAAAAGTGTCTTGATAATCATTTATATGAGGACAGACTGAAAATGAAGTCAAAATGCTTCCCCTATTTTAACAACTGTCAGCCACCACTGGTGTGTTAGGATTTCTTTCATGAATTTTGGTCCTAGTAAAAGGTTCACCTTCATGTCCACTAGGTGGAGGCCTTGCTCCAGTGAGTGAGTGAGGTAAAGACAGAGGAAAACCTTCAGTCTGAATTTATATGCTAAAGTTAAAGGTCTCCCAATGTGTCTTAACTCAGACTTGATTCAGTTACCAGAAGTTATGGGAATTCCGGATCTTTCCAATGAGTCATACCATTTGACTCAGCTCACCAACAACAGCCTTCATTAAAAAGATTGTTGAAAAGAGGTTTCCATGGAAGCATTTGAGCACTGTGGCCTCCCACCTTCAGAGTTAAGGGTTTGAGTCCCGTGTGTGTGTGTGAAGTGTCCATGTTCTCCCCGTGCTTGGTGCTATGTGTCCTGGTTTCCCCTCACAGTCCAAAGACATCTAGATTAGGCTAACCAGCATCTCCAAATTGCCTCAAGTGTGTGAATGAGTGTAGGAGTGCTTATGCCCTGAGATGGATAGGCACCATGTCCAGGATGTATCCTGCCTTGTGTCCAGAGTCCCCTGGGCCAGGCTTCAGACCACTCCCACATTCCTATTCAGGATAAGTGGTATAAAGGAT
Organism: Clarias magur; assembly: GCA_013621035.1. Lineage (NCBI taxonomy): Eukaryota > Metazoa > Chordata > Actinopteri > Siluriformes > Clariidae > Clarias > Clarias magur. The sequence goes on from QNUK01000217.1 coordinate 574,668, forward strand.
GAGAGAGAGTGAGTGATTGCATAAATGACTAATGATACTTAAAAAAAAAAAAGGAAGAACGAAAGCAAACAACTCCTTGATCACACGAGTCTCAAAGAGCCAACTCTTTCACAAGCGACATGTGTCACTAGTTGACATCATGTAAGATCAGAAGATTTTCAGCGACAGTTTGAACTTTTCTACAGCAAATGTAGTCAAAAATATGTAACGTGCCTAGCAAATTGAGCTCTTTGCTATTTGTTTGCTAAGCCTGCAACAATCTCTAAGGAAAAAAGCAATTAATATTTCAACAGCTGATAGCTAGTTCCCTGGACGCCACCCCATTCCCCCCCCCAACACACACACACACCCACAGTCAGTGTTAGCTGCTTTCTTTTGGGGATAAACGGTTAGCGATTATCTCTGCGGTGCAAAATTCTTCCCTTTTTCAAACTAAAAGAACCCCGACTCAAAATAAATCCAGGCTTCGGTTTGTCCAGGCTAAAAGGAGCTATCAATTCGGGTTTTTCACGTGGACTTTTTACAGACGGAAAGCTAAAAGGTCAAAAGGTTTCATTTTCTGAGAGACAGAAAACGTTCCTCAAAGGTTCTTTTCACGGTTCGGGCTAAACTGGGCTCGCCTCGTCTGGTTTTTATAGCTATGAGGTTACGGGACATCAAATAGGAGCTCTTGTGTGTAAACCCAAACTGAACTCGTCTCCAAAACAGTAGGTGTGTAGTGCCTGTGTCTCATCCGAAGCTGTCTATTTTTAACTGGCCGAGAGCCAGACGTGAAGCGGCTTAGCGCTGAGGCTAACCAGGCATCTGAGAGCGGGAATAAGAAAGAGAGAGAGAGAGAAAATCGAGGGGGGAAAAAAAATAGTGTGAATGACGGAAAAGTTTCGCTGCACAATCATGTATAATGTAATGCATTGTGGGTAATAAAAAAATGGCTAACAAATATATATATATATATATATATATATATATATATATATATATATATATATAAAATACACTATACGGCGTGTTTCAAATCAACTGCACGTCATATACGGTACTTTTGTGCACTGTTCAGTTCAATTCTAACATTTCTGTTTAGCATTGACAGAAGGAGCCACCAGTACCAGAGGTAAATCTGTACCTTCAGGGTTTCCTACGCGTGCTCAGGAAGGAGGGGTTGGCGGTTTCTTGCTCGTGAATGTTTTTTTTATAGTAGAGGAAAAATAAGACGAGTTGCTGATGGAACGGCAGCGTACAGCTCCTACAACCCAACAGGAACTGACTTGTTTTTTTGTAGACGTTCCACAACTTTAACTCTAAGTTGTTCTAGCTGTTCAGGCTCCATTGCACCTCCCTAATTCTGGTCTGCTATTGATGATTTTCCTATAAGAACATGTTTCTCAAGCTCTCATTCATTCAGCTCCGGTAAGCCCTTGATCCTGATTTATGGAAGGAAACCCACACTCGAAATGGGAAAACCTCTAAATAGACACTAACCAGACCTTAAGATCCCAAGAGCACAATAACCCTGGAGCGCTGAGACGCCGACACTACCTGCTACTGTGCCATTCTGGAAATGTCAAACTGTTGTTGTTGTTTATCCTTGACAGTTTCGTTCACAGACCTCTAACACAGTTCTGAGTCATATCTCAGTGATCTTTACTCTGTTTGAGCAGAGTCCCATCGTTAATCTAGGACTTTATACTTGTCCTGTTCTTCCACTGAAGCTTTCCCCCCCTTTTTTTAAATTTCTGTTTGATTCTCTTAAGTTGGTCACACAGTATCCCATGAAATGTTTACTATGATAAACTGTAGTACATACCATAACATGCCATAGTTTTACCGTGGTACTTCAAACATTACCATGTAGGCACTTCATCGACTACCGTGGTGGTAATATGCTATATGCTGTATATGCTACATGGTACTTTGGTGAATACCGTGGTACTTATTGGGTGCCACAGGCAGCAGTTATCTAATATGGAATGTATGCACATACTGTATCATATTACAGTCAGTACCATATCATTGTATGTAATATTAAGAGTTTCAATATAGACGCTAATGATATTTACTTAAATGTTACGAGGGTTTGAGTCTTGCCTTTGGGTCAGTGTGTGTGAAGTTTGTATGTTCTCCTTGTGCCTTTTGGGTTTCCTCTCATGGTCTAAAGATATCCAGATTAGGCTAATTGGCATTTTCATGTGCTTATGCCTATATACTATAAATATTACCATAATGGTGCATTCACGCCTTCTAATCCCATAATTTTTATTTCTTTCTACACTGTAAAGCAATGCTAAAGGCGTCCAAAAATACCCAATAATTTCCTTTGAACAGTTAATATTGAGATGTATTTGCTCTGTAAAGCCTCTATATTGGTTCCAGTCTGAGGTGCTGGTTGTTAATCGGCGATTTCTGAGGCTGGTGACTCTAAATGAACTTTGGTCTTGCTTCCCTGTGATGGTCTTCATGAGACAGTTTCATCATGGGGCTCGACGCGTTTGTAATTGCACTTGACAAAACAAGAACTGTTCCAGGACAGCTGACCTTCATGTCTTAAAATAACAACGGACTGTTATTGTTACTTACTTACACAATTCCTTGTGTGTTCTTTCATAATCTTTGAAACCTCCAGTATTGTCCTAGTATGTAGGAAATGAATCACAAAAAACAAACAAACACTGAATTAGATGATGTGTCCAAAATTCTGACTCGTATTGTTAACGTACACTATATAACATTTTGTTTTTTTACAGTATCCTGGTACGTGGTTGTACCGAAGCATGTACCATGGTAGAACCATGTTCCCAGGGGCGGATCTACCGGGGTGGCACGGGGTGGCAGTTGCCACCCTAAGAAAAAGCCTCGCCACCCCATTTGCCACCCCAGCACTAGTGTCCTAGTGTTCTAAAAAGAAAAGAGTTTTTTAATTTATCTGGTGTTCCAATCCAGATATCAGGTTCAAGGCAATCACACATCAGCCTTTATTTCATTTTTATGGGACAATGTGCCCCCTAGCCTAGTGTATACACCGAATAAGAATAGCGTTCCTTGAATCCACAAAAACCATGCAAGGATGCTTGCTTCAGTGTCGCCACCCCTCATAATTTTAATGCCACCCCCTTGCCACCCCATGAATAATTGTCTAGATCCGCCCCATGATGTGGTGTGTGTACTATGTCAGAAAATAAGTACCGTGGTACAGGTGCCATTGGACTTCATTTTCATTAGGAAAGGTTTTGGTCTTCTTTTATAAAAAAAAAAATACTACCATCATCATCATCATCATCATCATCATCTGTGATCAAAACCAAAACTCACTGAAAGAAAAAGAAAAAAAAAAAACCCATCAAAACAAAAAGCATGAAAGCAGCACTGACTCAACAACCAACTGACTCAACAAGACAAGTGTCCAGAATGTCCATATCCATTTCCTTATATATGATTTAGCAAAACTGATCAGTTGTTTGAACTGATGCAAACAGTGACATCATTTCTGAGAACTGCGTTGCGCCGTGTGAGAGGTCAGGTGACTAGATTTGTCTTTTGGGTTTCGTCCCGTCATTGTAATGATGCAAATCTCTCTTTCACACTCTCACCACCGAGTCCTTGATTAAGGGATTCAACAAGGCTTCGTCGCGACAATGACATCTTAAAAGTGCACAGTAAGCCTTTAAAGATCAGAGCAAACAGGTACAAGTACAAGATTCTGCTGATTGAAGTCCACTCAGACTGGTTGATTTAAGACCTGTAAATAACGCACGTGTGCATACATCGGCTTAGGGTTGTTGTTGTTTTTTCTTCTCCCCCCCACCCCTTAAACTCCGCATGCACTGCGTTTGGCCTTTGCGTCATTAGCCAGTCGTTTATTCTGACGTCACCACGCAGTCCTGAATAGCAGCATGTGTTCGGACTTGGAGTACGTGCTCTGGGCACTGTTGGCATTTCGGCAGACTTAAACTTTCCAAGAGAGAAAGACTCCTTTGTGTGGCTTATTACATCAAATAATCTACAGAATCACCATTGATGGTTCATTATAGTGGAAATGAGCATGTGTGTGTGCACGTGTGTGTGTGTGTGTGTGTGTGTGTGTGTGTGTGTGTGTGAAGCCCTGGTGTATGGGTTCTTGGGGTGTATTAGAGAGTTACGAAGTGGTTGTCCCTGGCTTGATGCCCAAGGCAGCCCTGTTCTCATTACGTATACACATGCACTTACTACACTTTGATATATATCTCTCCGCGCCTAATGACAGCTTTTCCACATAACCACAGCAGTTCTGATCAAGGCGACACATTACCATGCTGCCATGGTTCCCACCAAGCAGTCCTGCGTCTGGACGTGAAAGACAGCAAAAGAGCAAACCATTAAAAAAAAAATTCCGAACTTCAATTTCGGGCGGCTGTAGCACGTTGGAAAACTTCATAAATGGAGCGTTTGAGAGCAGTGAGCTTCAACGTCGAGTTCAAACCTATTTATTCCTACAGGTCTGTTTTGTGAGCAGTCATTTATCCAACCAATAAAAATAATAACGATATAACTTTTTTTCCTTTCAAGATGTATAGGAATGTTTAAATCATACAGTGAGACACAAAGCTCTCTTGTGGTACTGGGGACTCCCGAGGCAATAAACATCGCTCCTGGCAACCCTTAGGAAAATCTGGTTAGCTCTTGTGGTTGGCCCAAAAAGAGCTTGGGTCTTGTACGTAACGTATATGTACACAAAATGCAACCAGAAATGAAGCTAGGTATGCAGATGATAGGAATTGTTACGGTGATGGGAATTCTGCTAAATACCAGAGAGATTTATATTTATAATCAGTTATGCACTCATGGTGATCCCTGTGTGGTTTTTCTGCTGTTTGTCACTCTTCCTACACCTCACTGATTAGTATATCCTAAGGCAGGGGAAGCTCTGTGGTTTAGATGTCAGCCTACTGCTCAGAGGGTCACAGGTTCAAACGCTGGAAACACTGTCGGTCCCTTGAGTGAGAACCTTAATTGCTTGGATGTATAATGAGATCCGTCCATCCTTCATCTAGAAACCTCGATGGATGGCGTGGAGGCCAATGGCGACCATTGGTTATGACTGCATTCATACACATGCTGCACATACTAACCCTGGGGACGCCAATCAACTTAATCCGCATGTCTTTGGACGGTGGAAGGAGACCAGAGGTGCAAGGCGATAGTGCTAACCTCTACGCCACCATGCTGCCGTATAATGAGATAATTTCAGTGTTTCTATTCGCCATAGCTGTGGCCATTTGAGTTACTATGAGGTTAATTTCTTCAGACCTGTTAGTCAGACCATCGTCCTCAGACATCTCTTATCAACATGGCATGTCCACCCGCAGAACCCATGTCAACTTGATCATTATTATTATTATTATTATTATTATTATTATTATTATTATTTTGCACCAACTCTTAACCTGTTTCGTTAATGGCGTCCATATCAGGTGTGAAGTGTTGAGACCTAAAACAAGTAAATGCTCGGTTTTGTTAAAGGTAGCATTACCATGAAGAGGTCCTGAAGTGGTCCTGGCCTCGGCTGATGCAGACAGCTGTTCTCTGAGGACTTGTGACAGCTGTTGCTCAATAATTCAGGCCTGGAATTTCCTCCAGTCTACCTGAGCCTCCAATAACAAACTGGACTCCATATTAACTTAAAGACATCATCTGTCATATTGAACCTTCAGCTGCCTAACACACAGTATGACTGCAGATCAATTCCAACTGTATCTGTTATCACCCATATGGCTCCCAGTGTTCCTGGTTGAGTCCGGTTCCTCTCAAGGTTTTTTTTTTTTTCCTATTGCCATCTCAGGGAGTTATTCCTTGCCAGTGTCACCCTCGGAGACAAAACTGATCATTTTTAATTCACACACATATTGAATATTTGATTCATATTTCATACCCTTCATAATTTCCATCATTTTCTTTCGATTGTGTAAAGCTGCTTTGCGGCAATGAGAACTGTTAAAAGTGCTATACAAATAAAGTCTAAACGAATTGCATTGAAAGGTATGGTGAGGAAATGCGCGCATGACCCTTTAACTTTCCTTTTCCCAGAAAATCAACAGTTTCTGAAACTGGCACTGAAAAGTCACTGATATCACGGTTTCCCCACATTCTAATGTTTAATGTGAACATTACCTCATGCTGATTACCTGGATCACTGTGTAAATAGCAAATCTGTAGTCTTGGCACACAGCTGGCTGATCAGATAACCAAATGAGCGTACAAGTGTTTCTAATAAAGTGGCCAAGGTCATGTCTAACAATTTGTCACATGGCAATGAAATACTGGATTTATCACAAACCAGGAAGCTGACTGTATATTTGACTATTTAGTCAGGACAAACGGCAGGCAACATAATTTTTTTAAATTTTTTTTTAAGTGTCATGAACGCATGCTGTATATTTTTTATTTGTTTTATGTCTCAACACTTCGCACCTGTTATGGGCTCCATTAATGAAACACATTATGTGTTACCTGTTATCGTTCCTACAGCTTTCTGCTAATATTATTCTAATGATGTAATGCTGTTTAAGAATGAAACAATCCAGATTCTTGATAGTGGACAAACACACTTTGACGGGCTGAAAAGAAAAGAAAAAAAATAAAATCCTTTACTAGCTCGCAGGTGCTCGGACATTCCCGACAGCACAGGTGAGCGGGATTAGCCAGCTGAGGCTAGGTATTCGAGAAGACCGTGACCTCCAGGTTAACGACAGGCCATAAAATGTAAGCCTTTAATACGGAGCTGTATATGCAGGAGACGGCCGTACCAGCTCAAGCCTGAGGCCAATCCCACAGCTTCGCCACACTGCCAACCTGCCAAACTAACCAAGCCATTGTACAGAGGATTTCCCCTGACCAAAAAAGGAAATGAAGCATTAAAAAAATCACTTTTTTTGCTTTTTAAAAATATATATATATTTTAGCTTAGATTAGCTACGACGTTGGTCTCAGATATGGCAAGATGTGTCTTAGCTAAAACATCACCTGATAAATTTGCTGTGTAGGTGAATTAAAATGACAGAAGATGAAAGATATAGGTGGAGAACATCTACAGACGGACGAACTTCTATTTTCATCATCATCATCATCATCATCATCATCCCACATTTGTCTTTTTCTAATCCATGAGATTTGTGTAGTCAGCTCACTAAATCACCATCAGCCTCATCTTCAGCCGCGATGTGTTTCGCTTTCAGACAGGAGCCGTGCTTTTAGTTGTCTTTGGGCCTTGCCAAGCTTTTACACCAGGGACCCCTTTACTTTAAACGATAAAATCTGAAGTGCTGCTATAGCGGCTGCAGTTCCCTGATGACAACTGAAAACTAGCGACGACCAAGAGAGCAGCTGAGGCCCAACAAAACCGAGGAGAGGACCTTGGATGGACCACCCACCAACACACACACACACACACTCTTGAGGGGGGGGGGGGGGGGGGGGGTTGGATAAGAGCTTTCACAAATTCTTTCATTTATATGGCCCAGAGTCTGGACACAAAGGAATGTTTCTGCACTAGCGCTGTCTTCTGTTCAATTTGATTGTGTTCATCAAGAAGAGCTCCAAAATAAATAAAGTGACACTGGAGAGAGAAAGCCGGCCATAAGCATGCAGAGAAAGCGAGTGGGAAAAGAAATCTAAAGACACGATTAGAATGAATAGACCCTGGCACATTGCCCGTGAAATTATGACATCTTTTACATCTTTATATCAATCTAACTTTCATGTCTACTCCATCCAGCTTTATCATGATCCCTGTCTTTCAAATCGTTAACAATTTCTCACACATGCCCCATCCAACCTCTCAAAATCGAATCCAATCCAGTTCCACCTATATTTCCATATGTTGTCTCTAACCCAGTTTTATCAGCCCCCATCCAAATTTCAACTGTTTCCCAGCCTTTGAAATTCATTTCCTTTGTTTAACCAGGTAAAGGTCTTGTTGAGATTAAGATCTCCTTTATGACACCGAACTGGCCGAGGCGGCAGTGCAACGAATTCCGATAGCAAAAGCACTGTTACACGGTCACACAAGAAACCACCAAGACTCAACTACAACACAATAAAATCAAATTGATATAAAATATAAAATATGTAACTGAATAAATTAAACTCAGGCTATCTGATAAAATGTAACAATGAAACAAACTGCTCAATCAATTCAAAAACTAAAACCGTGCCCAAGGGTGGTATCTACTTACTTTAGCTCTGATTTTAATTCGTCAACAGTGATCAGACTCAATGGATTCATGTTTTCACCCAATTAAATGACTTCTGAATTTATACTGATTGTAATTTATAACAGTACGAGGCGATATCAAAAAGTTTCAAGACCGGTTTGTAACTCACCTTCATAAGTCAGCGTGCCAAAAGGCAACGTGCGTTACCACCTTGATTTCGCCATGGACAGCAAGTTAGAACAGAGAATCAACGTGAAGTTCTGCATGGAACTGGGAAAATCTGCCGCAGAGACATTTGAAATGATTCAGCAAGTCTACGACGATACTGCAACAAGTCTTTCAAGGTGTTTTGAGTGGCACATGCTTCAAGGAGCTCAAGCCACAAAAACCGTCTAAATCATTTAGCTACTTGTGCATGATGATCGCCAGAGAACAATCCACAAATTGTCTGTGTCATGCAGAACAGTCCAGGCAATTCTCATGTGTGATTTGAGCATGCACTGTGTTGCTGCCAAGCTTGCCCCCAGGCTGCTGACTTGGGAGCAGAAGAAACATCACGTGGAAGTTTGCCAAGAACTCCATCAGTGTGCTGTGGATCATGTCAAGGATCATTACCGGTGATGAAACATGGTGGTAGGACGACGCAACAGTCTTCACAGTCAAAGAGTCCATCATCTCCGCGACTGAAAAAGGCGAGGCAGGTCTACAGCTCGACCGAGTGCATCCTCATCATCTTTTTCGACATTCACAACATTGTGCACCGATTATTCATCCCCAGGTGTCAGACTGTCAAGAGAGAATTCTACTGCCAGGTTTTAGGGTGTCTGAGAAGGGACGAGAAAACAGACCTAATCTCAAAACTTTTTGATATCCCCTCATGGTGTATACTGTAGGTACTAAGAGAGGAGGGAAGCTTATTGAAAATGCAACAATGTGCATTTGAGGTAAACGAAGATAACCCCAACCAGGAATGAAACCTAGGGCATAGTGAGGGACAGAATGCAGTATTTGTAAATGTTATTTATAAAGCATGAATTTAGATGAAAAACACGATTTGTTCCAAACACCCACACACACAATGGGCAATGTGGGAAGGCCTAATCTGCATTTCTTTAGACTGTGGAAGGAAACTGGAGCCTCTGCCAAAGATGGACAGAACATGCAAACTTCACACACATCAAAGGCAGATTGCAAAATAGTGTAATGCATTTGTTAGATTGTCACTAAGGTTATTTGCCTACACAGTACTGTGCAAAAGTCTTGAACCACCACCCATTTCTTCAGATTTTGCTCCCAAAAAGCCAGACTCTACTGAATGGCACGAACCAGTGAGAAACAGGTGCAGATGATGGCAGATGACCAGACCAGTGATTAGTATACTGGTGATGCTGATGTTGAGTGGTTGGAACAGATGACAGGGGACATGAGATCCTGCTGAGGTTGTTACATAAACAATCAACTTCTAAATGGTACTTTTAGTCACCCCAAACCATTGCAGCTTGTTGCAGTTGTTCACATATTAATTTAATGTACATAATTTTATTTTAATTGAATGAAATAAAGGGTAGCCCAAGACATTTGCACAGTTCGTATGCAAAACAATAATGGCCCAAGTACACAACCTTGGGGTGTTCCCTTCAATTCAGGGAGAATGATTAAAGACAGCGCAGTCCTGCCTGTTAAATAGCTTCTAAACCAGTTTACAGCTCAGACAGATAAAGAGATGTTGCATGGTATTTGCAGGAATTTATAAGACATGTCTGATTTTACATTTTTCTCAGAACTCTATACCTGTTCCCCAACTTAACCCGTCCCAGACTTGCATATCTGTCTCCATCTGACTACTTCTAGCTCAGACTTGTATACCTCCCATCCAATTTTATTTTTACACTGGCACACACTCATTGGACTGCCTTTTGCTTTGATTACAGCTGTGGCATATTTTCTGACAGGCTTATGCAATGTCGCAACATTTATTTCCATCCAGGGTCACATGCATTTCTCTCCAAGTTCTTGTCGTGATAGATGAGCCTTCTCCAGCACTTCCCAAAGATTCTCCATGGGGTTACGGTCTGGACACTGAGGTGGCCAATAGTACCTTATGCTCCCGGAACCACTCTTTCACAATTTGAGCCTGATGGATCCTGGCATCTTGGAAACTGCCCATGATACTAGGGTAGAAACAGAAATCCATTGATGAAAAACCAAGTCGTCAGCTGACCTCATTTTTGAGCATGTAACATTGCTGAACCTAGACCTGATCAAATGAAGCAACCCCAGATTATGACTCTGTCCCTACCAGTTTGTATGGCATGATGTCTCTAGGCATGATGGGTGCATCACTTCATCTGACCCTCTTCGTACCCCAATCCATGCAAAACTTACCCTTGTGGCACCCAGTACAAATGTTCCACAACTGGCTAGCCATATTTTTGAGTATATATGCTGGACAGTGGGTTAAACTTTTTGGAGTAAGATATACAGTAGTCACTGGATAGAAAAAAAAATGCTCCACAGCATCATATCTTTAAAATGGTATGCAAAAGTTTCTTTTTTAAACTCTTTAACAAGAGTTAATGTAGTTTACCATTTGCAAGGTCAATCCTATGAAACTAGTCACTTCTTTATTTTAAGTTAATATTTAATGACAAAATGTACCAGAGTCTCTGGAGAAAATTAACCACAGCTTGCCACATACTCAAAATTAACTTCATGTACCTTCTTCCAGCTATTTTCTCCCTACCCCACCTCATATTTCCTCTCCCAGTCCACTAATATTTGCTCTCCATTAAACTTTACCTCAAACTTATATATACACATGCTTCCTTTCATCTCAATCTGTGCTGTTTATACTACCGCTCCTTTTCCTACTTTTAGCTTCCACTCGGTACAATCTCATACAGTACCTCTCACCCGCTCTTGCCCCTGCATCTGTTGGGTTTTCTTCTCAATACCCCTACACACTTTGCCTTCATCTTTGCCCATAAATTCACTGGTCTCTACGGTTCTAATTTATTATACATATATCTTGGCACACCCTTTGAAGTGTAATCTCAAATCTTTGAAGCGCATTCTCAAATCACAGGACGATGTGCCTGCGTTAGGAATATACAGTATTCTTGTGTGTTCCCAGGTTTGGCATAATAAGCATTAGTCATTTCTTAGCCTGCCATTTTATGTGCCCTCTGCTATTAAAGAGAAATCGTTTGCATTGGCTAGCAATTCAGGCATCTGTCCAACAGAAGTTTAAAACATCACCATCATCAATTGCACACATACTCTATAAGGCCTTTGTGGTTCAGTAGTCCAAGTAGGAACTATGAACATTTTGGTTTGAGCATGACCAACTATTGGCTTCTTGAGTTAGAGCTTCAGATGCTTGCAGCATCATTGCTGCATTGTCAAATTCATGATTTCGAACGCTATGTTGAACATCTGCCTGTTCCTTTGGCATGTCAAAAACATATTTGCATAATTGCGAAGCTATTGATCTGCTGCTAGTACAATGGACCTTAGAGTTTGCTTGGGGCAAATGAAAAAAGGCAATGTGCCTGTAACCTTTGCATTTGATGCCTGTGCCCCAAGGGTACAAAGGGTCTTTAAGGGTACAGTACTCGATTGATCTATAAGACTTATCAGACCCAACATGGTTCAACCCCTGAATTGCCAAGATGATATTTTTGCACTACATCAGAAATACCTAACCTCCTACAGTACATTCGTTCCTGAAGGACCACAGGTTGTGCCTGCTATGAGGCAGCAAGGCATCAAGTTCCACATCAAGTTTCAAGAAAGTGGCGTATAATACAAAAACAACAGCTGGCACGTTTCTTGCTTTCAGCTTTTCCCCCCCTTCTTCTTTACACTCTACCCTGTAGGCTCTCCCAAACTCTTTTATTATAACCCCCCAGACGTCTCTCTCCTAATCTCAGCTGTGCTGGCGGAGTTGAAAGGCTCCGGTCTTGCCACTGTTTGATCCCTCTCAGTAAGCCCTCAGATCCTCCTCAAGGGGCCCAGAGTTAGTATGGGGTGGATGAGAAGCGGGCGGGGAGGAGGGGACGGGACGGGACGGGAAGGGAAGGGATAGAAGAACGCACAACAAAGAGAGTCAGAGAGTGAAGCCGAACCCGGATGAGAGCGAAGATGAGCCACTTAAATCAGAGCCTTTGTTCTAAAAGCTCACAAGTCCGCACTTGTGGCTTAGGGCCGATGCCGGTCTTCTGATTGACTCTTTTGAAAAGAAAAAAAAAAAAAAAGAAGAAGTCCATCATGATGGGAAGAGATAGTGTTAAGTTATGCCTGAGGCTGATTTCTGTCAAGGCAGAATGTGAAATGTGGACGAAAGGGGGGGAAAAAAAAAGCACCCACAAACGACAACATACACAGAGTAAATGTATATTTAGCGAAGCAATGCATTGTGTTAGCATTTGTGTCATGCTGGAATCTGATCCCAGTGCAGGGGCAAGTCGGCACCTGATGGATCAACAAAAGCTGGTGTCACAGGTCAGAGGTCGGATGTCATGGATAGAACGCTTACGTGGGGGGAAGCAGAGAATATACGGCAGTTAAATCAGTCTTTATGTCTCTTTAACTGGCCTTCATTTCCATCCCTCGCTATTTCTCTCCCTGTGCTCTATTCTGTGCGCGTGATATATATGGAAAATGGACACATGGCCGTTTCCATTGACGCTGAAACAGAGCAGATGGTTTCTCCTTTCCTGACCACCCAGAACTTTATCGCTGGACATGACTGACCTCAAGGACGCAAAGTTACATCAGAACGCGGCTACAATTTTAATGTGTATATTTAAATAATACACTTTTTATAAGGCATATTGAACTTTTCTAATGGTTCAATTTCAACGAATCATACGCAATTCCGGATTGAGCGAATCTTTTTTATCGTTTCCCTCTTTTGTCCTTGACTATCTGGCCTGAGGTTTCCTTCGCCTCAGGCAATTGGGCAGTTCAGGAAGTTCACACTTTGCTTGCTATGAATTGTCCGTGCTCTTGCTTTTCTTTCCTGCCCTAAGTCACCCAGCTTGTTTTTTAAACATGACTCTCTTGTTCTGCAAAGCGCCCACTTCATTCTCCCTCTTTGTCTCACCGCGTCTCCTTTGAGGTCAGGTGCTGTTTTAAAGGATGTCGGCTCTCTCCGGCTGATTCCCTTTCTTCCTCTGCTCGATTCCTGTCTTCCTCCCTTTTATTTTCCCTGTCCTTCATCTGGGTCCAGCACTTAAAGCCACCACGGAAAATTGAAACCCAAGCCCGAAGGTGGGGGAGATCAGGCAAGGGAACGGGAGAGAGCATAGAAGTGCGAGGAAGAGGAAAACGAGCAGGCTTTCTTTCATGACGAAGTTGAGTCCTTGATTCTGACCGGTCATTTATCAGGCTATAGGTTCTGCTATATGCTATATGCTATATATTCTGCTGTATGCTCCATAGAAGCAAATAAGAATTAAATGATAAATAAATATCTCCTGATAGAAACATTCATCATTTAGGGAAGGAGTCTCCAGTGTCAGCACCCCACTGTGACATGACAGAAACCTCAATTTTTTTTGCTAGGGAAAAAAAAAAAAAACTTTTTGTTTTTTTTCGAATGACCACTGTCAACAGGGTGCCATCGCCACCACGCGTTTCATTCCGTTCTCATTTCCCTAAATGATTAGTACGATGGAAAAAATGTCCGAAAAGGTCATCGAACTCCCTACAACTGTGTGAAAAGGGAGAGTGCAGTGATTTAGAGACTCTTCTTGTCAGCTCATAAGCGATTCCCTTTGTCCATTCAGCAAAGTAAAAACTGACCCTTGGCTATAACTCAGCAGGAAAAATACACACACTCACACACACACACACACACACACACACACACACACACACACACACACACACACACACACACACCGTTGCCCAGATACCCCAAGCCGTGCCCACTCATTCCTTCAGCTCTCGTTCCTCCTCCCCCTCTGTCTGGTCTGTCCATCCTTCCTTCACTACCCGACTCCTTCATTCCATTGTTGGGAAGAAGAAGAAGAAGAAGAAGAAGAAAAAAAAAACATTTCCACATTTCCATGTTTTGAGTGAAGCTGTGCATATCCTGATTTCCTAAAAAAAAAACAAAAAAACACACATCATGTAGACTTAAATCTGCTTTGTGTTCATGTTTAATATGCAAATTGCTGTGTAAAGAAACTTTAACTCGTGCAGTCGAACATTTCTTTGCCTTATATATGTTTTCACACATGTCTTTGTCTTGCGAGTACAGTGCTGTATCTTAGCGAATGCATGAACTCTGCTCAGACATGCAAGCTTCCAAATTATAGCAAAAGTGCAAGTTGTTTTAACGCGCACAATATAGCACTTTATCTCCCTTTCTCTCTCTCTCTCTCTCTCTCTCTCTCTCTCTCTCAGTGTGGGAGTAGCGCCTGTGTCACGCTGGCTTTTAATGGCTCTGCGGTGGAGAATCCACAGGATTAAATACAAACACGAACAAAAGGAGTCCGAGACGCACCCTGTAATCCCTAAATGGAGTGTGTGTATAGATCCGCGTGTGTGTATATATACTTAGATGCAATCTGGGTAGTTTAAGACCATGGAGGATTATTACATGCATGAAAAGCAAATAAAATGTTTAACCCGTTTACATTTGTTCTGGAGAACTACAAAGCCCTATTCCTCTTATTCCTCATTCGTAATTTAGTATGTAGAAAAAGAAAAAAAAAAGACTGATTCCTTTTATAATCTTCCTCCTGGCATGAAATCTGTACACGGCTATGAATATGAAACGATTTTGAAAGGATCGCCACTTTTCTTTTCTTTTTTTTTTTTTTTGATGAAATTCTCCATCTCCATGCTTTTCAATGAAAGTTGCACCAGCAACAGTTACTTTTTTTTTATTTTTATTTTTTTTACTGAAATAAGAGAGAAATACACAAACAGCATTACAGTCCTTGGGAAACACCAGCACTAAATACACACTCACACACACACACACACATTCCAGCTCTCACTTGAAAACAAGGGTGTATAAATAAGCTACTCCTTAACCACACACAGGTGTAAACACTCACTCGTTACCCGCTCATTACCCGTCACTCCCGCCCCAATTACAGTCTGCACTAGACCACGCCCCCTACTGCGACACCAATCTGAAGACAGGGCCGTGTAGAAAAAGAGCAGGAGGTGATGTAACTGATGTGCTATGCTGTAGGCTTGTAGAAAAAGCACGCATTTTTATTCCTTTTATACTACAATCATTTCCATCAGTAATTAAAGAATACAGCAAACATTTGGACCTTTGGTCACCGTTGAAATGAGGTCCCTCCATCACGTCATTGTTTTACTTTATCTGATACACAACAGCTGTCATAAACGGTTATCAATCGTCCAAATGTTTACCTGGAGTGTATATATTGAACAACGCTTAGCGTAACACTTAGTCATATTTTTACCAATTAATGCCTTATTTAATAAAATTGATCAATTAATGCCCTCCTACCGTGACTGTTTTATCTCTTATTTTCTTTTGGGGAACATCCTGAAACAAGTAAGCCCACGAACGTTTGTTTTTTTACATTGTGAGTTCATTTAGATTGTACTGTAGCTGGTGTAGGTGGTGTAGTGGTTAGCACTGTCGCCTCGCATCTCCAGAGTCCGGGTTCGATTCCTGGCCAGGCTCGATTTCCGTCTCTGTGTGCATGGAGTCACATGTTTGGTGGGTTTCCTCCGGGTACTCCGGTTTCCTCCCACAGTCCAAAGACATGCAGATCGGGCTGATTGGCATTCCCAAAGTGCCTGTAATACTAAATCATGTATTTTATTGTACTATTGCATGAGTAACAAACATGTACATTAACGCCCTGCACTGTTGCACAGCCACTCACTATTATATAAACTGCAAAACGTGCCAAACTCAGTATAAAATACATTGAATTTGTTCATAACTTAGCTTTATTAGCTTGATAACTCCTTATTTAACTACAAAATCTTTTCTAATTTGCTATGTTAAAAACAGCTAACTAGTCTGTCTATTTCTTCCAAATTAGATACAGTGGAACCTCGGATTGTGAGCAACGTGTTTTACGAGTGTTCCGCAAACCGAGCAAAGATTTTTAATAAATTTTTAATTAGAAAACGAGCAAGTATTAGTTTACGAGCTCCGAGTATCATGTATCACGCATGCGACTCTTATTTTGACACCGAGCGGCAAGTGATCGCAACTAAGCCAATGATTTTTCTCTCTCTTGCGCTGCGGGAATTATGGGTAATCATCTGCCCTGCTGCATGCCCTGTGTCAAAATAAGAGTCCCCTGATGCGTCTCTTGTCTCTTATAATCTCCCTCTCTCTTCTGTGTGCGCGTGCGTAATTTGACACTGTGCCCCACACACACCGACACACACACACACACTCTTTTTACACACACACACTTTTTACACACACACACACACTAACTTTTACACAGAAAACTTAGCTGCTTGGTGGGTTTCCTCCAGGTACTCTGGTTTCCTCCCTCAGTCCAAAGACATGCAGATCAGGCTGATTGGCGTTCCCAAAGTGCCTGTAGTGTGTGAATGAGTCTGTAAGTGTATGTGTGTACCCTGTGATGGACTGGCACCCTGTCCAGGGTGTACCCGCCTTATGCTCTAGGTTTCCTGGGATATGCTCCAGGCCACTCATGACTCTGTATATAAGATTAAGCAGTACAGACGATGAGGTAGTGAGTGATATTGCTTGGGCTTGGCTTTGCGGGTCAGCAAGCAGGTAATCAGCTATTTGAATGAATGTCCAAAAGAAGGAAGAAAGACAGATGCTTTAGCAGTTTTAGACGCTGTTGATAGCACTGCTATAAAATTCCTGTCTGAGTGTTCTCTACACATGTGCATAGGCAAAAAAAAAAAAAAAAAAATCACATGAATTCTTATCTGACCGCATACAAAGTGACTCAGATCTGATTTGAAAAACATCCAATTTGTGCATTCAGCCAGCCATACAAGTTAGATCTGTGCCACGTTAGTGTAGAAAATGTAACTGAATTAAGTCACTTCCTGTCTGGTAGTCTAACAGCCTTAGGCGTCACTTTATATCTGATCGATACACAGAACTGACAATGGAGACTCGTTCCAAACATATTTTTGTCTCTATAATGTATTGGAACATGGTGGGGCAGCGGTGGCTCAGGCATTCGAGGTACTGGATACTGATCAGATGGTCGGGGGTTCGAGCCCTGCCACCGCTGGGTCACCACTGTTGGGTCATCGGGCAAGACCCTTAACTCTACACCCCATACAAGCCAGGAACTGCATACATGGTTAGAAAATGAAAGGGTTGCGACAGGAAGGGCATCCAGTGTGAAATCTGTGCCAGAGCTTATAGATCAAATGGTCTGATATGGTGACCCGTAGAATAAAAAGAACAAAGACCAAGAGAACAATTTACTGGAACAAGCACATTAATACAAGCAAAGCAGTGTTTTCAAATACAGCAAACTGTTACAGCAAAAAAAAAAAGATCTTGTATACAAAGATACTTACTTACTATATCAGTAAACAAGCTGAAGAATGAATGAATGTAAGTGGCTAAATGGATGAATAGATTTTTTAAAAACACGCCCCATTCCTGAACAACTGTCAAATCCCCATCCAAGACAAGCAGCTACATAAACATATAGAAAGCCGCTTAATGGTGTGATCATGTTCACACATGTTCATGCACGAATCTACATTCTTTCAGAGATAAACCCACACTGGATTTATTAATCTTCCACAGTGTTCTCTGAAAATTCTGCTTCTTTAAGAACATCTGGAAATAGATTTCCACCAGGTGTGTGTGTTTGAGATTAGCTTTAGCATGTTTTAGGTCATGACCTACAAAGCTGAGATGATTAACAGTGGTTCTGGTTTGGATTTTAATTTTTCCTTCTTTTTAAAATTTTTTTTTTTATCAGACTGGTGGGTTTCTTCCAGCCGTCTGGAGCTCACATTCTCTTTGCTGCAGGAAGTGGACAGGTGTGATCTAAGAAAACAGGAAATGGACTAACCTGCCCCTGGGTAAAACTCCCGGTCGTATGAAACACACATTCAGTACACGCTGTCTTGATTTTAAACTTAAGCAACCCAATCCTGCCTCAACAGCTCCAGCACATTCCAGAGTGCGATTGAAAAGTAGCTCTCCGGATGTCTTGTTTGGTAGGAACTGTAGAAGCCATTTATCTTTGGCCATTCAGACGTGAACTAGAGATTTTGGGCCAGTTTGGGCCAGTTTCCCTCAGGGTCACATTCTGAACATTGTGTTTGTAGTATACAATGCCCTTGCCAAATATGGAGTATGGATGAGCTTAAAAACTCAAATTTCCCACACCAAATTTACCCTGGGTTACCCTGTACAGCTTAACACAGACATAATACATTTATTGGAAGCTAACTACTTGTAAAACTAAGTTAACTTATTAGCTTGATAACTTAGAACGCAGCTGTTAAATCTCTATTTTCACTGCAAATTCTTAAAGGCAAGAAGTTGAAGGATTTATAACAAGCTTGCAAATAATAAATCTGCACATAATTATTGGAGATGTAGTTAATTATTTAATAATGTAACCTTTAATAAAGTAATTTTAGCTTAAAAAACATATACTGCAGATGCTAATTCCTTACTTGGCTATGTTTAAGATGCAAGATACAGTTATACCGATACAGGTATAGGATGTGCCAAAATATACGGTAAGGAAATGAAATGACTCCTGAAAAAAACTAACATACACACCATTAGCATGGTGATTTACCATATCGTTCACATACACACGTGGACAAAATTGTTGGTACCCTTCGGTCAATGAAAGAAAAACTCACAATGGTCACAGAAATAACTTTAATCTGACAAAAGTAATAATAAATAAGAATTCTATTAATGTTAACCAATGAAAGTCAGACATTGCTTTTCAACCATGCTTCGACAGAATTATTTAAAAAACGAACTCATGGAACAGGCCTGGACAAAAATGATGGTACCCCTAACTTAATAGTTTGTTGCACAACCTTTTGAGACAATCACTGCAATCAAACGATTCCTGTAACGGTCAATGAGACTTCTGCACCTCTCTGCAGGTATTTTGGCCCACTCCTCATGAGCAAGCTGCTCCAGTTGTTTCCGGTTTGAAGGGTGCCTTTTCCAGACAGCATGTTTCAGCTCCTTCCAAAGATGCTCAATAGGATTGAGGTCAGGGCTCATAGAAGGCCACTTTAGAATAGTCCAGTGTTTTCCTCTTAGTCATTCTTGGGTGTTTTTAGCTGTGTGTTTTGGGTCATTGTCCTGTTGCAAGACCCATGACCTGCGACTGAGACCCAGCTTTCTGACACTGGCCAGCACATTTCTCTCTAGAATCCCTTGATAGTCTTGAGATTTCATTGTACCCTGCACAGATTCAAGACACCCTGTGCCAGATGCAGCAAAGCAGCCCCAGAACATAACAGAGCCTCCTCCATGTTTCACAGTAGGGACAGTGTTCTTTTCTTGATATGCTTCATTTTTCCGTCTGTGAACATAGAGCTGATGTACCTTGGCAAAAAGTTACATTTTTGTCTCTTCTGTCCATAGGACATTCTCCCAGAAGCTTTGTGGCTTGTCAACATGTAGTTTGGCATATTCTTATGATTTGTTTTCAACAATGGTGTCCTCCTTGGTCGTCTCCCATGTAGTCCACTTTGGCTCAAACAGCGACGGATGGTGCGATCTGACACTGATGTTCCTTGAGCATGAAGTTGACCTTGCATCTCTTTAGAAGTCTTTCTGGGCTCTTTTGTTACCATTGGGATTATCCGTCTCTTTGATTTGTCATGAATGTTCCTTGTGCGGCCACGTCCAGGGAGGTTGGCTACAGTCCCATGGATCTTAAATTTCTGAATAATATGTGCAACTGTAGTCACAGGAACATCTCGCTGCTTGGAAATGGTCTTATAGCCTTTACCTTTAACATGCTTGTCTATAATTTTCTTTCGAATCTCCTGAGACAACTCTTTCCTTCGCTTCCTCTGGTCCATGTTGAGTGTGGTACATACCATGTCACCAAACAACACAGTGACGACCTGGAGCCCTATATATAGGCCCACTGACTGATTACAAGATTGTAGACACCTGTGATGCTAATTAGTGGACACACCTTGAATTAACATGTCCCTTTGGTCACATTATTTTCAGTATTTTCTAGGGGTACCATCATTTTTGTCCAGGCCTGTTCCATGAGTTTATTTTTTTAAATAATTCTGTTGAAGCATGGTTGAAAAGCAATGTCTGACTTTCATTGGTTAACATTCATAGAATTTTTAAAAATGATTACTTTTGTCAGATTAAAGTTATTTCTGTGACCATTGTGAGTTTTTCTTTCATTGACCGAAGGGTACCAACAATTTTGTCCACGTGTGTAGATTCTCAACCCAGATTCCCAGAGATTTCTGCTAAAGGAGACGTTCTGGGCGAATCTTTTCAGTTGAACACACTCTCCTTTAACATTCCCCACAAGTAGGCATCAGGTGGTGTAAGATCGGGGGAATCGGACAGGTATTGTTCTGTCCCGTCACGACCACTTCTCTATGAGGGGAAATAATACTCAACTATGAATACTTTTTCCTCTGTCAAGAGACCCATTTCTAACAACAACTGCATAGCACAACTTCCTTTTCACTACAGGAACACGTGTGTCTGGAGCTATGCCCAGTTGACAAATGGCAAATGTGTGTCCGAGATGCGCGAGTTTCAGTACTTTATATTTTACCGCATACTGTATTTATAACAAGCTGGCTAATTGTAAAACGGTATGTATAAACGTCTTATCTTTTGTTAGTTTGTTACAAAGATAACTTATTAGTTTGATATTATTAGCAGGTAAATGTTTTAAATATAGCTAGCATTTTATGCTAACAACTTATCTTGATAACATATTTCATCTACTAAATCTTTACTTTGTTGTGTTATCACAATAAATATCACAAAACTTACATTTGATGTTTAGATGAGGTAATGTACTTTTTAGACTATCATCTGTGCTAACTAAATCATGTATTTTATTGTACTATTGCATGAGTAACACACATGTACATTAACGCCCTGCACTGTTGCACAGCCACTCACTATTATATAAACTGCAAAACTTGCCAAACTCCGTATAAAATAAATTGAATTTGTTCATAACTTAGCTTTATTAGCTTGTTAACTCCTTATTTAACTACAAAATCTTTTCTAATTTGCTATGTTAAAAACAGCTAACTAGTCTGTCTATTTCTTCCAAATTAGATACAGTGGAACCTCGGATTGTGAGCAACGTGTTTTACGAGTGTTCCGCAAACCGAGCAAAGATTTTAAATAAATTTTAAACCAGAAAACGAGCAAGTATTAGTTTACGAGCTCCGAGTATCATGTATCATGCATGCGACTCTTATTTTGACACCGAGCGGCAAGTGATCACAACTAAGCCAATAATTTTTCTCTCTCTTGCGCTGCGGGAATTATGGGTAATCGTCTGCAATCGACTGCATCCCCTGTGTCAAAATAAGAGTCCCCTGATGCATCTTAGTGCTCGTCTCTTATAATCTCCCTCTCTCTTCTGTGTGTGCTCGCGTAATTTGACACGGTGCCCCACACACACACACACTCTTTTTACAGACACACACTTTTTACAGACACACACTTTTTACACACACACACACACACACACACACACACACACACACACTAACTTTTACACAGAAAACTTAGCTCTGTCGCGATTCTTTTCAAAGGTAAGGTGCTGGTTCATTTGTTATTTTTTACTTTACAGCAGTGATTCCGTTAGTATGCGCTCATGCGAGTGTAATTTTCTTTCTCCCTTTAAAACAGTGTTTGCAATGTGTATGTTAGTTGTGAAACTTCAAAAGTGAAGTGTGGGAGGGAGAAGGAGTTTTACTGTTTAAGACGAGGCGAGGGGCTAATTCCACACACACACACACAAATACACTGCTTCTGCGTGCACAAACGGAAACGCTTAACTGTCTGGATTTTTTTTTCTTACTTTTTTAAAAATGTTAAGTGCAGGTTAATTTGTTTTATTTTTACTTTATATGTTGTATTAATTATTTTTATGTATTTATTGTTTTGGGCTGGAGAACGAATAATTTGAGTTTTCATAATTTTTTTGGTAAAAGTCTATTTGGTTTACGAGTGTTTTTGGAATACAGGCCCACTTCCAGAACTAATTATGCTCATAATCCAAGGTTCCACTGTACTTGTAAACAGTGTTGGGTAAATTACTCCAAAAAAGTAATCTACTACAAATTACTAATTACTACTTAAATGACATTACTACTACAAATTACAAATTAAATTATAATTTGATTACGTTACTGATTATTACATGTAAAAAAGTAATCAGAGTACTAATTACGTTACTTTCAAGTTACTTTGAAAACATCTGTCACGTAGTGCGCCTCAACCTATTGTCGCTCCTTGCTCACTCCACATGCACCCTATTTAGTAGATTCATCTACTAAATCTGTTTTTATGTTGAAAAGTATAACTAACATTCAGTTATTTATAGCTAGCTGCTTGTAAACATGAACTTAAAATGTCTTAAATACAGCGAGGTTGTTAGCTAATTTAACATCTTAGCTTGATAACTTTTTAGCTTGTTGTCTAATTTACCATATTAGACAACATATTTCACCTACCAAATCTTTGCTTTGGTGTGTAAAGTATTGGAAAATTAGCTGTTTACATAAAATAAAACTAAATTCAGCAAACTAAATTTGAACTTGAATTTGTAGCTGCACTTGTGATATTCATTGCAGTTTTACCCAAGCAAAGGTCTTGTGTATATTTATTAGCTACGCAATGCAGCACAGCTATTAGCCTTATTAGCCATCTAAACTGTAAAACTATATATGAAGTTCTTAGTTTTAGCTAGTCTGCTCTTAACTTAGCATCTTAGCTTGAACTTATAATGTAGTCAATAAATCTATAATTGGCATGTTGGAAATTGATGCTAGCAAGTTTAACTCTTTATTTAATTAGTAGAAGGTACTGAGAAACCTGCAGAAAACATTATGATTATCCAAATCTTGTGGGCAAAGATTCTGTGGAATAATGAGACAGAAGTTAAACTTTTGAACACAGTATTTCATGAAAAGAACATCATGCCAACAGTTAAACATGGTAGTGGTTTGGAGCATCAGAACCTGGATGACTTGCCATAATTGATGGAACCACGATTTCTGCACTCTACCAAAATATCCTGAAGGAGGAATGTACAGTCATCAGGTTGTGACCTCAAGCTCAAATGCACATAGTTTATGCAGCAGGGCAATGATCCAAAACACACTAGCAAGTCCACCTCTGAATGGCTCGGAAAATACAAACATTAATAAAAATTTTTGGAGTGGCCTAGTCAATGTCCGGACTTAAATCCGATTGAGATTCTGTGGCATGACATTAAACATGCCGCTCATGCTCGAAAACCCTTAAATTTAGCAATTGTGCAACAAAGAGTGGGCCAAAATTTCTCCACAGCGATGTAAAAGACTCATTGCCAGTTATCACAAATTACTAAGACAGCTTTTTTCCTCTTATGATGTCATGCATTTTGAATTTACTCTAGTGTAATACCGAAATTTGTTTGATGATTTCAATCATTTAAAAATCATGATGCTTTTTTCACAGCATTGTAGGCTATTAATGATTTATCATTTAAGCTTACAACATATTCCAGCTAGTAAATTATTATTGTTCAGTGTTCAAGATCAAATGTAGGAAGTTTAGGTATTTGGAACACAGCTAGCTACTGTGTAGCTACAGTAGTAAAATTGTATATAAACTTATTAACTGTAGCTAATTTGTTGTTGTAGTAATGTGCTAGCGTGTTACCCAGACTTTAGCTACTGAATCTATAATTTCCTATCATGAAAACTAACAAGTTTAGCTATTTTTTAACACTATGGCTTTTAAAACCTAAAAATGTTAAGTATAGCTAGCTTGGCACTTAACATCCTAGCTTAATAACTTGTACTGTAGCTACAAAATCTTTATTTTGTGTTGAAAATGAAATATTTATGTAAATATAAGAAACTTACAGTTGCTATTTAGGAGAAAGAAGGTTTTTTAAACCTTCCTTTTAGCAACTTAAGTTCAAAGTCAGTGAAAAATTTGAATAATAGTAATAATTAAAATAAAAAAAATAATCACTTTTACCCAAGTAAAAACCTTGGTGTACTTTTACCAGCTCTGCACAGCAGCACATCCACTAGACGTTATCTACTTATCCTTGGAGTAGCTTTCTTAACACGGCCTTCATTTCTCCTGCTTGTCTGGAAACCAGCCATGCAAAGAAAGAAAGTCATCTTGAAATGTGAGTATGAGAAACAAATTCTGTCTTTTGTCCAGTTCTGAGGTCAGAAACTGATCCCTGCAGCCTCGATCGGTTCGGACTTGTTTACACTGTCTGCTGCACTAAAGGAGCTCTGATCAGAGATCAGCGAAAGAATGACTTTTGTTACTTTTGAACTCCACACAAATTTGGCACAAGTGATCTCCATCTGTAAAAACTATCCTTGGGAAACCCACAGGTCTGTGTTATTGTTACTTATTAGTTTCCATTGAACCGTGCATTACAGCTAAGCTTGTGTCCTTATTCAGCTCACTTTTTCAATCAATTCAATTTCACACATTTTAACAGCAAGGCTGTATTGTTACAAATAGGTGAGGGAAAAGTGAATGGGTGTAAATCCTTTCCGAATCTGCTGTGCATATTCAAGTTTTCCTATCATAACAGGGTCAGCTGGTACACACACACACACACACACACACACACACACTTCTGCAAATCCTTGTGGCCGATGCCAACTGTGGAAACGGCCCTTCACACACATCCCAAGCACACTGGCTCTATTGTGGCTTCGAGAAAGCACACTCCATCCCGAGAAAAAAAAGGGTGCGAGGAAACGCTTAGTCCAACAAACATGTTACTGCAGAGTAGTGTGTGAGTGTGTGAATGTGTGGGGAAAGCATGCTAAATCGCTTGCACTTTTACGGCTGAAGAAAGGATATTACTTTACGCACCGCACTGACATTATGGAACTCGACCACTAACCTGCTCCAACTGTTTGGGATCCAAGTTCTACCCACATGCTAACACATGTCTGGGTTTGTTGTGTTTCTTTACAGCATGAGCGTACACAGCTGGCGGTGATGTAATGATTAGCATTTGGTGGGTAAGCTTGCTACCAGTGCTAATTTAATTACACAGACTGATTACATGGCCCTCTGTATTGAGAAGCACTACATCCTGGTTTCATTTGTTTTCCATCTCTCGTTCTTTTTCTCTTTCTGTAAATGCACGTGTACGTGTGTGTGCAGAGCTCCAATTTTTGCCTTCACAGATTATAGTCTTCGCTGTCTCACATCAATCACACACACAGGTGTGCTAAGATGAACCGCATGACATTCACACACAGGAATTCTACACTCTTTTTTTTTCCTCTTATCTTTTTTCTTTTTTTTAAATTCCCTTCTTTGACAGTTACAACATTTTCCAGACTGTAAGGCATGTTGTCTTTGCCTTCTGTGACTTACATATAATGGCATGATATGCACTGTCCAAGACTTATTATTGTTTTCTTTACTATTCCTATTACGATTAATGTGTACCTACTATTAGCTTGATACTCCAGCGGTGACGGTAGTTTGTTCATTTGTAAGGCATTAATTCCATGGGCATTAGAAATGTTCTGCCTGCTTGTATGAAGAGTCTGTGTGAGTAAACGGAAGCATGATACCGTGGAACTGACGTAGCTTTAGCTAGCTAAACCTGCGACCTCTGGTGGTCGCAGATGGAATGCAAATTTTAAACGGTAAAATGTACCAAGCAATTTCATTTCAGCGACAAACTTCAATGTAATATAAGTTTCTATTAAGAAAATCTTTTTTTTCATGGTTTATGAAATATAGATGCGTTACCACAGAAAGATCTTTGCCAAAAGTTGGTCTTTCAGCTGCTCCTGTCAAGGATTCGCCGCCAGCAGACCATCCAATCTGAACACACACTTGACAAAGGTTTTACACTGGATGCCTGTCCTGACGCAAACCTCCCATTTTATCCGGGCTTTGGACCAGCACTACGTTTGGGCATTGCGTGGGAATTGAACCCGAGCCTTCCGCATGGAAGATGAGAAACCTACCACTGAGACACCAAGGAAGATCTTAAAAATGAAACCAAAAATGAATTGTAAATGACTAATGATTATGATGGAACGGTTTCTCCAATCTTTTTTGTTTAAACTTTGTCATAGCTCAAGTCATCTGCGGGGCGTTGCTGTGAAACTAGCGTGGTCAAATCAGTACTAACAGGACAAACAAGAGTTACCTATGAAGCTAAATTAAAGGTTTCTGCACTAAGTACTGATTTTTATACAACAATGTGGTTAAAATCTCTATTTTAATTGGTCAGAATTAATTTTATATAGCATACTAGAATGCTACAAGGCTAATCACAAGTTTATTGTAATGCACTTAAAAGGAACTTGGGTAGCAGAGTAGTTTGAAACAAGATTTTTAAATTGTCTAATTAGATTAAAGGACAGGTATGTAATTAGGTTCTCAAAACAAAGGTAGACTTAGCTATGTCCTTTTGGGTTTATTTTTTGCTGCTGTATTGTGAGCGATAGAGGGAATTAACTTGTCCTGCAGCTGTTCCACAACATGAAATCCAGCTACAAAACTGTGTCGTTTTTCAGAAAGTAAAATGTTATTAATACTGTCAATTTGTGCAAGAGGAAGACAACATTGTGAGATATAGTAAATATGCAAGAAAACCATCACATTTCTGGTGGCATGGAGATGGTACAGTAGTTTCCATCTCCATCAACCAACTCGCTGTTGATTATTTACTTAAAAGCAGCACAGCATCCTGAAGTTTTTCTTTCCTTATCTAAAGACTTGCAGAAAGACATTCTTTCATGCTCTAACATGAGAAATCCATAAGAAATTTTACAATGTAGTGAACTAGTAGTTCACTATGGTAAACTATAGTACATGCCATAATATGCTATAGTATTACCATGGTAATTCAGACTTTACCATGGTAGGCATCATAATAAACTTTATAGAGCATGTATATAGTATTATTTAGTAAGTATATCGATTTATATAGTAAGTTCTATGGGACGTCAGTGGATAGGGTATTAGTACTATAGTATGTACCACCATGCTTCGATGAATACCACACTAAGCACCGTGGCAGTTCAGCGGGTACCATGGTAATACTATAGATATACCACAATACTTTGGTGAATATCCTGGTACTTATTGGGTACCATAGTGGCAACCTATGTTCAGCGGGTATCAAATATGGCATTTGAGTACATACTGTACAGTACCATATTAGGTATGTTAGTACACTCTACTGGAATAGTATAGTACAGGCAGCACCATATTACTGTATGTCATATTAAGAGTTTCCACATACATTATGGTGTTTAATTAATGTTCCATACATACAATAGTACCATGCTATATAAATATTATCAATATGGTTCATAAACATGTATAGCATATTTCTGACAGTATCCTGGTACATGTTCCATAGTACCATACATGGTAGAACCGTGTAAAATACTATAGTACATGTTACTTTGTACCAAATGATGTACTATGGTAGAATCATGTACCACAGTGTGGTTCATGTGCTATATCAGCAAATATGTTCCATGGTACTGTCAAAAAATACCATGGTACTATATATTATGGTACGGGTCACATCAGACTACCATCTTACCTATACCATGGTAAAATGTCTTATGCAAACAGAGGTTGAGGCAAAATTATAGTTTACAGTAATATACAGTATATGAACCAGGCTATATGTATAAAAAAAATCGTCAGTGCACTTATAAATAGTTTATTAAAGGCTATTGAAGGCTGTTTTTCTACTGTACATATAGGATATGAGTCTCGATAGAAAATGGGGCTACAAAAATAAGAGTGTATACTGAAAAAAAGTGTTTGCTGGAAGAAAGGAATCTTGCTATAGAAGTGAATAATTGTGTCTGTCCATTATAGGGTAGGTCCAAGCTCCAAGCAGCGTTATGAGCATTCAGACTCCATGCTGAAAAGGCAAGGAACATTAATGTTCTTTATAGTCTTAATGAACAATCCATCCTTTCATCCATTTCCTTTGTGTCTTTTTGTCTTCAAGTGAAAAAAGTCCAAGAGACATCCAGTCCAAAAGTCTGAACGCTCCACAACGGTCCGGTTAGCTTAATCCAGGCCAGGTGTGTGGATTGCGGTGATTGTTTGCTCAGGGCTGCCACACACTCTCCAAGTTGATCCAGTCAGGTTCACCGTACATCTGGCAAAGCAAGTAGACACACACACACAGATTTTATCACTGAATTTGTGTTTTAATCTAAAACTAAAACTTACTATAAACTTTAATCTTAAACTTGGTTGTGAAATGGTTTTAGTTTGTCTCAATATTATGTAAATTAAGCATGAATTAATGATGCAGGAACATTGAGGTCGTTTTCACACTTGAGGCCCTCGACCATTGCGGAAAATGTTTTGTTTTTGAAAAATGTACTTCTTTTATTTAAAAGCAAATCTGAACTTTTTAGCCCTGCCTCCAAAAGAAACCCAGAATCTGTCCTGGGTGTCGTCTCAAGTGTAAAAATTCCATTAGCTTTCCTCCTCACGATTGGTATTTGTTAGTATACCAGTGTCATAAATGATAACTGATTAGTTGTCCCTTTAATCAATTAAACCACCTCAGGCATCGATCTTTATGTTACGAGTTATAGATGAAACCCATCAGCATCACTGAACATTCCCTCCACTTAAGCGGCTGATCAGGACGCTGATTGGTTGATTGTTAAACCAATTGAGCCGCCCGGTTGCTCACCTCCTACCTGCAGACTCACTCAGATTATGAACCGAGCGTGTACGTTTTTTTCAGATTTTCCCCTGACCTTTCCTTTATCCTTTTCCTCGTTTTAGCTCTCTCTCTCGAGAGTGGCCTGTGGATGGAGGAATGATGGGAAACGGGAAAGATAAGGAAAGACAGAGTGGTGTATAGTCGAAGTCGTACAGGGAGCGCTGAAGTGGCAGACCAACAATAACTTGATAACAAAAGACTTGATGTTTTGCGTAACTTCAAGAGCCAGATTAGAGGGGGTGAAGAAAATGGCGTGCACGTGGGTGGGTTTGTGTACCTGTGTGTAAGCGGGACTCTGTGTGGTGTTTAGAAACGCACACACACTCCAAATGATCCTCCAGCTGCACCTGCACCTCCCGCAGCTTGGGTTTGCGACGCACATACTCGATCTTAGCCACCTGAAACGGAGAGGAGAGAGACAGAATCTGAGCATCAAAGCACTATAAAGGGTTTATACACACACAAGTATTTAACTTTGTTGTTGGATAGAGATAGGTCCAGGTGAGAAATGCACATGGTGTGCAGCATGATCTACTCCTAAGTGATTTTTCTCTCTATAAATACACACACCCACGTAAACCCACACACACCTACAGTCACACACACCATATACTGAAGCACTCCTGAACTGCTTGCGCTAACCCCCTGAAGGCCTGATTATACAGAACTCCATTCATGCCTCAACACACACACACACACACACACACACACACACACACACACACACACAACTGAAGAACAGCTCTGGAAAACACAGAAAGAGACAGACAGGCCCAGCGGTTCAAGCGAGGTTAACGCTATTGAACGCTCCCGAGGGGAAGTTTTGGCCTGAAACCCAGTAAGTTCAGCAGCCATGAAATCCTCGCGTTCCTCCCTTCCTCTGCCAGACATATAAAGCCTTTTCCACTTGAGTTTAAAAACGTTTGTACAGTAGTACAAGCCGAGGAACAAGCGTCAACACGTTGGCAGCCAAGAGAAGCACTCCTGTCAGGACTGTAAGCAAACTCGAGCTTCGAGTGCTCGTTGAAAGCAGTGTAATCAATTACAATAAATGTAAACAAACTCATTCGTTTGCTATTAAAAAAAAGGCTTAGCTCTAACACTGCAGTCAAGCTCGAACCCTGAGTGGCTGCCGAAAGCAATCCAACTGTCATTACTGTTCCCATCCGACTGTGCAAAGTAGAATGAGCACTGCATGACTGGTTACAGTCATGTAAACTTTACACATTCAGTCTCTAATAAAGGACAACTTTCATCTGTACTACAGCTATAGAAAAGCTAGAACCACAATTAATTTTACTCAAGTTACAGTAATGACAATAGGGCTCCTTTCACGTTAAGAAACTTTAATTAGCTTATTTTTGGTTTAAGATTGGAACTAGCGTCAGTCCTGTATCTACGATCCTTCTGTTTCTTTACAGAACTAGCATTAAGCTATTAATCAAACCATTTCTGCTTACAGCAATCATCTTACTTCTTTTAATTTAAGCAACCTTAATTTGGTTCCAAAACTAGTCCTGGTTCCCATTAAAAGAAACTAAATGTGCTTGGGTGCAATACTGATGCTAATTCTCCTGTCAACAGAGACACGATTTGCCAGATTGTACCGATGCTAGGTGTTTCACTCTCTAACCCTTTATTACTATGTTGCTTGGTCACTTTTTCCAGTTTGCCATCAAACATTAGTACCTGCAATCAAAAATGTTGCGGGACAAATTATTACAAATAATTACCTTATAGACGATTATAAAAACAGCCAAAAAACTGTTCTGACAGAATTAATATTCTTTAAAGCGCTGTGCAACTAAAATTAACATTAACACCAACAGTCTTGTAACAAAGTACCTCCAAACTTACTGAAAAGTTAGTTAGCATTGCTATTGTAAAAAAAAAAAAAAATTGTACAACTCTGGTATCAGTAAGAATTATCATCATTACTGTATAACCAAAGCTAATTCTGTCTCTTTATAGTAACTAGCCTTAATATTTTAACCAAGCTATTAAAGGAATTAGCATGACTAATCAAAATTGGTGTCCTTCTACGGTTCAATGCCATGCAGACTTGGGGTTAGGTCCTACCACGGTTGTTAAATTGGGAATCAATACAATGGTAATCACTTTTGGCTGCCACAGGACTAGAGAGGTTTCAAGATGGATAGAGATAGAGTATATAATGCTAATTCTGGCGATGTTGAAAAGATTGGTATGGTAACCAAACTAACAGTATTTTATTTTTAAAAGAAATAGGAAAAGTTCTGTGTACCGTGTATCTAACTTGTGAGTGTTTAACAGAGAACTAGCAATCCTAAAAAAGTCAACGTAAACTATTGGAGTTAAAAGAAGAATTAGAATCTGCAGTGTTTTCAAGCTAACCCTGTCAGTGTTAAAATGTGAATCAGAAACAGTACTGTAATCAAGCTAACCCTGTCAATGCTAAAAGGAGGACTAGCATCCTTAAAGTACACAAGCTAACTCTGTCAGTGTTAATAAAATAACTAGAAATACTATTCTGTCAAAATAAACTATGGTAGTGTTAAAAGAAGAATTTGCATCAGAAGTGTTTTCCAAGCTAACTCTGGCAACATTGAAAAGGGAATTAACACTGGTACTGTATCCAAGCTAAGTGACAATGCTAAAAGGAAGACTAGCATCAGTAAAGTACACAAGATAAATCTGTTAAAATATATATATTCTGTATACAAATAAGTCTATCAGTGTCAAAGAAATTAAAAGCAATACTAAAAAAGTCAAAGTAAACTGTTAGTGTGTTAAAAGAAGAATTAGCCTCAGCTAACGATGTCTTTGTTGGGGGGTGAATCAGCAGTACTGTAACCAAGCTAACTCCATAAGCACTAAAATGAGAATTAGCATCGGTAGTGCATTCAAGCTAACTCAATGCTACAAGAATGACTAGCTTCAATAGTATCGCTTCTGTGTACAAACTAATCGGTCAGTGTTAATACAACAGCTAAAAGTACTATTCTGTCAAAGTAAACTATGAAAAAAAAGAAGAATTTGCATCAGAAGTGTTTTCCAAGCTAACTCTGGCAATATTGAAAAGGGAATTAGCACTGGTACTGTATCCAAGCTAAGTGACAATGCTAAAAGGAAGACTAGCATCAGTAAAGTACACAAGATAAATCTGTTAAAATATATATATTCTGTATACAAATAAGTCTATCAGTGTCAAAGAAATTAAAAGCAATCCTAAAAAAGTCAAAGTAAACTGTTAGTGTGTTAAAAGAAGAATTAGCCTCAGCTACCTATGTCTTTGTTGGGGTGGTGAATCAGCAGTACTGTAACCAGCATCGGTAGTGCATTCAAGCTAACTCAATGCTACAAGAATGACTAGCTTCAATAGTATCGCTTCTGTGTACAAACTAATCGGTCAGTATTAATACAAGAGCTAACAGTACTATTCTGTCAAAGTAAACTATGAAAAAAAAGAAGAATTTGCATCAGAAGTGTTTCCAAGCTAACTCTGGCAACATTGTGAAGAGAATTAGCAAAAGTCATGTCTTCATGCTAAGCCTGTCCATGCTGAAAAGAGAATTAGCTTTGGTACTGTATCCAGGCTCACCCAGGCAGTGTTAAAAGAACGCAATTAACACCAGTTAATTCTAACTCTCTTAAATAGAGAAACATGACATCCAAGCTAAATCTGTCCAGGTTAAAAAATATCACGAGTTCTTTATTTCAGTCTCTGTCAAAAGAAGAACCTGCATCAGTACTGTATCTAAGCTGATTCTCACAGATTTAAATCTGTACTGTATCCAAGCCCTCTGTCTCTGTCGGGTATCTGGAGCGGAATTACCAGAGAGTTACAGTATAGCACCAGTTACTCAGGGTTTATGTACGGTAGGCAAAGTAAGTTTGTTTTTTCTTCACATAACAAAGGTATAAAACCCATTCTATTCTGCGGAAGTTTGGAATATAACAATATCCACTGTAAAGAATGGAGAAAGAGAAAGTGAGTGTACGTTGTAAGAAGATGATATCTATCTCTCGTTTTTGTCCTCCGCTCGTGTAATAGCGTGTCAGGTTCTTCTTTTATCTGCTAACACAGTTGAGTTGGCCTCACCTTCACCAGAATTCGAGCTCTTGGATAAGGCACGGAGCAGTGGGTGTATGTGCGTTTCTTTATGCGCTGGTAAACTGAGCGCTGCGCAGCTGTTTGTGTATGAATGGCGCTCGCAGAACGAGAGCGAAAGAGAAAAGAGCCGATAAATAATGATGAGGGAAGGGAAGAAGAAAAAAAGAAAAAGAAAAGTACACTGTTATCTGTTTCCTAGAAGTATATAGTGGGTGTGTGCACACAGGAGAGAACCTTTGCACCTCCAGTGTAGTTTGATGTGTGTGTAAGAGTCTGTAAGCATTTCTATGTGCTTTTCCTCACCTTGACATTCCGGTGGTGTTTTTTGGTCGCATGGCAGCGCATGGTACTGGTGTTGCAGCAGCCCGAGCACCGTGTCACTTCCACGCACGGTGGCCATATAAGGAAGTTTGCTGCTGTAGGGTCCACCTGAGAGCGCGGGATCTCGTACACCTCCGTTCGCGTCTTGCATGCGGCTGGGACTGCTTCCTCTAAACACATGCGCATGCATACAGATGAAACGAACTAATTGATATACGTGGCTACACTAATATCCAGAGTAATCTTAGGTGCACAAAGTGGAAACGCTCAGTGAAACATATCCGGTAATGGAAATGAGGAAGAACAAACACAATCACTCCAATAAAAGAAGATTTTCCTGGAGTGTTTTAAATAGTTAAATAATATTATATATAAAATAAATATTATATTATATTATTCTAAAGATTTTAATAGAAAAATAATCTGGGATTTATGAAAAGTGTGAGTATGTGAAGACACAGGCTAATATTGCAGTATTCATGACCGACAGACAACACACATGACGCATGCTGTGCCACAAACACACAGCTGAATCAACACACTCTGCACACCTACGCTAATCTAACAGAGATTTGTTGCTTATCTAAGGAGGTTATTCAGTTCAGACTCTGACAGGCTGCAGCATGATCGCTGACACGTATGGAATCTCTACCTATTAGGTTCAGCATGTGTATGTGTGTGTGTGTGTGCCTTACCAATACTCCTCTTGTGTCTTGGGCGTGTGTATGAGCCCTTGAGGTTGGCGTTGTGGTCGAGATGTTCTTTGCTGTAGCGCCATTTAGTCTCCCGAACCACCTCGTTCTCTGCACCAATCAGAATAACAGAACGCAATCAGTGTCCCGGTACATCAACGAATCATGACCAAGTTTCCCATAAGCACTGCGCCGAAACGGAAACGTACGATTCAGTCCCTTAGTATATTCTGTTTATTCACTAATTAGAGCAGCTTTATGGCTGTTATCAGCGCACCACTTGTCATTACAGCCACGCCCACATCATGCCGACTCTGGCTTGAGGCCATGATCGTCTGATGCTTAAATCAGATACGAGTTTATGTTTCTGTAACCTGAGGACATGTGATTAGTGTGCTTTGACGAGATTCTAGCTTTTTATTGTCGACTAAAAACCACATGAATAAGCTTGCAGTCATAAAAGATCATATTACGCATGTCTAGACTTGACAACAATTAGATATGTATCAGACACATGAAAAACAGGCCTGGGCGACAGCTGGCACGCCGTTACATACAGCAGACCTACAGAACATAGTACTGTGAAGGTTTTAGAAGTTAAAGCTATGGAAAAATGTATACTTAATATTCTGTTATCACTACATGGACATAGACAGGTATGCTAACTTTAAGCTAACCGTATAGCGCTTTTGAAAGCGGCACCTGACCTCGAAACTCTTGTTATTGCACAACAGAGACTTCGGTATTTAGAAGGGCGCAAAAGTCACAGCCGTAAAAGTTATAAACCTATAAACTCTTTATGGTCTAATTCCCCTTTAATTTGCTTATGAGGATTTGATTTTAAACCGCTGAGCTCTACTTTGTCTTTTATCACAAGTCACAATGTTTTTCTCTTTCATGTGGTTTCAAAACCATAAAGGTTTTTTTTTTTAATAATAATGTAAACATTGGTGCTCAATAATATAAAGGTTGCTCTGCCGTGTATACAACTGTTACATTAAGTATTGTGTGTTATTATTATATAACATTAACGGATTTGAAGAGCTTCTAACCAATCCGGGTGGACAAACTAAAGGATTATTACTAATATTATTCAATAATCATCACATCACACACACATATTTTTTTATGAAATGTCTTTCGGTTACTGAATGAAGGCTGGGAAACCTGATTAAGTCATTAAGAGATGATTGAGAGCATTGTGCCTTAAGTTAACAGTTTCAACAATAATATTAATTACATTTAAAGAATGAAGTCAGTTTGTGTCATTCATAGATTTTGGGGATTGTTTAGAGCATTTGTTCAGCCTCACCGAAGAGATTATGAATGTTTGAGGAGCTCAGGAACTAATAAAAGGTGTCAGTTCCTACAGTCACTAAGTCAGCCAGACTAAAATACGTCGGGCGTCTATTTCTAGAGACGAGCAGATGCCGTCGATGGAGCTCAATGGAATTCCAGTGCCACCACGGTGCCGACTTTTGACTGACTGCCTCCAAATGGAGTTTAACATCGCTCTCTTTGTGGAGATTCTTCACTGGAAACTTTATCTGCCTTACTTCATGCGTGTAAACTGAGCCCAGAAGAGCAAGTCTGGTAAATATGCACGCACGATCACACATCTAACCAGAGGGGTCGTGGACGGTGGCGGTGGGGGGGGGGGGGGGGGGGGGGTTGTTGGATGGCCCTATTGACGCGCCTCAGGGAACCGCCTCAGCATGGCAGGGGTAGGGAGCTTTGATTCAGTGCTCAGAGCTGTTCCCCTGCACATTAGCTGAGTCTTTCACACACTCGTTAGCAGACTCCAGAAACACACTCCTCCCTGAGGCGATCTCGCAGACACACACGCCTGCTAGGAATCCGACATGAATAATACATTACAGTGCTGGCATTCAGCCCTGCTAAGCTTATAAAGGCTGCATGACAACACCATAATGGAGAGAGTCTCTTGACCTCCCTCGAGCTGCAGCGCCGCTACACATGCAGTCGTTTGCATTTCAATTACACGTTCACTGACGGAATCTGAGCAGAGACGCCGGTCTTGATGGAGCTCCTTTGCACTTTTTTTTTATTATCCGATCCTCTTGAAGATCTAAACTGCTTCTAGTTAACTGTAACCGAAGGTTCAGAAGCATTTACTGGGAAGTGGAAGGTTTGGATCGGAATTTTTTTTTTTTTATCATCAATGCAAGAAAAGGCTTGCTGATGTTTCCTAACATCAATGTAGCTGTAAGGAAAGTTAACTGTACATCACTGCTAAAGTATCTACAGTCATTGATAATGGAAAGTTCTTGTTTCTAACTCTTTAAAGTCTCCCAAACAACAATAAACTGTACTACCTTCCTTTGCTTAGACAATGTGCTGTCCTGCTGGGAGTGTTAGTTAATCACTACTGGGGGTTAAGACTCTGCACCATCATTATCCCTCTCCAGTGAAACCATTTCTCTTTTAAGAGAATCACTTGTTCGTTACACCAAATCAGAACAACTGTCCTGTTAATACAAATGAGCAGCCGCCAGTCATATCACAAGCTATAATAGTGCTAGCACTTTTGATTCCTTGTTTTACCATCAACACAAACCTGATACGACTTTCTAAACTCTTTGGAAAGTTCAGGAATTCTTGCCTCGTCAAGCGCCGCCGAAGATCAGACTGCATTTGTGACTTTAAATCACTTCTTTGTTTTGCCCTGTCGTCACGCTTTCTTTCTCCGACACTGACTAATCTAAGACGAAAACAGAGGACCGGCCAAAGCAGTGACATCCGTCAAACAAGTTCACACGCAGGCAAGACTCGCGGCGCCTTGAGAGACAAGACAGAAGTGCCCGTTTCTGGGCAACGGTCCTTGAGGCGCTTGGCATCAACACAACTGGACAGTTTTGTGAACTTTTGAACATGGAGCTCGTCCTTCTTGAAGACTTACTTTCAGCATACTGGAACACTGACCTAACCAATTCAAATGCCCTTTTACATCATGGGACAAACCATGATGGCTAGTAGACTGGATAGCTTGTTCATTAGTCAGCTAATGTATTATTGACTTCTGCATCAGGAATCATACAGGTCTAAATGTTATTCGAGTTATGTTATACAGTAGATGAAAGAAATAGATGAACAGAAATGTAACTTGTTTTTCCAGACTTGACTATGAAAGTGACTGTCAAGGAAGCAGACACACAACACATGCCCATGTACGAATGCAGAAAGGATTTACCTAAAGAATGGACAAAAATACACTGACGAATGATGTGGATTGGAGCTAACAAGAACATACATAAAACAATGGATGCATACAGTAGCATGAATGTGTAATGCAGGTGACAAAGATCATTCAACAAAACTGGCGAACTAAAAGCAAACAAAAGCAAAGATCTGTGTACATGGTATGGAGCAAGATCTCGCCAGCAACAATTTGACTGGACTCAAAGCTGCGAACCAGGTAACCACAATGGCATGCAGCCACGGATTCCCATACAGCTCAAGAGTGAGTTCATATTCTAGATCTCTGAGACACTGAATATCTATTGATTTCGAACCAAGTTTTACAGATTGTGAGAAACGTACCTGCAGAGTGCAACTCCAGAAGCCGCTGGAGGTCACTCATGGTGCGGATCTCGCTGTTGGACAGTCTCTCGATTAGCTCTCGGGGAATTGACGCCTCCTTGAAAAGCAATTTGGTTAAATTAGTATGGATACTCACTGACTTAGGTCTTTATACATAAGTAAGTGAGATGTTATAATGTTTAAGCCAACATGAACCCGAATGACACGGTTATCTCACATTTGCGTAAATGTCCTCAATTGCAGTACTTGAGTATCGTTTCTTGTAGCATGTGCACTTGCCTGGATTATTTATACTTTTAAAAAACTTTATTTATACTTATAAAAACTTTCACTCCATTACCTTTAAAGGAGGCTTTTAGACACCATCACATTTCTGTCCTTTGCTAAGGTAATGAACAGCCCAATTTAAGCTTGGGTGAACGAGGCAAGTGGAAAAACCCCAAAGCACTGACTGTTACTTTTTCTACTTAACCAAAACATAGGTAATTGTTTGGGTGTTACTGGACAGAATAAAACGACTCATCAAGGCCTCCCGACTGTATGCTCCATGGAAACTCACCTGACATTAGTCATGTCTTGTAATGAAAGAGGTACACAAACCTCGACCTTTATGAAAGGTGGATATGTATATACAGTAGCATTATGAGCCTACTAAAACCAACACAGTCTGATTTTGGTACTAAATAAATACTCTTACCATACTACACTCTGTTCTGCACAGATATTGGAAGGTTACTAGTAATGCATGACTACTGATGGTCTACAAATCTGTTTGCATGTAGTATGTTATAAATACTGGATATTAGCCAACTAATGTATGGTCTCCAAACACATTAAGTCATTAGGACTAAATAACTGTAGTGTACAGTACATACTTATGGTAATTTAATAATACTTAATAGATACTATTAGATTGCTAAACTATGGTATGGATACTACATGTATTGTATAGATAAAGAACATATATAATTATTAGTAGTACTACTGTATATTATTAATGGAATGAAATTAATTTAACTATTAAACACACCTGGAGTAGATCGTAAATGCTAGGCAAGTACTACTGAACCACAAAATTATGGTCTAACACAGTATTAGCAGTAGAAAAGTACTGGTCCACACTTACACACTTACACTAGGGCAGTAGTACTTAATAAGGGCTCTAAGACTCTAAGGCTTCTAAAATACAGCATATATGCATATAGTAGATTATTAGATTAATTAAATTCAGCCTTTATTCGTCACATATACATTACTGCTTTATCCTGGTCATATCCCAGCTTCTTGTTAGTAGGAAGTGATCAGAGTGCAGGGCCAGACATTGTACAGCGCCCTGGAGCAGACAGGGTTAAGGGCCATGCTCAAGGGCCCAACAGCAGCAGTAACACAGAGCCTTGACTTTAAATTGGGTGAAACATCACCGGTCCTCTCATGTATTACAGGATTATTTAGTACTAGATAAGCATTCAGAAACTATAGTCTGCGTGCATATGATGACTTACTGGTGCTAGATAAGACTTATTAATCATTAGCCTACTAAACTACACTCTAGAGAGCTCAAATCTGAGAGGTAGTACAGTCTTTTAGAGTAACTTAAAAATGTAAAATTCATGTTGTACATTTATGTTGCTGCATGTATGTAGCACCCTGGTCCTGGAGGAACGTTGTTTCGTTTCACTGTGTACTAACTGTATATGGTTGGAATGACAATAAAAGCCTACTTGACTTGAGTAACTGGTGATCTGTATGGAATCTCACCTGACATTGGTACTAAATAAATACTGTTAGCAGACTACACTATGGCCTGCTAGGTTACTAGTGTTGGTAACTGCTGAGCTGCAAAACTTTTCTAACTGTTCTGCGTTTGTAAAAGACTTCTACACACTCAGAGAAGAAACAGTTCTTTAAATAGTTACTTTATAGTAATGTAATGCATTGATTCCCCTGCACGGTCGCAGGAAATCTTAAGCTCATCACCTGGTCTACCTGCTATCTGGATGATTGCTCCTGTAAAGTTCTGCACGTCTAGTGTGCACCTGGTCAGATTACAGTTAAACGTGTGGCGCAGCTCCGCGCAGGTGGAGTGCGCGGCGCGGGAAGCGCGTGCTCACCCGGGTTGCGGCGGCGGCGGCGTGCGGCACGGAGAAGCAGCAGCAGCAGCAGCACGCGAGGAGGCAGCAGAGCGCGGCTCTCATCTCCGCTCTCGCGCGCTTTCACTGCTTCCCATGGATGATCGGACCGCACACACGGTCACTGGCGCAGGGTCGAGATCCCCGAAACGCGATCGAGTCGATCATCGCGTTCCAGAAATCATCTCCATTATCTTCGCTGCATAGTGCACGCGCCGTCAACGTGCTCTAAACGTCAACAACAACAGTAAACAAAACAAAAAAAAAAAGAGAGAGAGAGAAAAAGATAAACAAAGCAATCCTTTCGGTGATGAAGAGCGCACTCGGTCCTCGGTTTAAATCCAAAATTGTACGTGCGCGTGCTGTTTTCTTTCTTTCTTTCTTTTTTCTTTTCCCTCGGAAAGGAGATCCCCGCTGAAGCGCGCGCGCTCACCGAGAGAGAGCTCCGTCTGGTCGTGAATGAACTCTGAACGCGTCGTGGCTCCGAATAAAACAAATGTGACGGAGGCGCGCGCACTTCACGCGCGCGCGCGTCCCCGCCGCCCTCGCACAGTCCACCTGTAAAGTTCACGAGCTTGAAACCAGCCCATAATTAAGACTTCAAACGCCACCAAAGGAAAGAGAAGATAAAAAAAAAGTGAATTTAAACACACACACACACACACACACACGCACACACACACACACAGTATATGAATAGACAAAACCTTTCTTTCATATATATATATATATATATATATATATATACACTTATTTTTAGCTTTAACCTTTTAGCTATTTCTACAAACTCTTTTCCTGTCAATGTCAGGTACTTATGCTTGCTGGTATACACTGTATGAAGAAAAGTATTTGGCCAAACCTGTTAATTATCAATCAGGCCCCTTGTCCCCAGTGAAGAGCAATCTATGCTATGCATTAATGCCTAAATCTTAATGCAGAATACCAAGATATCTTTGACAATTCTACGCTTTGTGACAACAGTTTTGGCCTTTGTGCACTGTGCCCCAGTGCACAAAGCAAGGACTATAAAGACATGTTTTGAAGAGTTGGTGTGGAAGAACTTGACAGAGCCCTGACCTCAAAACCCATCAAGCACCTTTGGGATGAACTGGAACGGAGATTGCGAGCAAGGCCTTCTCGTCCAACGCCTACCTCATAAACGACTTTACATAAAGTCCCCACACTACCCTATGGTACCATCTGCCTTAATGTTCACTATGTTGGTTATACTGAGATGCTCTTCTGCTGGTTGTAAACAGTGATTATGCGAGTTTTCACAGCCTTCATGCTAGCTTGAACCAAAATGTCTCAGACAGAACTTTGTTGCTGAGCTGGTACCATTTTACAGCTATGTCTTTTCTACTTTTAGCAGATAGTTGTCTTTCATTATCTGGGAAGGTGTGTGTAATGCACTTAATTGGTGTTTTTGAGCAAGTAAAGCTTTGTGATCATTTTACAGTCCAATTATGTTCTTTTAAATCATTTAAATTATGATTTTTTTTTAAATGTTTAAATGCATACCAAACACAAAAGATGTCTTCTTGGTGCCACAAGGACATTGTTGAGAACTTATACAGTACTGGGCTAACTGCATTTTGAACATATTTCCTACACACTCACCTGCCACTTTAACAGGAACATGTGGTAGCAGCACAATGCATAAACAAGTCAGTTACCGGTCATGTTCATATCAAGTATCATAAGAGAGAACAGTGCGACTGAAGCAGTGTTAGAGACTGAGAGGCTGGTTTGACTATTTCAGAAACTTTCGGTATTGTAACACATAACAATCTCTAACGATTATGCAGAAGTGTGCAGAGAACTGAAAGCAACCACTTAGTAGCAGTGGATGAGAGGCCGGAGAAAAATGGCCAAACTGATTCACGTTGACAGGAGAGAATGTGGGAACTCAGATGTCCAGCCTTTACAGCTGTGGTGTGCAGAAAATCACCTCACCATACCTTGCCATGGAATGGCTACAACAGCAGAACACTGCATCAGGTTACACTTCAGGAGTCTGAGAAGACGTACAGTACACATATGAAGTACCAGGATAAAACTGTATTTTGAAGAGACTTGTATGACTTGGAAGTTTTCCAATCACAGCTTCCCATTACTGTCACTACCAACTAACACTTTGTCTCTAGGGAGAGTTAATAGCTAAGATATGAGACAGTGGTTACATCATAAATAGCCCCAGTAGACTAATGACTAACTAGGGATTGAAGAGGGAGTAGGGTGTTTCTTTCACCATCCATCCATTTGTCTATCCATTCAGCCTCCCTTCCTCCCTCCCTCCCTTTCTCCATTTTGGATGAGTGAACCTTTAATCAGTCCGCTTCGGTCCACACAGGAAGCTTCACAGACACTTGAGAGAGAGAGAGAGAGAGAGAGAGAGGTGATGTGAGAAAAAGTTAGCTTAGACAATAGTGGAGGAAAAAAGGAGAGAGACCACAAAGAGGCGGTGAAGGCAATGTCCCGTAACGCAAACAACAGTAGATAAGGCTGGTCAGGTGCATGCACACACGCACGCACGCACGCACGCACGCACACACACACACGCACGCACACATTTAATCCAGGCTGTGGGTATGATGATTTTTTCTGAAGTTTTTAAGATGCCACCATGTTCCTTAACTCAAGTGTACACTGCTTGACTTACACTGCACAACACTCTCCCTTGTTATACGCTGTTTTGTCTACACAGTGATCTTACCACATCTAACGCAAAATGACATTATATTTCACCTGCAGGAATCCCCAGAACATCTAAACCTGACACTCACAGAAGAAGAAAAAAATACCACCCAAGAATCAACTGCTTCTGTTCATTTTACAGAGCGAAAATCAAAGTGAGAGGAATGAACTTAATGTAAATGAAGTCTATAACCACTAAACCACAAACATCAAAGCTTTCACGGCTTCAACAACTTCGACAACATCTGATCTGTCAAAAGAATCATAAAAAATACAAGAATTGTCCCTGTTTTTCTATTAAAGCTTAGGCACTGGGTGGTTTGGAGAAGGTACTAGAGGTCTACGGACATAATGGTGCCAAAAAAAAGTCCTCCTTTCACCCAAATCTAGCGACAAAACAGCTCTGTCTAACATCATCCATTGCAATTTAGAAATGTCAATCAGTAACAACACATGTTAGGAGGAACCCAGAGCCCATGGAGGAAACTCATCAAGCATGGAGGGAACTTGCTAAGTCATACTGAATGGCAAACACAGACTGAATGGTGAGATTTGCCCCTATGCTGGGGAAATGAGGTGTTCTGCCCAGCAAAATCCCCTTTCAAGCAGAAAACATAGGAAAATATTCATTCAACATTCATTTACATTTATACAGTGGATCCTTCAATTCATTATAAGCATAAAGTTATATAAGGAATTGCTTCTTAGTCATATATAGTAGTAGTTTTAATCTGTGCAGAATATTTTTTTTATTATTTAATTAAAAAAATGTTTAATGAGATTTCAAATGATTTAAGTCACGACTATATTATTTTATCGAAAAAAAGGAACTCCCAGGGTGTAGATAGCTTCAAAAGGTGACTTAGCAGTTTCCCTAACTGAATTATTCCACTGTTGCAATACGACATGTAATGCACGACTATTTGTGAACTTCTGTCTAGGTAAGATGATATACTACAAACAGGATAGTTACACTTTGAAACTTTCATATCGCGTGAGACATGACAGGCATCTCAATGGGAGGCCGGGAGGCCGCTAAATCAAAGGAATGAGCGCTGATGAATTTGTTTATGAACTTAATCATGCATGACTGGAAGCAGTGTGTAACACAGGGGAGACAGAGCAAGCAAATCGCCTTCATTATGGCTGTGGCAAAAATAGCCGGAGACCAAAGGATCATGGGAGTTGGACTCCCCTGAGATTCGACACTGCCAAAAAGAATGAAGCACAGAACATAACCGCAATAAGCACAACTGTGGGAAAGGACACAATATGCACATACACACATACACACATGGCTAACACTAGCCAAACATGCCAAGGTCCTCTGGGGTTTGTGCCAAAACTCCATTTTTCCCCCTCTCCTTCCCATAATGCCGAGCATGAGAGTATCACACAGCACTCATTTACTCACTCACTCATTCATTATTTTACGATGTGCACTCATTTTCTCAGTTACTCCTTTCATCTTTTACTCTTGTACATATATTTATCTGCATTTCTACATATACTGAGTGAGTATACTGGACGATCTGGGAGTTTCACACGTTTTTATCTCATACAAGATGGTGTGAAAAACAACAACAACAATCATCAACGAGGAGTGAAAATGTCTTCAAAAAAATCTAAAGCTTTATCTAATCTAATGGCTGGAGTGGTTCAAGATTTCAGACAGGCAATATTAGAAAAAAAAACAACAACAACAAATAACCACTTTGTATAACTGTGGTAAGCTGAAAAGCATCTCAGGATACACAACAGCAGCAATCATAGGCTGGGATGGGTTACAACAGCAGACGACCGTATCAGGTTCATATCAGCTAAGAACAGGAATCTGGACAATTGCATGAATGAGCAGGTGTACAAGTGTTTCGTTTAAACTGGCCACAAGTATATTCTCACTAACATGTGTAGCC
Organism: Clarias magur; assembly: GCA_013621035.1. Taxonomy (NCBI): domain Eukaryota; kingdom Metazoa; phylum Chordata; class Actinopteri; order Siluriformes; family Clariidae; genus Clarias; species Clarias magur. The sequence goes on from QNUK01000217.1 coordinate 619,205, forward strand.
ACTCATTCAGTTTTCCAGAGACATATATTTATTCACACAATCACTAACTCTTTTGCTCTCACTTACTACACACATCCACCCACCCACCCACACACATCCACAGAACAACAGTAGCAGCCAAATATGGCCATGTTTAATGGAGCGTACAGCTTCGCGGCGGTTTATTTGGGTCTTGGCCAAATAACTCGTCCATTACCAGTCGTTTCGGCGTTCTGTGTTAACTCAGGAAAAGATTTAGGATATGGCTCACAGGATAGAGTCATAAAACACCGCTCGCTTTCCAGGTTTCAGTCTATGTATAGCTATTGTGCTGTGAGCATGGTGCAAGACAGTACTAAAAAACTCTATTTGTTTTCGTCTGAGACAGTGTGTGATGTGTTATGGGAAAAAAAGCAGTGAGAATCTGAGGTGATTTTTTTTTTTTTTACTACTTAATCCAAATCACAAGCTTTGGAGCGCCATCCAAGTGGTCCTTGTTCTCTGGGGCAAGTTTGTGTTGTCTGGGAAAAAAATTATGTTCAACACCTGTCACAAAGCTTCGATCTCTAAAGCACACACAGAAAGTTGGTTATATAATAGTCTGCTTTTATCATACTATTCTGTCTGTCCCTAACCTTAAGAAATACAACCAAGAATATATATATATATATATATATATAGGCAAGTAGCAATCTGTGCAGTCCAAGTGCCTTTTCCAAACTGCAGCCCTGATGGCTAGTTCTTGCCAAGTGTCATAGAATACTTCTGAGAACATACTGTAGATGAGCATCCTGTTCAAGTTTCCTGACTCGGTGTTAACCCTGCAAAATGTCTGTTGAAAACTGATACATAAAAAGAACCGGAGAAACACTCTGTGATATTACCCACTGGTTTTCTGAAGAGCGGTTTTAAATCTCCACTGTGGAAGCCCTGTTCATCGCCTTCTTGACTAAGTAACATTAGCTGCTTTAGCATATACAGCACGTGCTAAATTGTTGATTTGTATGTTAACGTTACTTTGCAATTGATTGAAATCTGTCATTTTCACCCTACACATTGTCAACTCATTAACTACATTTTTTTTTTTTTTTTGTGGTAAGTTAAACTTCAAAGATTCCTGTTTGCTGGTTAGCTAAAGTAATGCATAGCACACATCTAGTGATTTGACACCTGCAGTCCAGCTGTCGGTCAACTCGGCCACACCCCAAAACGATGCATGATTTCATGGCTTAATGTAGTTTTAATTTTAACTGATGGGTTAAATAAATGTTGACACCAACCCCCCACCCCCATCCATGTACAGTACAGAGCAAAAGTTTGGACACCCCTTCTCATTCAGCGAGTTTTCTTTCTTGTGTTCTTTAGCCCAAACGCGTCTCTTCTGCTTGTTGCTGTCCTTAGCAGGGGTTTCCTAGCAGATCTTCTAGCATGAAGGCCTGATTCACACAGTCTCCTCTTAACAGTTGTTCTAGAGACGTGTCTGCTGCTAGAACTCTGTGTGCCATTGACCTGCTCTCTGATCTGAGCTGCTGTTAACCTGCGATTTCTGAGGCGGGTGACTCGGATGAACTTCTCCTCCGCAGCAGAGGCGACTCTCGGTCTTCCTTTCCTGGGGCGGTCCGCATGTCAGCCAGTTTCTATGTAGCGCTTGATGGTTTTTGTGCCTGCGCTTGGGGACACTTTCAAAGTTTTCCCAATTTTTCGGACTGACTGACCTACATTTCTTAAAGTAATGATGGCCGCCCGTTTTTTTCTTCATTTAGCTCCTTTTTTTCTTGCCATAATACAAATTCAACCTCTTTGAATGAGAAGGTGTGTCCAAACTTTTGGTCTGCACTGTATATTGTCATGAATAGAAAATCCAACTATGCAGCCCCAAACCGGTTTTTGTACAAAACTGTAAATCTTTGTTTCTGTTGTAAAGTTGGACATTTTAACATAGGGGTGTACTGCATGGGGATTGACTGACTTTTGGAGCCAACTCCTAGTGATCATTTGAGGAACTTCATGTTCTGGCACTTCTGCGTTGAACTCATTTTTCAGAACTGGAGATTGCCCCTTGGCTAACTCGCTGCTTATGTTGTTAAAAATAAAAGATTACTTAACTGAATATAAGTTTTAAAAGGTTACAAAAGCGCACCAATATTCCTGCTGTTTGTTAACACTTAGCTAGCATATTTATTCTAAAATCCACACCTTACTGCAGAGAGATATGCCTTAAGCAGTGTGTACGTCAAGCACTGATGGGAAAATCACTGTGTTTAACTTCTTCAATAAGAACTACAAATGAGTTTTTGGGAATGAGCCAGTATTTCTGGCAAAAAAGCACAGTGCTACTGCTTCAGAAGCCAAAACCTCCACACATACACAAATACTTGCACACAGATTCCCTTTGTGGCCTCATGGGGATGGATTCTAGCAGTCTGTCTCATCTCAATGGAAATTCCCAAATTTTGATTATTTGGATGCAGCCTGGGGCTTTGTTTAGACAGAGACCTTTCTCATCACTACGGAGTAAAGTACATTTCATTTCATATGTATGTGTGCGATTTTGTGTGGGTGTGTGTGTGTGTGAGAGAGATGGTGGTCGTCTGAAAGCCTGCGGGCTCTGAATTACTTATGAGACCCTGTGATGTGTGTATACATGTGCGTGAGAGACATTTGAAGCTGAGACCACACGCAAACAGAGAGACATAGAGAAAGACAAGTGTGTTGGGGAGGAGGATAAGAGTTGGTTAGAGTGTCTGTGTGTGCGCGCACTGAGGTCATGGGGCCATCCCAGATCTTCTTCAAAGCACCAGATAAGCTTTTTTTTTTTATTAATCTTTTCCACCCTAGACAATAATTACAGCCACAAAAGTGGATATTAGAGCTTTAAAACCTCTTGCTTGGCCACAGACCAAAAGCTATTATGCTTTATAGCTGGAGAATTTGGACACTGGCCATCCGAATCCTTATCCTGGATTATATTCCAGCATGGTTAAATATGGCATGGTTTATTCATAGGTCTGGTGTATGTGTGTGTATGGGAGAGATCAGGATATATCCTATTACAGATGATACAGCTGTAGTGTCAGAGAGGATCCATGCTCTGTTGACTTCAGGGTCAGCTTTCCCATCTTTAATGAGATGTAACTCACAGACCCACACATGCTTTGCATTTTTATGCGTAGAGCCATTAAATCTCACACTCATTTCGGGTGGACAGTCGTTGACCCATCTCATGATCTTATGCTTTAAAGTGTATTGGGATTTCAGTTTATCCAAAATATGTTCCCCTTTACCTTAAATGCTGCGCAATACTGTGGTTCTCAAGCATGTATTAGCCCATACATGCTTACTCTGTCCACAGTTGTGTTTGACAGATTGGAACTATTTTAAGACTAAAATATTTTAAGCTTATTGCTACTAATTTAGTATCACATACTGCATCTCATGGTTAAATCTTCACATACTTGCCTCTAACCGTGTTAAGTTGTTGAGTATCACAAATAGACTTGTTTATGTTGTTTCTGATACTTTATCCTCCAGCAATTTTAAATATGAGTCTCACATTTACAATGAAGGCGGTGTGGCCTGGGTACCTGAGTCCCAATAGCTTCTGTGCCTATCAGTTCCAGTGTAGAAGGTGTGGCCTCCAAATCACAGTTACTAGGAAGGTGGTGTGGCCTGTCAGACCCATTGAAAAAAGCATGGACACTATGCATTTCAGTTACAGTGAAAAAACAAAAACAAAAAAAAAAACATGGCCTCTGTGCCTACCAGTTCCTATAAAGGAGGTGTGGCCTCTTTGGATGTCATTTAAAGTAATGGAGGCGTTGCCTCTATGTTTGTCAATTTCAGTAAAGGAGGCATGGCCCCTGTGCCTGTTAGTCCCTCTGAAGGAGGAGTGGTGTCTGGGCCTGTCAATGACAGAGAAAGAGCATTGGCATCCATGTCTGTCATTCAAGTGGTTCTCAACCCTGACCAAACCCTGGTGCCCGAAACCTAACCCTCCCCTGGTTCTCAACCCTAACCCTAACCCTCCCTGAACATTTTATTGTTTTCTCAGCTCACAACACACCTTATTTAACTAATCAATCTAATTAACAGCCTTCCTTTAATTGAGCTGGGTGTGATTGAGCAGGGAAAACATTTGCAAGCCATGTGGTCATCCAAGACCAGGTATTAGTCGCAGTGAAGGATGATTGGCCGGGGGGTGGGGTGTCCTCTGTGCCCTTTTGGTCCCAGTGAAAGCGGAGTGGCTTTTGTGCCTGTTAGTTACAAAGGAGGGCGCGTGCGCTCTGTGCCATTCAGTCCCAGTGAAAGAGGAGAGGCCTCTGTGCCCATAGGTCCCAGTGAAGGAGTGGTCTATGTGACTGTCAGTTATAAAGAAAGGCACATGCCCTCTGTGCCCATCAGTCCCAGTGAAGAAGGAGTGGCCTCTGTGCTCATCAGTATCAATTAAATCTTTCTGGACATGAGATTTTTTAACATACCATTTGTTTGAGCACTAGAACACTCACTCACTCATCATCTATACCGCTTAATCCTGTATTCAGGGTCACGGGGGCCTGGAGCCTATCCCAGGAGACTTAGGGCACATGGCAGGGTACACCCTGGACAGGCTGCCAATCCATCGCAGGGCACACAGACATACACACACTCACACACTCATTCACACACTAAGGGCAATTTGGGAACGCCAATTAGCCTAACCTACATGTCGTTGGACTGTGGGAGGAAACCGGAGGACCCGGAGGAAACCCACCAAGCACGGGAAGAACATGCAAACTCCATGCACACAGAGACGGGAATCGAGCCTGTCCGGGGATCGAACCCGGACCCTGGCGGTGCAAGGCGACAGTGCTAACCACTACACCACCGTGCCGCCAGCACTAGAGCAATATAGCCATAATAATAAGTACTGTAGGAACATGTGGTATGTGAAAAAAGTTTGGTCCGTGGAAAATGTGTGTTTGCATGTACACTTTGCTCTCACTTAAGTGTGTTTGTCACACAGGACACAGACGGTGGAGTGCGGTGATATGGAGAACAGTGTATTCCATGGTATCACCTTACCAAGCATAAACTCCAGGAAGAGAAGGAGGGTGGGAATGGACGAGGGAGAGACAAGAGAGAAAATGAGAGATGGGCATGCCCTTTCAACCTCTTTCACAGTCAAAGCAAGGGCACTCATTTATCATTTAGCAGTGAATGATCTCAGGAAGAATTTGTAGCAGTTACGACTCCTGTTATAACTTATAACCAGCAGTACTAAAATGTATTTAACTTGTTTTCCTATCGGTCTCAAACTTTGTTAGCCTAAGCAATTAGAACAACTTTCTCTCTCACACACACACACATACACACATGCTTGGAAAAGCCATTCAGTTTGACTTGTCATTGTACACAATGCTCTGTCAGCCTTTTGTTAGCCTCTAGGTTATTTGCTAATGTCTGTGCAAACAGTCAGTCAGTTCGTCAGCTTACTGCTATGCTAACAAAGTTCAGGGTGTAGCTGTGTTTACATGTGACGTCACGACAAGCTTTCTGGCATGGTGCAGTGTTTCAGGATTCCAATAAATCAAGGAAATATTATATTTGCAACTAACTTATATATAATTTTATTTGAAAATTTCAGTTTAATGAATATCAAGTCTTTTGTCTGGGTAAACAGCCTGTTAGTTAGCAGTAAGCAAAACACTTAAAAATATATAAATAATAATAATAATAAAACATATCAAATTACTTCCAATATTCATTTACATACAGTATCTTAGGGAAAAAGATCTCTTTTATTAACTTTTTTAATTGCTAAAATATGTACAAAGCACACACACACACACACACAAACACCTTACATATGTGTCAGCTAGCATCTGTGTAAAACAGCTGCTGGCTAACAACTAGGAGTAAACTAGCAACTAGCATCTTGTTGCAACTAGCATTTTTTTTTAGAACATGTTCTCTTTCTCAGGTTTTTTTTTTAAATTGGATTCTGAGGGGTTTTTTTCCCCTCTAAAAATTATAAAGATTTTTTTTTCTAAAGGTCATTTCCTAACATCTCTGACAAAAAAATCTAGCCACACTGCTAACTATATACATACAAATTTAGGTACATTTCTTATCAAAATATGCTGCACTTGCGGACGATGCACCTAAACATGAAGTACAGCACACATGCCAGATGAGGATGAAGGACAAAACAGCAATAATTTTATAAATAGGATATATGACACATTCCAAATATAGCATAGACGCAGCATCAACAGGTGTTACACACACACATACACACTTATCTCATCAATCTCACAAGGGAAAACAAACAGATAAAGAATGTTGGTGCTTTCCTGTTTTTCCACCCCGCCCCCCCCCCCTTGTGCCCCCCTTGTGCCCCCCCTTGCGCCTTATCTGTTCTTTAAAGGTTAAGACAAAAGCCCTTTCCAGTCTTAAGTCTCTGTTGTTCCATCACAGAGTCATAACCTCAAGATAAGGCGTTAGGAAGAGCTGCTGTAGTAGCCAATGATATTTGAAGCTTTAAGGGTGAGATTGTGAGAGGCAGAGAAAGATGGGAAGAGAGAAAGAGGGATTAGTGTTTTTTTTTTCCATGGTATTATCCTGTGTACGACAGAGCAGATGTGTGAAGAATGGCTGACGTTGCTAAGTCTGAGGGAAATGTGACTGTGTGTGTGTGTGTGTGTGTGTGTGTGTGGAACTACACCCAGGTGCCAGATGTGACAGGAAGTGGAAACCTTTGCTTAAACTATATTTAGATTCAACAGACTCGACTAAGCAGTGTCATAGGGCATCATAATGGCATTCCTCTGTGTATGTGTACTAGATGCTAGTATATTATGAGTCTGAATAACTGGTCCAAGCTAACCAGGATTTCCTATTTCTTTTCTCTGTGTCGCTTTGTAAAATACAATGTATCAGATTTTATGACTCTTGCATTAGTCAGAAATGTGTTTCGTACACATGTCTAGCCGGATCAGACTACATACCTAGCCACTGTCAGATACATAAGTGACATGGCGGACACTTATATGCAAACCAATAAATAAATAAAGGCATAAAACCATGAATAAATAAAACTAATAATTAATAAGGTGTGGCTGTAAAGTAATACTATAAGGCTGCGGGTAAATTTTAATTTGACAACCCAAAAACAAAGGTAACTTGAGCCCACAACCGATTATACTGTGGGAACATCATAGTTAATACATCGCCTCCGGTTACCAAGCAGCAGCTATTCACTTTGAGAATTGGCTTAGGGTGACTCGAGTGACTCCAGTATGTCTGTATGGATCTTGAATTGAAGATTTGTAACTAAGCTTATTCAATAGCTTCCTGTCTGGGTAAACCTAATAACAACCATTGACCAATTTCAGGGGTCTTAAAATTATAGTTTAGAACAGAAGTACTGAATTAAAATCCAGTAAGGTCCAGTCAAGAACATTTTCTGCAAGACAAAGTCCAAATGTTATGTTTGTATAAGGATTCATATCTCTATATGTGCTGTTACTGTAAGACTTAAGAAATTTCACATTTCTGTAGCATTTCAGTGATATTTATTATCAGTTTTCAGTAACTACCCAAACATATGGACAATTTACCAATCTTTGTACAGAATACACACTCTCGTGGCTCACATGCCCTCACCTCGGACTGCTGCGGATATGTTTGCTCAAATGACCAGTGTTTTATAGCAGTGCCTCATGTAATCGCTTTTTAATATCGCCATGGTTTCGGAACATATAAGATAAACTGGTTTTAAACTTCCCACAGGAAGAATGAACATATATCGATACGTCCATTCATCATTGAAAGTGCAGTTTTCATAGTCTACTTCCCATTTTTTGGAGTAAGCCATGCTGTATTGTGCTTTAAGGCCCCTATCTCACCTGCTGTACGCGGTTTCGGGCGGTAGCCGTCAGTACGGTTCATCATGATTCACCGCGAGTTTTGGCGGTGTGATTACGTTTCCTTCTTTCCGTGCGAAAAATTCAACATGTTTCATTTTTTTGCCGGTCCTTGCGGATGCTTGCGGACCTTGCAGAACATCAGCCGAACATTGGCGGGCAATCACAGCGGCTCACGGTGCCTAACCGCGAGTCAAACCGCATAGGTGAGATAGGGGTATTTTACAAGGTGTGTTTCTTACTCACACTGCTGTTTCTTACTCACACTAATGGTTGACAGATATAGCCACGTCCATCTGTAGGGAAAAAGCGCTAGCTTACTGTTCTCCTTCAATTAATTATTCTCATTTATCAGAAAAGCGTCAGGGTCCTGATAGCGATACTGTGTAACTCTAAGACAAAGCTAACAAGAG